>CP136068.1:60722945-61108642 GCA_032622095.1 Siphonodentalium dalli
CTCACCAATGTTACTGTCACTGACTCACTCGTCGACTGAAATTGGCCATAAGGCATAACATTAACAATGTGTCAAATTAATGTAAGTATCTAACTTTTATTTTATTTAATCATGGTTGGTCGAATACATATGCTCTAAATAGATCGTGATTTATAACCGATTGTTAATGTTATTGAACATTCAGTTATTTCAGTATTCAGCTTTTCAAGTTCAAATCGGCATCTTCAAAACTTTGTTGATATCCGCACCGTTAATGCTGGATAGCCTGCGACGAAAGACCATCCTGTTAGATTTGTGCGCATGCGTAAATCGGATCTTCCCGGTTGGGGTTCCTTCTCACGCTTACCCTTTGGTGATACTGTTTCCCACCGAGGCACAACCTACGTTTTATGGGAGGAGTGAACATGCGCAGACGAAAATAACATAAAAAACCATACTTATTTTACAACCATACTTATATTTTAGAACACCGGATCCGATGATGTTGTTCCACATCCCATTGCGAGTATTTAATTTATCTTTTGCGGGAAGTCTGAAATTGAACGGAAATACTAACCTATTTTATTCTGCTATTGCATATCTTTCTACGATAATAAGTAGACCAGGACATTGGTGAGGACATACGCTATGATACTACCATAAATTAATATGATTACGTTAGTACGTATGGACAACCCAAAAACACGTACATGTACGTCCATCTATAAAATGAAAAATGTATGTTTCATAGGAGTGCCTGTATTTCTGGCCAACTTGGGATATATACGATGTAACGATCACGCCAGTACGTATGGACCGTAGGACGGCGACATGTCACTCTGTGTCCAAAGGTTCGCTAATCCCAAGGTTCATTATACCGAAGTTTCGCCATTCCCAAGGTTCTCTATATTCCTCGATATTCAGTTTTGAGAGGTTTCTTTATCATAAGACTCTTTTTATGAAGGAAATAACTTAAACTTTAAAGGTACTCAATCCGATAAGACGCTGCTAAATTACTCCTTCCTTGGTTTCGGTGGGGAAAAAAATATTTGATTAGTGTCGAGGAACCCACCCATCAAAGCTGAGAGTAATTAGATATCGATCTTTGCAGTTTGCTATTTTTATTGTTTCTGGGCCTGATCGTGCCAGAAGGACGAGGTCAAATGGGCGGTCTTCCAGATAAAGATGGATAACTGTAAAATCGTGGTAATAATAACTACTTGGTATTAGAGTTGTCCATCTTTTCTGGTTAAATACGCCCAGAATAGCAAACCTTCAGAATAGCGAACCTTCGATGTCTGAATAAGAACCTTTGGAATAGCGAATATGGAACCTTCGAAATAATGAACGCGATCCTGTATGAAGAGCCCATGACACGTCCATCAATAAATGTATACATGTTTCATGGGACTGTTTATATATACATATATATAAGACTGGAGTAAAGTTGAGACCAACATGTCTTTGTTAATTTTGGTGCCCAGATTTCAACGAAATTTGGTGTGGTGACTCAGGGTGCCCCAGTGGCAGAGTGTATAATGGCGTTATTTTTCTAAATTTTGATTTAAACAAATTTAAATGAATAAAAAAAATATGAACATATGTGAATATTCAGGTACAAATAAACCTATTTGCACGAGAATATGTTGCAGCACCAGATATAGAGGAATGTGGGCCACAGTTAGACATGGGTCAGAGTGAGATATTGCCTCTAACATTTCTCTAATTTCCAGACCAATATCCATGGCGCCAGTCAAGCTATATTAGCCATATAGCACATTTTACTATATTTCTTCAAAATGCAATCATCAGGTGAAGGTTGAATCTGGCCAAGCGACCAATTTTCAAGGCAAAATTATTTTAATTTAATTTTTGCAATTTTAAAGGTACTCAATCCAAATTAACCCTCGCAGATTATTATTTCCTTGACTTCGGAGGTGAAAAATATTTGATTCAAGTCGAGGAACCCACAACATCAAAGCTCATAGTGATCAGATACCGATTTTAAAAATCTATCATTTAAATTTTTTAGTGGCCCAGCAAACAGCAGACGAGAATACTTTTTCTGACCAAATTGCAGATGAAGATGGATAATTCTAAAATCAACTGTTTTTTTGTGTGTGTGTCAGATGTTTGACAAATCAGCAATATTCGTTGAGCAACAAGTTGATAAATTACAAGTTTTTGTCAATTTTATGCTATAATTGACTGTAGTTTTTTTTGGAGCAATTAATCGATTCTGTCAACTGAAGCGGCATTTCAAAAAAGCTTCTTGTTGTTGGAATCTGATGATATGGGACTATTGATTCGGATTGAGGACCTTTAAGGGAAAAATATCTTTATTGGATAAATTTACATATAATACTGAATACATTTTTATGAAAACGGGTTACGTGGATGGGGCACAATGACTCAATGAAACATAATTTATGGCCTGTGGTAGGATCCAACTTCAGTAGATGATAGGCACTTCAAAAATGAATGAGATAATTTGCCAAATGACTATTGTTTTGGGGCTGGAGTGGATAAATATTTTAGATCAAACAAACTGATGTCATTGTGCAATAGTGATATGTTTGGTGCATTTCCTATATGGTTACTACTTAGGGGTGACCCCTTCTGTGAAGTAGATGATAAGAAACAAGTATTAAGGGTGGTCCCAGCTCGAGATTGCATGACTTTTGTGAGCTTTTATCGTACTCTCAGATGTCTAATCATTGTGATGGTCAACAATAGTGATAGCGGAGACCTAGACTGAAATTAACAATATTGATGGAAATTTAATTCTATTTAATTCTATTTCAATTTAATTCTATATATGTCTCTTTGCCAAAAAACTTAATGATCGTTGAGAATTTTATCTAAAATTACTAATCATGCGACACATGCTGACACTATTGGTTAATAGGCATCTGATAGTATATGAACATTTTAATAATTGCCCGGGAGGAATGGCATTTAATTATTCTTGACAGGCATAGATACATAGATGTTCATGGCATGGTCTGAGAAAATGCTACTAGATTAAACATTTATATGATTGCCTCATTACTACATTAGTCATGTACATGTATAACTAGAAGGTCGTGACAGTTCAACTAAGTTGGCCTGGAATTATTATGTTTAGCATACATATTATTCCAATCCCAATGTGTGAAGTCGACAATAGCAAGTACGCAGGGCTATATTTAATAATTTTTCCACAAATAGCCACTAGTTAATATATATATGCTAGCCATGCTGATCAAGCTCCCGCTTTATGCTTTTAAAGGTTTAAATCGAGAACACAGTGTTAAAATCATGAATTATTTAATATGTGAGAATGCTAAAACTAATCACCGTGCAATATAATTATTAAATTTAACTTGATGTGTCCATCACAGGAAACAGAATTCATACACACAGATGGAAAGTTGGCCCGGAAGCATATCCTCTCACCAGTCACTGCATGAACTATGCAGTGTGCCGAGACCAAGTGGGATTGGGAGATGTTCTTCTTTTCCTTCACTCAACAAGAAGATAAATGACTCACTTTGTTAGTCACCAATTCACTGGGCTTCACATGTTTGTTACATCTGTGTGTCGAGTCTGTCGACTGTAGATGGCTAGAATTGTATTTTGACCTGAGTCACATTCACAGTGAGTGGGTGAGGCTGAAGTCGTTGATAACTAAATTTAGTAATCTGTAATCACTAAATTGACTAATACAATCCTAATATTATTAGATTAGTAAGCCACATGAACGCTTTCACCGATTACTGCGTCCACAAGTTCCAGCTACGCGCTACGTTCAACGGTTCATGACTGAACTATACTGTGTATAGTAAATCAGTCAGCTCTAAAATGTCCATTTTCTGATTTACTTGACCCAAGTTGAGGTTTGACATGACAGTGTTAGATATTAACAATTAAATTTACTATTTAGAGAAGTAGTTAGTAGATTGAACGATTTGCCGCTTGCAGTGACCTTCATTTTCATATTTTTTTCAGTCACAGATTCGTCATTGAGTTTCTTTCCGACTGACTGATTTTCACTTTGAACACAGTTCACTTCAAGTTCAAAACAACTTAACAAGTTGTTGTTGTTGACATGTTGTTGTTATTCTTCTTCTTCTTTTGACTGCTTTTACTCTAAAGTCATTCCAGTAATTTGCTCGTAGTGCTATCTTCGCTTGTGCTTTCTCGTTTGTTCTCAACGCTTACGTGCTGTGATACCGTTGTACATTTAAAATACGAGCGATAACAATAACAAGCAATTCCATTTCAAATTTCGCAAACAAGAGAGCGCCACCATTTTGTAACGAAATTACGTCATCATTTCCAACGTTGCTATGGCCTGCCAGGGGACGTAATATTCTAACTGTAACGGTACGGAATCTGGCGAGGTTTGCCGAATGCTATGCGCCCGCGTCAGCTAAATCCACATTAAGCATTTAATTTTGAATAAGGTTGATTTTGTTTTTCAAATTTAATAGTGTTGCTATAGGGAGGCTGATCGAAGAAGAAAAATAAATTCGTTTTATCAATTTGACAATTCTATTCCAACATGGCGGCCACCATAGGGCCCCATAGGTCTGAATCGCCCGGATGTAAAAACAATTTTTTCATGTTGAACATGTATTTTAATATCTGCTGCCAAGTTACACTTGAGGACTTTGCTAACCCAATTTCAACCCAAATTTGATGGAGTCAAAATAATGGATTGTGCTCACTTTTATTGGTAATCACAGCAACCAAACCCATGGATGCACCATTTTATTTTTAACAGTATAATTAGTGGTGGATTATCTAAGTTATACAAAATGTGAACTTTATAGAGGTTTTAAAAAATATTTTTTACGAACCCAAATCCAACAAAAACAAAATCAATTTCTAAGAAAAAGATATGGAAATGTGTAGTGAATACTGTGAAGAATGATGAACAATAAAAATATATTCATATTTACCAAGTGTTCTTTGAAAACATTACATAGAACCAGTTGTTAACAAATGCCAGAATTATTTCCCCAACATGGCTAACTTAGAGCTGGCAGCGATTCGCTGCGATTGGTTAACTATTGACAGTGGTGAGTTGACAAAATAATTTCTTAAGCTTCAATTTAGCAGACCACCCTGTAACCAATAAATAGGTCACCAATCATGGACTAATCCCTTATGGTCCAGTGGCCACAGCCTGGCACACAGGCTGATAACAATCCCAGCAAGATTGGGTAAAATTCCCACCAGTACGATCGTTATTTGGTCCTGTACGTTTATTAAATTAACCAAAAGAAATAATTCACCAACGGCCATCTGTCTACATACATGTTTGCCCCAATTGTGTATGTATTAGGATTATTAACCATTTTCGACTTAGAAAATTTCAACATTTTTTATAACTTTCTGTATGAGGGTACCTTCATGGTGTAATCAACTCCTCCTACAGTTTTGATTGTAGATATTTGAAACTACAGAGTATTGTTACCCACATATTGGAGATGTGCAACATGTATATATATGACGGAATTTTTTTTTTTTTACAGAGTTATTAACCCTTTTCGACATTTCAACATTTAAAAAAAAATTCTTTAACAAAGTGGCATCGACTTGCCACGTTTTCGGGGACACTGTGGTCTGCTGACCTTGTATTAATATTTATTTCGACAATAGGTGACTGTGATCCGATGACTAAATCATTTTCAAGCAGAATTTTAACGTAAAAAATGATGACAACATGTGAATACATGATTTTATTTTATGATTAAAGCACAAAATTACCATATAAATAATTAATTATCCACAACATTGCCAATTTAGAAAATGATAATCTCGCAGATTTTTCAGCGGAGAAACCATTTTGATTTCTAGTTTCGTTTTCTGATTGTGACCTTGACCAAAACTTTTACAAAATGCTTTATTTGAAAAACAAACACTATTATCTTTCCAGCTAATGAGCTCTCAGCTATGTCAATGAATACAATTAAATAACTTTAGAACAGGAAATTGATTTGATTTAAGTTAACAACTCATTTTTAAAGTCAATATGACCACGTGACTATCAATTTCCTAGAAACACGTAGTCATACGCAAAATAATTTTACCAGATCTTCGCGATCTATATCAGTCATATATAGCCCTATGTCTATTATATTCCCAGCTAGCAGTCTACATATAGACTATAAGACTTAAGGCCATATATTTAACTTTACTCTTGAAAGTTGCAGGTGGGCTTGTTGGGGTGCAGAATAAGAAAAGTTGTATACATTACAATGTTCTCTTCTCTCTCTCAAAATAACATACAGCACGATACAATACATCGATGATGATGAATCACATGCGACATGTAATATAGGATAACGTCTATGGATCCGAAGAATATCATGTTGAATAACCTACATGTGAAGTCTGGAAACTAGACCCTAGAAAGATAGATGATACCTAATCTAGAATGTGTATATACTATATAATATAGAACTAGGGTATGAATATATAAAAGAGTAGAAATACCATTAACGCTCCAACATGGAGACTTCCAACAATTATAACTATTTACAGCACCGTGACAACAAAGGGATTTATCCAGGTAAATGGACCATCCGTTCCAAACTACTCTAAAATTATCTTTACATGTGGATGGTCACAACTGACTTATAAATATAAATGGATGATAAAACAATACATGTAACAAGACAATACAAACATGACAAGTAAAATGATCAGAGATAATAAATAATATCAGCTTACCAATTCGGAATGATTTGAGTCCGGATGAATATTTATATCCTTTATGAAATGACTTTAAGCTTTTACATTGTTTATATATATTAAGTATTTATTGATTTAAGTTTAAGTTGGAGATAACCCAACCGCTCCATTGTGTTTATATGAGAAAACTAACTATAGCAATGGCGGCAAACCTGAGTGAGAAGTACTCACGGTGGGATTGGGCTAAAGTTAAAAGAGGTAAGGCAGCTGATAGAAATTAAGTGGAAGAGGGGCGCAAAGATTTGCGTGCAGTGTAGATTAACAAATGATGGTTTAGTAATTATTGTTAAAAAGGTTGTTAATAATAAATATTCCTAATAATTCTGATCTACTAAAATATTGATAATATTACATATTTTACCTCGCCACACATATACCATAGAATAATTATTATTCCCTTCTTTAATAGTGAACATTCAGATGACCAATGGGAAACGAGTCATTTTGGGGTCATTCGGCCAAAAAACATGGCCACCAGCAGCCATCTTGGATTTTACTCTTTGCATGACTAAATCTTTTGTGATACCTTTGGTCGGATCATCATCATATTTGTCATGGATGTTAACATTGACATGCAGATGGGAAACGAGTCATTTTTGAGTAACTTGGCCAGCAGCCATCTTGGATTTTACTCTTTGCATGACTAAATCCTTTGGCACGGCCAAAAGTCGTACCTTTGGTCGGATCATTATGAAATTTGTCAGGGCTGTTGACAGTTGGCATGTAGATGGGAGCGAGTCATTTTGGGGTCATTCAGCAGAAAAACATGGCCGCCAGCAGCCATTTTGGATTTAAAAATTCAATCCATTAGTACGCTTCAGGCCAGAGTGTTCATCTGATCTTCATGAAATTGTTGTGCATGTTAATATTGACATGTAGATGGGAACAAGTCATTTTGGGGTCATTCTGCCATAAAACATGGCTGCCAGCAAAGATTCAAACCTATAAAAACTACAAATAAAGATAAATTCACAAACAAAAGAAATAAATATAAAAAAGGGTGGATGAACTCTTGAGTGTTTCAGGATGAGAAGAGAAGTTAGATCTTTAGCCAAAATGTTACAAAATGAACCAAAGAATGTCACACTGAGACAATCATTCTGTCTTACCCGGAAAAGATATAACATGAAAAAACATGAAAAAAAATCTAAGAATTTCTTTGAGTCACTTTCTGAGAATATCAAAAACCTAGATCAACATAACAATCCCAAAGAATTCTGGAATTCCAACATTGGAACAAACAAAAAGTTAAACCTCAGTCACCCATAAACGGCAGCCAATGGATAAAACACTATAGTTCATTGCTATGTTTAAAATGCCCGAAAATAATAGTAACAAAGAGTCAGTAATATCTAATAATCACCTGAATACTCCTATAAATTGTGCCGAAATTAAAAAAGCAATAACTAACTTGAAAATGAATAAAAGTGGGGTCCAGACTTGATCATAAATGAATTCATTAAACATAGCTCAGACACAATGTCTTTGATTTTTAGCGAAGTTTTTCGAATTTTTTTTAGATTGCGGAATAAATCCCTCAGAATGGAATCTTTCCCTCCTAACATCTATCCACAAATCAGGACATCCAACAGACTGCAACAATTATAGATGTATAAGCATATTTTCCATCAATTTCTTATCCCATTTAAACACATATAATATATGTTAACGAATTTAAAAATTTGGCGATGAATAAAAACAATATCCATATAGTTTGACGAGATACTATGCTTATTTTCGCTATTATGATTCAGCAAGAATAACCTACATGGACACCATCCGGAAAGGGTTAAACAGGGACTATGGTTTTCTCTCACATTACGCTGTACTGCATAATTTCCGGGGAATTCGGCACTCGGGAGCAGCCACGACGTAGATGCTTTCCGTCACTCTTGTTATGCACGTCATCGTGAGGGACGCTTTCAACGTCAACGACTTTTCACTATTTGTTCACTTCATACTTGATAAAGGCTACTAGATAGCCGAAAGCTCGTGTTTTTTAAAAACTCAAATGAGTCTTAAATGGTGTTACTTTATTTTATTCCCATTTATTATTGACACAGACTCATATGGCATATACTTCAATAATGTCTGAATCGTACCAGAACACCGAAAACAGCCGACAGAAGTGGAAATTAGTGAAAATTAAGAAACAGTTGGCGAAAGTGGATAGCGACATCTTCTTTCTGAAGAGATGTAAGCAGTTGAACATCATTCCCAATGGACTACGCATCACTAACCCTCTAAGGACCACCTTCAATACAGACTATTCTAATAATCTATGTGACAGAACTTCAGCTAAACTGAGAAATCATGTTATCGACATATGTTACAGTGGACAACGTCGACTGAAGGAGGAATTCGGACTTTCTTTTGAAAATGTAAGTGGCACTAGTTTCAATTTTCCTGACATTTACAAGAAATCTCTCGATGAACTTATGCATCGGAAACACAAAAAGTTACAAGCACTAATTCATTCAAATGTCCGCCAAACTGATTCTATGTCTCGACAATCTGACGACACTGAAACAGAACGAAAAGACATTGTTATAAACCTTTCATCTCACCAGTTGGACTCCCATGAAAAAATTGTTTTAGAAAAGGGACTTTCGTTTTGCTCAACTACCAATCTTGATCAAATTAATCTATGTGGTGAATTGGAAGAATATTTCCGCCGAATGAGACTGAAAGAATATTTTCACGAACGCAATGAGAAAGATGAAACTGATGACAGTCAAACTTCTCTCGCCGATAATTGTTCTGACGGTTGGGATGTTTCTAAGAAGCAGTCTACATGGACTCCCCCATCTGGGCGCAGTGATTGTCTAGATACTTACATATCTACATTTAGAAATCGTGCTGTGAGCGAAATACTAAACAAACGTAACAAAACCCGATATAATATGTCAAATCAGGAACGCAAAGCTGTGAAATCTTTAAAGAACAATACGAATTTGGTTATTAAACCCGCCGATAAAGGAGGTGCCACAGTAGTTATGGATTCTGACAAATATGATGCTGAAGTCAAACGCCAACTCTCGAACGAGAATTATTACGCTCATGTGATGGAAGATCCGACGCCGAAATACAAACGTGAACTAAATAAATTGTTGAAATCATTTCCAGAAACAATTCGTGATAGCATACAGCATGATATTCCGTCGCAACCTAAACCTGGATATTTCTATATACTTCCAAAAATACACAAGGAAAACAACCCAGGGCGCCCGATTGTATCTGGTCTGGGAACGTTAACTGAGAACATTTCACGCAGAATAGATAGGGAACTTCAACCGATTGTTAAGTCTACTAGAAGCTATCTTAAAGACACAACAGACTTTCTCAACAAGTTGGCAAGTATCGATGCGGTTGAGAAAGGGACTATTCTTGTAACTATGGACGTAGAAGCATTATATTCAAATATTCCTACCAGGAACTGGTTAGCTGCTATCAAAAGTGCGATTGAAAGAACAACAATCGGCTCTTCTCTCCCAGTGGAAGTCACTCTAAAACTATCCGAGTTTGTTCTTACACACAACAATTTCCAGTATAACGGCGACAATTTCGTTCAAATTAAGGGAACAGCCATGGGTACGCCTATGGCTCCTCAATTCGCTAATATATTCATGGACAATCTAGAAACTACTTTTCTTCAGTCATCGGACCTCAAGCCATCGAACTACTACAGGTTCATAGATGATATTTTCTTCACTTGGGAACATGGCGAAGATAGACTGAAGGAATTCCACATGGCATTTAATGACCAACACCCTGATATAAATCTCAAAATGGAGCATTCTAAACTTCTTGGATGTTACTGTCAGCATTGTAAACGGCCACATCAACACGAAAGTCTATCGCAAACCTACGGACAAATTTACTTACCTGAACCCGAACAGTTTCCACCCCGATCACACTAAATCGTCCGTCATATACAGCCAAGCTCTACGTTATAATAGGATATGCAGTGACTCGAAAACGCGGGACATACAAATCGGGCATCTTCAGCAGAACTTCGTCAACCTGGGATATAAGCAGAGAGTTGTAAACAGAGAGATAAAAAAAGCAGTTGTCAAGGACAGGGTGGAACTACTTCAGTATAATTCCGATGACAACCATCAGAATACTCCATCAAAAATACCACTGGTCACATTTCATCCAAAATTACAAAAACTAAAAACTATCGCCAAGGACCTACAATGTGTGCTTCAAAATGATGACAAACTGCGTGATATTTTCCGTGAATTACCTTTAATGTCATATCGACAACCTCCAAACCTCCGAAAGAGTACCAACAGTACCGGGAAATCTATCACACCAAGTGGGTTATTCTCGTGCAGCTCTGAAGGTGTTGTTTATGCTCTGACGTGCAGACAGTGCAATGTCCCGGGCTTATCTACATCGGAGAGACGGGCCAAACCCTCAGAGGCCGCATGAATGGACACCGGCATGACATAACATCAGAAAATATATTCGTGCCCGTGGGAGAACATTTTAACTCTTCTCGCCATTCAGAGGAAGACCTCGAGGTCAGAGTTCTCAGAGCAGGATTGAAACGACTGAGAGCAAGGAAAACAGTAGAGTTGAAATTAATAACCTACATGGACACCATCCGGAAAGGGTTAAACGGGGACTATGGTTTTCTCTCACATTACGCTGTACTGCATAATTTCCGGGGAATTCGGCACTCAGGAGCAGCCGCGATGTAGATGCTTTCCGTCACTCTTGTTTTGCACGTCATCGTGAGGGACACTTTCAACGTCAACGACTTTTCACTATTTGTTCACTCCATACTTGATAAAGGCTCAAATGAGTCTTAAATGGTGTTACTTTATTTTATTCCCATTTATTATTGACACAGACTCATACGGCATATACTTCAATAATGTCCATATCTAGCTGTATCGGACAGTTATTCATAAATATACCACAAAGAAGACCTGGGGATTTTTAGAACGTGGAAATGGTTTATCAATGAATAAAATAGGATTCAGACAGAATTGTAGGACAACTGATCATTTATTTTTCATGAAAACTTTATTAAATAAATATATACAAAAAGAAGATAAGCAAATATACACAGCATTTATTGACTTGAGAAAAGCATTTGACTCTGTATATAGACCATACTTATTTCAGAAACTGAGAGAGAAAGGAATAAATGGAAAATTTTATCATATTATGGAAAATATGTATTCCAATACCTACTATTCGTGTAAATTACAGAATGGATATAGTGAACCATTCAAAGCAGATCTGGGGGTGAAACAGGGTGTTAGTCTCAGCCCCATACTTTTCAATCTATATATAGATGATTTAAAAGACTACATCAACCATCTCCTATATGCTGATGACTTGGTTTTAATTTCAGAGACACCAGAGGGCTTGCAGTCATGTCTTGACTCATTTCAGAGATACTGTATAGATTGGAGACTAGCTGTTAACTCAAACAAATAAAAAACTATCATTTTCTAAAAAAAATGGAAATACTAATCTTAATACCAACTCTTTTTACTATGGACCTCTTACACTAGAAACGGTCAAAGAATATAAATATTTAGGGATAATATTCCACAAGAGTGGTAAATTGATATCAGCCGCATCAAACCTGTCAGATAAGGCAAAGAAGGAATATTATGCACTGAAAGGTAAATTAAAAGAATTTCCAAACTTATCTGTCAGAAATTGGATGTGTCTAATTAACTCGATGATTCTCCCCATCCTTACTTATGGATCAGAAATATGGATATCTGACTTTAAAATTAACTCTAACTCACTTAAAAACCTCTTTAGCTCTTGCGTTGGCAAAACATACACATGTATATTGAAAGATATACTGGGAGTTAACAGCAAGTCTACAAACATAGCAGTATACTCAGAAGTGGAAGCATTGCTGGTACACCTGGCAATACTTCATGGGATATTTAAATTCCACAAAAGGTTGATGGGCCTAACAGGCAAACATGGCAAATCACAACAACATAAACTCTTAATTGCAGCTTTTAAAGAAGACATGAAACTGAAAGGATTAAAACCAGCTTTCTCGTGGTCGAACAACACCAGAATAGATAATTTTGAAGAATCACAATTTAAAGATGTAACAAGGACCACTTACAACAAAAAGATAGCAAACGAATACAAACGAATAAAAACCTCAAACGAGGGGAAATTAAGATTCTACAGTAAAATCATTACAGGATTCAAATTTAGAGACTATCTTAGTTTCAATATACCAAAAGATCTCAGAAAAGAACTAACTAAAATGAGAATAAGTGCACACACATTGAATATAGAAACTCTGAGATACACAAAACCAAACCAATAGATGAGTTAAAAAGATTTTGTCCACATTGTCTGGAAAAGGTTGAAAACGAAACTCATTTTCTATGCCATTGTGGGCTATATGATGATATAAGAAGTAAATACAACATTTTCCACATTAGTCATTATATGAATAACGCCAAAGCCATACTGAATCCGTCAACCTTCACAAGTACTCAACAAGTATGTAAATACATAAAAGAAACTATGAAAAAACGATTATCTATTCAAACATAACTCACCCTAATGTAAGCTCTTTAAAAAACATACTAGTATATTTAAAAGTCAAATAGAATAATATAGATGTTATTAGGACATAACTAGTTTTTATGATAACTCTAATCTTTCTCATCCTGAAACACACACCTATTCTACAACATTAACAATTTAATGAAATACAATATGTTATTTACAGATATAACTATTAGCATTTATATATGTCTGTTCATTTGTGTTCAATGTTATGTTTATAATACATGTATATATAGATTACGTCCAAATGATAATTCCAATAAAGAAATTTTAAATTTTAAATAACACCTAAAATTACCAAAATCCAGGCATCAATACCACATACACATTTGGCCCATGCACTTTTCAGGCAGTGCTTAGCCCTGGAGCATAACTTAGGAATAGGCCTACATGTACATGCATAGCCCTATTTTGGAAAGGATTTTACGTGTTTCTGCTGAAAGGGGCATTGGTATATATAACGCCAGATCTGTACCATGTATTTGCATGTATGAATTAAATATGATGCAACTCATCATAACTACATGTACGTTCACTGCTCAGATATTATGATCAAGTCGTAGTTCCAATACTCTTAATAAGGTTTTTGCGCATACCAGGATTGTTAATATTGGAGCTGAAATTATTGGAAATGCATTGGGCCATGATCTTGTCATGATGCAGGCCATTCACACTTGTCAGCTAAATATTGGTACGGCCAAAACAGTCCATCCATACCCAGAACTATGCCCTTGCTTTTGATATGGAAAGCTAAGTCAAAATTATATATGCTGTTGTACCCTGACCCCTGATATGTATTTTTCCCATCATTTTAAGAAATAACTGTTTGAATTTAGTCAACAGTAAAACACAGACGCCACGCTCCAATGATCTGTTTCAGTTTGTGACATTGGTGACTAGTGATCTGAAATCAAATACACAATCAGACCTGTACAACTCTTTTTATATTGAGTTACATTCCCTCTTTTTTTATACCCCCTTTAAAAAAAAAAGGGGTATACTGTTTTGCACCTGTCCATCCGTCTAGCCATCCATCTGTCCATGCGTCCATCCGTGCACATGTCCATATGATGTCTGTTCATGTTATAACTTGAACAGTAGTGCTCGGATCTCAATGAAATTTTGTATGGATGTTCACTACTATGAGGCCATTAAATAGAGTGTTCCATCGTTTTGTTCGGATTTTCCATTCTAGAGTTATTCATCTTTGTTTATCTGGAAATGTTGGCTTTTTGGTCTATCCGATGTCGGTATAAACAGTATTTAATCCATATAATTCATAAAGTAATTACAATATAATAACAAGTTATGGTATGGAGGGGATTCGACAGCAAACTGATAGCTTATATGTGTCCTATCCAGTTATGGTATGACCGAGCCCACAACGTGAGTGTGCTTGAATTAAGTGCGATGTATTTTAGACAATTTGATGTTCACAGTTGGCGTTTATTTATTTTCTGTCTTGCATCAACTCACATAGTTCGATAGGTATGTCGATATTAAGTTTTATGGTATAAACGGTTTAAAGATATATTATGTACTTATTCGGGTGCGTGAAACTAGTAAGTTAGTATTCAGGCACTATGCCAACTGGAGGAATATAGCATTCTAGTAACATCGCCAAAAATTTCAAACAAATCAACCTTACCAATCTATAGAAAACATCGTCTGAACTACGCGCAATTGTAAATATTTACTTCTTGCAGGGTTCGTACGCGGGTCTGGAATCCTGGAAAAGTTATGGAATCCGAAAATTTCGATTCAATACCCTTGAAAAGTCTGGAAAATGGGACCTTTTTCACCCTACTATGGAAAAAGTCTTGAAAATAAGCTACCCTGAGATTCAAGGTCTTGAAAAGTCATGGAATATCCCAAGGCCGAGTTCTTCGGTAAATAAATGCTGTTACTTTCCGTTCTTACGATACCATCTCCGTAGTTACAGTTGGAACTACACGTTTTACGTATGCCGAAACACGAATTGTCTCCCTCACCGGAACTCATTTATATACGCAATAACATAACGCAAATCGAACGAAACTAAAACAAATATGTCAATGCGTACTCTCACTAAATTCACCGATGTTACTCATGTTACTCAAAATTATTCGAGAGCACCATTTTATAGTGTGCAAATATAGTTTTAATCGTTGTATTGCCTTGTTCGAAATAAATCGTGATCCATAACCGGAAAATCGTAATTTTTTTCCCCCAATGATTTTAGAAATTATAGACTCTGGGTGTCAAGGCCGATAATTGTTGCAGATGCCAACCATTTATGATTTATTGTTCATATCAGCTTAATTAGTTAAATGCATCTTTGCAGATAAAGGGCTCATTTTAACTAACGTATATGTGTGCTCTGTTTAAACCTGGAAATTTATATATTGGTCTTCCTCGTTGTTTAGCTAGGTACGAGGTATGGAAAAGTTATGGAATTTTTTAACTGAAAAGTCTTTAAAAATTTGTCCGAAAGTCTTGAAAAAGTATGGAAAAGTTATGGAATTTTACTCTCAGCTAGGTGTATGAACCCTGTCTTGGTTCGGGACGCAACTATCTGCGATAAGCTAACGAAAACGATTTCCCCATTGAGAGTCACTGTATTTAATTAATATATAAGATTGGCTGTGTTTGTTGTCAATTTCGATATAAATTTTGTAAAAATTACTACATGTACTTTGAGCAAGATTATTCTCCATTTCTATTTGATCACCCTACCGGAATGTTTCACATCACTTTAAGTGAGACTAAGAGTTGGTATTAGTAATACAGTTGGTATTAGACAAATTAATATCAGATCAGTGGGAGAAAAAGGGAGAATTCGATAGTAATGTTTCAGATAGAAGAGAATTTAAAGATATGTGGATAATCTGATGTAGACAGAATGAATTTGAAGAGCTGACCTATAGCCTCTGAGCCGACGTCGCACCACGGTAACAGTTCACAATGAATTTGAACGCGGAGTGTTTTCTTATGTTATCAGGTTATAAACTAGCTCATTGTTGCATATCTTCCGATTTGATTTGGTTATTTTGCACGCGTATGGTTTAATGGACGAGTCCTCGGGGGCCATTACTAATTGAATCGTTTGGTGCTTAGGATATATTTTTGTACTTCTCTGAAAATGGCTATATTATCTTCATGTGAGAGTTTTGTGGAAGCACCACCTCGGTGTAATGTTACAAAGGCCGGATACTGTGGTTAGAAATAAAGCTCTTTGTGAGTCGTATCTTTCTCATTCGAGTAAATAATGTTTTGTATCCTCTAGCTCACCGCAAGCACACGTGGGTTGGTCAGAAACAAAATTTGAATAGGTGTGGTAATTTAAGTGGCTACAGTGCAGTCTAAGTCTAGAGTGCAAAAACCTGTGCGTCGCGTGTGTAGGCATAATAAAACCATTTAGGAATATTGTTCATGTTAGAATTCAATGACTTAGAGAATGTCACTATTGAATCCATGGCAACCCTGCTTGTGGGAAGGAAGGATCTGCTGTGATATTCATTATCGAACTGGGACCATAAAACAATTGCCTTGTCTAGTAACATGCCCCGATATCTGACTGTGAGTTGGAGGTAATAAAGTTCTTAGATATATTGGTGCCTGGCCATACACCATCTTGTAGAATAGCTTCAGTTTGTAATTTTCACATCGTAATTTGAAGGTTTCCCAGCCAGTTTCTGCAAGGAGTGATGACTTACTGACAGACATAGTGGCACCCATTACAAAACTATACTGTATGTCTTCAATAATATCAGATTCCTGTTGCACACAACCATCCCGGACTACACAAGAATATTCAAGAACTGATCGAATCAGAGTGAAGTAACACTTTTCAAGACTCGCTCTGTCAAGATAAAATCAATATTTTCTTAGTAGGGAAATATTTTTCCAGGCAGTATTCATCATTGCATTGATGTGGGGACCCCAGCAACCATCTTTACTCAAAATAACACCGAGATGCTGGTGTGAATTGACTTCCTTATTGGGCTGTTGATTCATAGTCAGAGTATTGCGTTTTCGAGTGCATGTCAATGTCTCTGTCTTAAGTTCATTGAATTTAGCAAGCCATGTAGAGGACCATTCTTCAAGTCATTTAATATCCATCCGATGTCTGTTCAGGCCATAATTTGAACAGTAATGCTCGGATCTCAATGAAATTTGGTTTGGATGTTCACCACTATGAGGACATTAATGGCATGTTCAACCATTTTGTTTTGGTTTTTTGTTCTGTAGTTATTCATCTTTGTTTATATGAAAATGCTGATTTTTGGGTCCATCTATCTGAGTATATCAGTCATAGGTTGTAGATATGCCCACACTAGGCAGTATGCCATAAGGGGTATGCACCAGACGACAGTCTATCTCCTATTTTGGCATAAAAACCGGACATGTAACGCGCTCCGCTGCCCCTTTTGCACTGCCCCTATACGCCAATGTTATATACTCGCCTTCTTCATGTCAAGGGTATTATAATAAGGACATGGGAAACTATACAAATCCCACATTTTACCATCGCTCGGAAATCGGACAAATTTAGCCTAATATATCCGAGTAATGGTATCGATATTGCTATGTTTGTGTCGATGAAGGATTCGTCTTTCAATCAATACCACAAGCGCCACTCGTTACCATTTCTACCATAGATATGATTCTCCTAAATTCTCCCCCATACAGCTTATTATTCCCCGCCAAATTGAAATGGGTATAGGAATGGGTTCCGTCCATCCGTCTGTCTGTCCATCCGTCTGTCGAGCTGTCCATCCGTCCATCCGTCTGTCCCGAATTTGTAAGAGTCATAACTTGAACAAATGTCAACAGATTTCAAAGATTTGTGGTATATGAGTTCACCTGACCATTACCTAGAATGAGTTCGCAAGCCAGGTCCGGCCGGATATTTTTACCGTATTATTTGACTTTGTTTATTATTTTTGTCGAATTTACCAAATAGCAAAGACGACGTCACATGGCTCATTTCCACAAATGTCAACGGATTTAAAAGATTTTTGGTATATGGGTTCACATGACCAGTATCTAGAACGAGTTCGCAAACCAGGTCCGGCCGGATATTTTCAGCAGAGTTATATCACCAAGCCATATTCCCCCATTCAAACTATTTCTTATTTACTTTACTTCATATTCATTTCTTCTCAAATCTGTTCATTACTTTCAATCAATCATGCCTCAATTGTTCTTTATCTTTATCATCTTAACTAGGGCTTGCAACGTTATTTGCTAATTCTCCAATTAAGCTTCATATAACTCTTATCAATTGACATAAATCTTTATACCTATTATTCTAAATGTCCAGGTGGCAAGTCCTGCTGTTAATTAGTATGCTTCAGGCTTTCACACGTCTTTGGCTAATCAAATCTATTGTTTCACTAAGTTGTATATATATATCAAAACTTCTAAATGTAAGTTAAGTAATTCATCTTTAGACTTCACTCTTCACGGCACCCGGTTCTTATTCTCTCTTCACGGCACCTGGATTATATTGCATTTCATCGGCACCCAATAGACTGTTCAATACTTGTGTACCTAATATATGCTTGGAATTCGACAATAAATACTGTTATTACTATATGTCTGGAGTCCATTGATCATCTTCATATCAAAACCTACCAGAGCTAATTGACCCCGTGATATCAAATCCCAGTCCGTGTTAGTTATTGGACTTTATTTATTATTTTTGGTGCAAATGGATGACGTCACATGGCTAATTTCCACAAATGTCAGTACCTAAAATGAGTTCGCAAGCCAGGCTTTTTGACAAAATCCCACCTCTTATTTAGCACGTACTGAGAACGCAAACATTATTGAGAATGCACTTCCCCAACTGCCAAATTCGGTGGGGGATACCGTCGTCTGCAACTGCTTGTTATAATTAAAAATTGATCAAACGGTCAACTGAACATTTAGCGCCCAGTGATTTCTTGTCCGCTAATAATTTATTTACTCATACAAATCAACACATCATCAGTAAATTATTTTTATAGAGGCGATATCTGATGATAATTTTGATTTTTATGTGTACCCTTACCATGTATGGTACACATAATGCTGACGTCCGGATCAACCATCCGTTCTTCTGTCCGTCTGTCCATCCGTCTGTCCATCTGTCCGTAGACACTTGCTATCCGATTCGATTACTTGAATATTATTTATCGGATCGTGTTCAAATTTTATGTGCATGTTTATGATGACACACAGCTCACCTGTATAGTTTTTTGTATCGATCGGTTGATCAGTTTAGAAATTATTAACACTTTGCTTCCACACATAGGCATGAGCTATCCGATGCTGTAACCAAAGTATTTTTTGTCCGATTGTGTTCATATTTGATATGTAGGTTTATGATGACACACACCTCACCTGTATAGTTTTTGGTATTGATTATGTTGATCGGTCTAGAAAATAATTAATCCCTGCACACAAATGCTATCTGATGCATCTTAGTCAAACAATTTTCTTCTGATATGCCTCATATTTCTTACCTAGGTCTTTCTTAGCATGTTTTTCATCTGTATGGATTTTGGTATTGTTTAGTTAACCCTTTCCGCTCTTGTTTTTAAATATAATTCATACAAGCTGTGATGACTTAAATTTTTTTCATTTTATCAGCACCAAATTTGGTACATATTTGGTACACCCTGAAATACAGATCAAGTTCGAATTTGGGTTTTTCGGTATATATTAACAGAGTTATGGCCATTTAAAATTCAAGTAACTGATATTAAATTATCTCTTTCACCTTGAGCCAGGTTCAGTAAGGATTTCTATACGCCACCAAATGAATATTCATCATTAGAGGAAATATTTATTTTGAAATTCCCTCAATTGCATTTGGGCTGCAGGATAATAATAATGGTGCTGGTATTCTTGAGACCATCACTTTTATAATCTCATTCAGGTTAATCATGACACATTCTTCACCTGTATAGATTTTGGTATTGATTGAATGGTTTTGTAAATATTAACCCTACATTTAATAATATTTCTGCTGTTTACAGACATTATCTCTTTCCAATGATCAGCTTAGAATAAAATTAACCATTGGTATAATGTATGCGATCCTATGTTATGACTCTAATATTTTCAATCTGACCATTCTCATATCTCACCTTTAGTTATCTGATAATTCTGCATTAAAATATTTTATATCCAGGTCTATACACCCCTCACTTGTATAGATGTTCAGGTATTGATTGGTCTCTGATCTCAATTATCCCATAACTTTTTAATATGCATCTAACACAACAACATAATATGTTATGACTCAGGTTCCAATGTAAGAAGTAGATCAATAGAGTTATTATTATGATGTTATTTACTTAATTTCGTAACTATTTTATCTTTAACAGCTGCGTATGTCTGACTATGGTTCGGCTTATGTAGCTTTATCACTCTATAACACATACATGTGTCTGTGTTGGAGTGACCTAATAGGTTCAAATCGAACGACATATCCAGGTTTGTATTGTGTTTATGTAAGCAAGTTGCCCAATAAGTCTGATTCCACTTAGGAACTATTAATTAATAGTATAAAGCTGTGAATTGTTGAAAGTCTTCCAAGAAAAGGTTGGTGTAAAGATTTATGAAAATAGCTATCACTATCACCAAGGTATCATGATCGGCCTCTCGTTTACAACTGAACTTAGAATAACATTCCAGTGAAATAGAAAAAACAAATTGTCAAATATAACGAAAATTTAATTTGAAAAGAATCAAAAGTTTAATAAACCGTTCAATAGCCACAGTAGCTACATGTATCTGGCAATGACAGGTTTAAACATTAAAACAAAAACGAAATATATATACAGGATAACAAGCATTATTGGAGAACTTTTTAAGGAGGGTTTCTATCACTTTTGGAAGTTGCCTACAATTTGATTTCAAGAAAGAAGTTGGTTGTACGGTCACATCTTTCATCCTCCCAAGAAAGTGTACAGTATGCACACGCTAACAGCTCTAAGTTATATGTCGCATTCTTAGACTCACACAAGGCATTTGATAGGGTATGGCATGAAGTTAATGCAGAAAGGCTTGGATGGGCATATGAATAGAGTTGTTATGGCTATGTACACAAATGTCAAAAGCATAATGAAATATCAAGGACATTCTAATATATTTAATATTGAACAAGGCACTCACCAAGGGAAAATGTTGTCACCCTTCCTATTTCTTGTCTATTGATGACCTATTAAACAAATTTGCCAGCTCACCAGAATGGCTTCATATAGACAATATTTTATGTTCATGTCCAACAACTGCAGATGATGTATGCATCCTGTCATATTCCGAAGGTGGGTTGAAGAGCCTGTTGGAAACTTGCTACATATACAGTAAACTGTGGAAATTTGATTATTCGTTTGTCAAAAGTTAAATAGTTGTCTTATGTAAGAGCAGTACATGTATAAAAAGCTCTAATTGCAAAACTGATGAATCAAAATGGCTTCTGAGACCACACCCTTTAAAGGAAGCTGAAACCGTTATTCATTTGGGCATTCCCCAAAACAATCATTCCAAATCGCTCAAAGACTATGGACAGGGTAGGGTCCGGCGAATTGGATATTTTGATCGAATCGAATATCGAATCGAATTCACGAAATCAAATCGAATATCGAATCGAATATCGAATCGAATCATATATGTGTGTTGCATTCTCAATTAGGTTTGTTTTGTCAATGATTAGATTATTTGTGAAACGTTCTATGAACTACATGCATGAAGTTCCATCAGAACTTATGTGGCGATAAACCGTCGTTTGATATACTATTAACTTCAATTTATAATTGTCAAGAAAACAAAGCAGATTAAAACGTCCATGCGGCCATCACAACGATTAATATATTACCGCTAAACGGATTATCAAACTAAAATCACACGAAATTTCTACAGTTTGCATGTACTTGCAAATCGGCATTCGGAAACACCCGTTGTTATAAACTTGAAGACGCAACAACAGTCGCAGTGTAGCCTCTTCATGTAGTGGTTGATGCTTCTTGAACAGATGATTCCATAGATGGGTCATTGTCCCAGATGCTTGCGATTTATACACCATGCATGTTGCATTCATCACACGTGCCTGCAGCTTTATCATGTTTAAAATAAACATGAATGATGGACGACATTTTGTCCATTAATTGTAAAAGAAAACTCTGAAACTGAAAGTCAACTTCAAAAGAGAACAGTGCCAAAATGCACTTTTCAACACCAGGAACATGTGTTGTTTACATTCTCACCCATATTACATAACGCGGAATCGAATAGACGATGGATAACGCTATCGGTAGCCCAGTCTCATAGCTATTATAATTTAATGCGTCGTCGGTCCATTGGCTATCTGCTAGCTTTTGCTACCATTTTAAAGCTATATAATTCGTCCTATCGTGGCTAATTGTTGGCTATGTACAATAAGAATTATAATGTGTATATATACATAATTTTCTGGAATTAAATGCCACAAACAGCTAAGATCGACATGTGTACTTGTCCTGAAACAGCCTACTTTTCCGTCATAGTATATTCGAAATTTCGAGTTGGCAATTTCGACTCGAATTCGAATCGAATTTGACTATCGAATCTCGAATCGAATATCGAATATTCGCAGGAGCCTAGGACAGGGTATGCGAATTGATGAGGCGACCTTTTTTCGCTGCTTGCAGGTCGCCAGTGACAAAATTTCTCACACTGTCAACTGTCATTATATTATTTAAACAGTTATTATACCAAAGGCATTGTATGGTTGTGAAATGTGGTACGATCTCAGCGAAGCACACTACCTACTTCTTGAACGGTCATATTGTATGTGTGAAAAAAATTATGCAGGGCTTACCTAAGAGAACGAGTACCGAGCTAGCCCTATCACTCCACGGACTAAGCCGCTTCGAGTTGAAATAGATAAGCGAAAATTTGTATTAATGGGTTCGCTCATAAACTTGCTGGACGGTCATGCTGAAGCCCTAAAAATATTTCTTTTCTTTTCAATTCTGTATGGTCATCTCATGTTTAGCCGCCCATTGATAGGCTTCGCAAAGGATATATTTCCAATTTTACATAGGTACATGTACATGTATAACCTATACCTATTCTCACTACATTTGTAAATTGCAGAATTTTTCCATTTCAAATGCACTGTGAACATACTCCGAACGCAATAGCTACTGCCGACTTAACGAACCCGCAGCTGACTTTTTTCCGCATGGTAAAGCCTTGCCCAAACTCAGTATGGAGAGGTTGGTTGATGGCTAGAGAAAAACCAAAAAATTCTTCCGAAATCTCTTTGCATGGCAAACATTCTCTCCAGAACTACATATGACAATGCTGCAGATTGCAAATATTACCACTCCTCTATTCATGCCAGATGTCACATATGTTCCTTTACTGCTTCTCCCGTCACATTCAAGAACTGAAAACGCCTTCTGGTACAAAATTCTAAACAAACACAGAGTGCACTTGTATACACATTGCTAGACAATCTCACACCAGAAGGATTTCTCACATATGAGGCTGGTAGAACCAGTTACCCAGTTATAATGCAATTATGTGACATGTATCGTGTGCTTAATTGACACATCCATGTATGATTAATAGCACATAACATTCATGTGTACTCTTTCTGTATATAATTATTGTGTGTATTAATGATAATCATTAGTCATGCACATGACTGCAACTCACTCAAGTATTTAATATCTTCATGTGTTGGAGGAATAAACATCTCTCTCTCTGTTTAGTAATCAACTAGGGCAGTTGACTACAAATATTTTTTATAAGCAATGAAGCTATTGCAGTTGTAAGCGGAAATTTAATGTATAAGATAACATGATTTGATTAGTCAATGGTGCTGCTATTCCAATTTTGAAATTTATTCATTGTCTTCCTAGGATCACAGGCCAAAAAGTAATATAAATGGTGTGGTTCGAATTACATGCCAGGAAAAAAAAGCTGTCTAATGTTTAGTGTACATGTACATGCCAATATTTACAGAATTTCATATGGTAATCCAGTAATTATTGCTTCGTTTCAGTTAATGATATTTCATGCTCCAAAATATGGCAGGCAAGGCACATCCAGGTAAAATCCAGAAACTAGATGAAGTGGTCGTAAATCGGATAGCTGCTGGTGAGATCATCCAGCGACCAGCTAATGCTTTAAAGGAGATGATAGAAAATTGGTAGGTCCTGAATTGGTGGTCAGAGTTCTATTTTTATTATGTGTACCCATACCATATTATGGTATACATAGTGTCGATGTCCAGATTGACCACTCGTCGTTCGTCCATCCGTCCGTAGACACTTTATGCATGGTGCTATAACTCAAACATTTTCTATACGATCGGAACCAATTTTTGTATATGAGTTTCTCAGCCCAAAATACAGATATAGTTCAAATATGGGTTTGATCCAAGTTTTTATTACGGGGTTATGTTCATTTTTCGACTTAGAATTCATGCATGCTGCGATAACTCAAACATTTGTTATCTGATCCTTTATTTGAAAGGAGTTATGGCCTTTTTCCACACAAAAAAACAAAATTTATTTTAAAAACAAAATTTAACTTAAAAAAACAAAATTATTTAAAAAACAAAATCTACAATGAAATTACTGAGACTCATTAGGATAGGATAATTTTATTTACAATACACATACATGGAAAGTACAATTACAAATAAATATAATATTAATAGACTATACATGTATATTGCTAGGGGTGATATAGTCATGGCTGACTGTCTTCCTATCACCCCATATATATGAGAATATATAGTTCTCATTTAAACATCTTCTCGGGAACCACCAAGCTGATTAATCTGACATGGTGTGAAGGGGTCTTGGTACGTATTCAGATAGTTAAAATGGGGCCGACCTGCCAAAAAGAACCAGAGCTGGTGTCACATCTTCCAATTGACCCTCCCACAGGGGGAGTCTCACCTTCTATTGACCCCTACTACCATACATTCATCCTCCTCCCTACCCTTCTCCATACTTCTACCCCCACTTCGAGACTAGCAGAGTTATCGTTGATGACGGTATTATCTCCCCTGACTAGTAAGTGTATCAAGCTCTCTTCTAAGCAAATGAGTCATGACCAGGTGTGTTCTTCTTGAAGTAACTTCAACAAAGCGATGTTTTATCAAACACTGCAGCATGATTTTGTTGTGTTATTTGTCTATTAAAGCTAAATTTGCTAATTCTTTCATTTTATATATACAGGGAATATATAGTTCCACGCTGATAAAAACGCGAATTGCTAATTTTACGACTGCCGAGTGTCTTTATGCACCTTGCCCATGAAAAGACATATACATGTATACATATTGTCGTCTTAGAAAGAAAAACAATTCATAAAATAAAGTGACTCTTGTTTTAAATTTACTCCGCATCTCATGTAAAAGCGACAGCTGTATTTAAGCCGGAACTGGCGCTCTTTTCGCATTCTTAATATTTATACTCCAACAAATTACTTCCACACAAATGTACCTACAACATGTGAAAATAAAGAGCGTTCACTAATACATTATATATTTATATGCTGAAATAAAGAGAGTTTGAGTTTGACTCACTGTTGTGAATTATTTGGGAATTAGAAAATACAAAAAGCTTGATCAGATGTAAAGTAAATTTTGTCAATAATTGTTTAGTCTTTTCAGATTTTAGGAGGAATGGGTATATATGAGCTAGTATATCTCCTATATATTTTGAAGACCTCTGTCTGTCTGTCTGTATGTCTGTATGTCATTTATACAAATCTACGATTCTCGACCGATCGGGACGAAACTTGGTACGTGTGTGTAGTTTGACCAGGCGGTCGTCGTTGTCATATTGGCGAGCCCGTGCGGCGCCCGCTTCGCGCATGCGCAGACGAGATCTCGGAAACGGGTGGAGCTATCGACTTGAAATTTGGTATGTGAATGTATCTTGCCCCGGATACAAATTTTGTTGGGTTGCCGAACCTGTGCGACGCCAGCTTCGCGCATGCGCAGACGAGATCTCGGAAACGGGTGGAGCTATCGACTTGAAATTTGGTATGTGAATGTATCTTGCCCCGGATACGAATTTTATCGGGTCGCCGAGCCCGTGCGACGCCAGCTTCGCGCATGCGCAGACCAGATCTCGGAAACGGGTAGAGCTATCGACTTAGCCGGACAACATCGGGCTGGGTAGAGCTATCGACTTGAAATTTGGTTTTTGAATAGCCCGGACAACGTCGGGCTCATCGGCTAGTCTATTATATATTTTGAAGACCTCTGTTTGTCTGTCTGTCTGTCATTTATACAAATCTACGATTCTCGACCGATCGGGACGAAACTTGGTACGTGTGTGTAGTTTGACCAGGCGGTCGTCGTATTGGTGAGCCCGTGCGACGCCCGTGCAGCGCATGCACAGACGA
Source organism: Siphonodentalium dalli (assembly GCA_032622095.1). Lineage (NCBI taxonomy): Eukaryota > Metazoa > Mollusca > Scaphopoda > Gadilida > Siphonodentaliidae > Siphonodentalium > Siphonodentalium dalli. Next base: position 60,749,631 of record CP136068.1, read on the forward strand.
GATCTCGGAAACGGGTGGAGCTATCGACTTGAAATTTGGTATGTGAATGTATCTTGCCCCGGATACAAATTTTATCGGGTTGCCGAGCCCGTGCGATGCCAGTTTCACGCATGCGCAGACGAGATCTCGGAAACGGGTGGAGCTATCGGCTTGAAATTTGGTTTTTGAATAGCCCGGACAACGTCGGGCTCATCGGCTAGTATAATATATTTCCAGTCACCACAGTTAAATAGACATAGATTATTTGTACCTCACAATGAGTGTACATAATTTTGAAGGATGGATACTACATATATACAGGGTCCGTACTAGTGCTTGAATTTATTGAAAGTGATTGGATTATATTTTCCGGTTTTCAAGCCCTTGAAAGTGCTTGAATTTGATCAGGGGTGCTTGAAAAGTCATGAATTCAAACTTATCATAACTGACATATGTAATATGTGTGTCATTTCATAATTTAGCCGTAATATTTATCACAAAATCCCGAAATCGCTAGTTTTATCGATCAAAATAGTGACTTCGGTGATAAAACAGCGTTATTGATATGCTGGTCAGTTGCCGGCGAATTGCACGGTTTCGTTTCGGCTTTGGTATATGCCATAAACAACGCGCATGCGTAGTATTGATAAATGGATGGGCCCATGAAAAATCTTTTGTTGTAAATACAATGGGGAAATGTGTGTTCAATGTTGCATGGCTGCATAATGATAGATATGCGGCGTGGCTGCAACAGGTGCCTAATAACAGAAAGGCTCGATGTATGCTGTGTTGTAAGGATATCGACGTATCGGGGATGGGCGAAGCTGCCAGGGACAAACAACTTATTTAATTAGAGATTATGTAGTAGCTAGTTATTTAGTATTATCATTTGATTTAGAAATTTATAAGATGGTATCAGAATAAATTCAATTATTATGTTAGTATTGGTATAGTTAGTAGAACAATGAGACAATTCAGACAAACACTTATATAACTAATTAACTATAATTGTAACTGTCAAATTGACTACTATTCAGTATATGTTTACTGTTCTGATATCAATATACCCATTATTTCATACTAATTAACAGTTAAATTGAGCTAGACATGTATCATATATGGTGCTTGAAAATGCGTATTCAGGTGCTTGAAAAGTGCTTGAATTTGATTATCAATTCATAGTGGGAACCCTGTATATATATGCACATACTTGTTAGTCGGTCGATAAATAGGCTTTGCACGAAATCAACCTTTGTGTACTACGAAAAATGTTGCCAAAGTCGTGGCTTAGATATTTTCATTTTTATGTGTACACATAGTGTCGACGTTCGGATTGACCACTCATCATTTGTCCGTCCGTACGTAGACACTTTACACATAATGCGATAACTCAAACATTTTGTATCAGATCGGAACCAAATTTTGTATATTGGTTTCAGGCCGAAATACAGATCGAGTTCAAATTTGGGTTTGATCCGAGTTTTTTTTCCCAGAGTTATGGCCCTTTTTCAACTTAGAATTCACGCATTCTGCCTGTTTGATCAGATTTATTTTAAAGTGATGTGAAACGTAAATTGAACCTCACAATTGAGTTCCCTGCGTCATTCTGTGGGAAGAGTGAATAAAATAACTCAGATACACGAAATCCCCCATCCTGAAGTCAGTTTGTACACATTATACGGCCATTCGGCTAACTATTTCGATTTCATCAATCGTCCCGATTAATCTCGCCATAATAACACGAAAAAACAAACCGAATCGTTGTCTTGTGCAGTCACGGAAATGCCCGAGCACTTCCGACTCGATTGGGATTGAATCGGGTTTCGTTCTCACTTCTCAGAAATGGCTTCTAGGGAGGATGACCGTTCGCTGGAATAGCGTTACATCAGAATATTAAAGCGAAAAACTAATTGACATCGCAATCGGTAGTCAATTCGACAGGGAAGGAATAGAAAGGGAATTGTTGCGTGAAATCACAAACGGAAGAACATTGGCCGAGTTAGTGGCAAAGATTATAATCGAACAGTGATCGAGAGGTAATAATTCCAAAATGTTACTATTTATAGAAAATTGTAAGCGCATTGACCGAATTTTTACATCAATCTGGCCGCAAGCACAGTACCGTGCAGAAAGAGTTGTCTTACTTTTGTAACTCAAAACTGTTTAATTACATTATACCTGTACAATAGTACAATAATTGATATTCAATATGCCAATACTGACCATTTGTTAGCTCATGATGGCGTGAGCATCAGACCCAGTGACTCCGTAACATATCTCGGGGCCATTTTAGACCACCATCTTAATGGTGAGCTAATGGCAGCACACATGTTGCAGAAGGCAAACTCTAAGTTGAAATTCTTGTACAGAAAGGCATCTTACCTGAACCAATACTGCAAAAGAACTCTATCCTTGGCCCTTATTCAATGTCATTTTGACTATAGTTCAAGCTTTTGGTACACTAGTCTAACGCAGAGAACAAAGATCTGATTACAAGCAACCCAGAATAGGCTAGTAAGATACATTTTAGATCTAAATTGTAGGACACATATTGGCTATTCAGAATTTCTAAAAGTAGATTGGCTGCCGGTATGTGAAAGAGTTAACTTTAGGAAATTGACAATGGTTATGAAGATCTCAGATAAGCAAGCCCCAGTATATTTTAATGAACATTTCAAACGATCAAATAAAGAAGGGGATATAAATGTTTCGGACAATGAGGCTGATCAATCTGAAACCCGGTCAGGTAAACTGAAATTCATCCTCCCTCATGTAAGTTGTTATGGGAAAAAGTCTTTTTTCTACACAGGAATAAGACTCTGGAATAGACTTGACAAAACTGTACATCTACCCATTGACATCAAGTACCGGAAATTTTGCATAAAAAAACATCTCTTATCTAAACTGAAGGACCGAGAGGAAGATCCCTTTCTGTACTACTGAATTGAACCTGTGACCAAAATTTTGCCAATCAATTACTCATCTCTGCATATATTGTTACTGCTGCCTGTATTTCGGGTTTCCATCTTTCGGTCATGGACAGACCAGTCCAAAACCGGCCATACATGGCAGTGGTGCGTATATGCAGTGGTGCGTATCCATCATTTACAAAGTCACCGAACTGACACAGATCCCACAGGCACCTCTTGCAGCAGCACTAATATTAATATAATATTATATCGGTCAGTATTCATAGACCCGGTGAATGAGACGAGTGTCAGACTTATGTTAAATGGATCTGCCAGGCGTCTCATCCACCTGGTCGGTGAAATGATCATTTCTTTCAAAATAAACATATTCACAATCATAAGATTACTTGTAAATGTAGCACTTATGATGATAAATTATTTTATCCACATTGATGATGGCTTTATCAATGTAAAATATCAATATATTAACATTGATGTCATTACCATTATTTTTTAGTATCAAAATGGAGAATTTTGTGGTAACTATATTGTCTGCCTCGTGGCCGGTAGCATATCAGGGGACCACAATGGAATTAAGCCTTCGAGTGCTTTTTGTGCCATCCCCGATATCTAGCCGTACATGTACTCTACGATTTATTTTCTAAATTTCAGCCATCATACCATTGGTATTCACTTTGACTTCTTTACAGCCTCATTTTTGTTTCAAAATTTGCGATTTCTTATATAGCCTAACAACTGAAATTATGTTAAAAACTCCTTTTTATTTGCTTGTAATTTATTATATTTGTAACCTGTTAAAACAATATACGTGTATGTCTTTATATCAAAAATAAATAAATCAATCAATCAATCAATCATTGGCCATGAAATATTTTAAGGGCAAATTCTGTTGTCAAGCTTTAGTCAGCACTATTCATTCTGATAGATGATAACTATAATGGAAGGCCTTTTTCACATGTATTAGCTAATTGCACTTTAGCATAAGTGAATTACACGTAAGCGTAATGTATTACACTCAGCCTCAGGTGTAATGCACACATATAAAGCGTAATTCACTAACGCTTAACCGTATGATGTAGATAAAGAATTACTCCTATGAGTAATAGAATTATGACTAGTGTGCTTAAGCGTAATTGATTTAAGTGTGCTTAAGCGTAATTGATTTATGCTTAAGCGTAATTGATTTACGCTTAAGCTCACTGGTAATTCATTTTCATTGATAGATTAATTACACTTAATTGTAAATGAATTATGCTTATGCGATTATACGAGAAGCCGTTTTCACATTTATTCTGATTCTGCTTAATCGCAAATCATTTACGCTTAAGTGTAAATCATTTGCACTTAAGAGCAAATTATTTATACTTAAATCCAAATCATATGCGCTTTAGCGGAAATAGTATGGGAGGCCCTTTTCACATTTATTATTTATTTGCGCTTAAGCGCAAATATTTGTGCTTAAGCGTAAATCATTTGCGCTTAAGCGCAAATATGTGTCTATCAATTTATTTGCGCTTAAGCGCAAATACCTAACACTCCCTTACATCCATCTGATGTGAATGATTGAGTCCATCTCATATTATATTATCATGGGCCCATATATATAGTACCGGTAGTAGCCCCGTAGACTGGAAAGTTGAAAAAAGAAATCCATATGCATATCAGCATCTCTGTCCCTGGTGTCCCAAGAATTGGTGCCTCACTCCCAGAGCTCATGTTTATTTTATTATCTCCTGCACAGATATATACCATTTCCATGGCCATAAATAGGGAATTAGGGGTTACTGGGGTTTGCTTCTCTCATATGGTGTGCTCATTGACTTGAAGTAGGGGAAAAACCCCTATTTTCATAATATCAGCATCCCTGTCCCCAAGAATTTGTGTCTCCATCCCAGAGATATAGTATATTTTATAAAAGAGACATATCCTACACAGATCTATATCATTTCCATTCCATGGTCATAAAACAGATCTTGGGGTTTCTGGGGGATTGTTTACTTCATATGGTGGGGCTATATCAACTTTAGTGATGTGTTTAGGCCTGTGCCATGTAAATTTAATTCAGGGGGGATCAATGCATATTGATTTTTATTTGCGCTTAAGTGCAAATGATTTGCGCTTAAGCGCAAATATGATCTATTTGCTTAAGCGCAAATGATAGAGGTTATTTGCGCTTAAGCGTAAATAAATAATAAATGTGAAAAGGGCCTCCCATAAAATAGATCACATTTATGGCAATTTTATGCTAAAGCGCAAATATATTATTAGACACATATTTTTTGCGCTTGAGCGCAATTGATTTACACTAATAAATAATATATTTGAAAAGGCTGTCTCCCATGCGATTCCCTCTAAACTCAAATTTACTCTGGCAATAAGACATCAATCAAACATCGGTTTTAAGACTCCCCCATATACTATGAGATGGACTCAATTATTCAGACAGAGGAAATCAGTTGGAGTTCAAATAGGAATTTGCTTAAGCATTATTCATTTTAATTATGCTTAAGTGTAAATGAGTTCCGCGCTTAAGCGTAAATGAAGTACACTTAAACGTAATTCATATACACTCTCATTGAACTCCCCTCACGCTGAAATGGATGCAACCGAATTACTAATGCCAGTAACCTACATCAGGTTATACCAATACACATGAGGTATATGGGGAGCCAAATTAACATTTAATAAATAATAGAGCTTAAGCGATATAATTTCGCTTAAGCGATATAATAAGGGAAGATATAATTGCGATTAAGTTCAATAAGGAAATATCTAATTGCGCTTAGCAAAATAAGGAATATCTTATTGCACTTAAGCACAAAAAGGAATATCATATTGCACTTAAGCGCAATAAGGAATCTCTAAGCGCAATAAGGAATATTCTTATTGCGCTTAAGCGCGATAAGAAATATTCTTATGCACTTAAGTGTAATTAGAGATTCCTTCATTGGGGGGGGGGGGGGGGGGGGGGGCTTTAGCTCAATTATTTATTAAATGTTAATTTGGCTTCCTCCCATAGAGGTGAGATAGCTGATGAACCCAATTACACTTAAGCGTAATTCAAATGTATTACACTTATCGTAAGTTAATTATGCTTAAGCGTAAATAATTTACGCTTAAGTGTAATTAGCTACTATAAAGTGAATCTGGGATAAGGGGAGTACTCTAAATTGTTCTTTACACCAGCTGTTTCTACCAATTAAAAAGAATTCTCATTTATTTTGAAACTAATGAAAGACAACAGTATAAATTTTTTACTGGTAATATTCATTATAAACTTGTACAAATCTGAAAACAAAAAAAAAATTAATATTTAAGAAATTTAGATTTCACTCTCTTACAGCAGCGACCACTATGCCAGGAACAGCAATCGATCTAGTTCAGCCCGATTGGGCTATTATAATAATTTATAGATCGATCGGTGGTTCACTTTCTGCATTTCAAATATTGCTAATAATTTCCATTTACAGAAGTCAATAATGCCATTGCAGATAACTTCATCTTAAATTCGACCAAACATGTTGACGTTTGATAAGAAACGCAGGAATTCCCTGATTTGTTTATTTTCAATCGATGAGAAGCATGACCACCTGGATCAGTTCGGAGGTGTGCCAATCGTATTTTGCATGCTGTGAATACCCATTCACGCCTAAATTTGCAAACAATCCATATATAACATATACACAGTGTGTACACTTTGTTAGTTGCCAATTAATTCTCGATATTTCAATTAGAAAACATGAGATATCGATGCAAAAATCAAGACATTATCTAGTTTGTGTTTTGTTGAATCTACTTTCGGTTATCGACATGCCGGCTATTGTTTTGGCTGTTCTGTCAACCGTGCGTGCCAGCCGATTGTCGTTTTTCGGGCGTTTCCGATTTCTTCCGAATATAATTCCATGACCTCCACGTGATGATTCGCGCCGAAAATGTGGTTGTATCTGAGAAGATTTCTTACTCTGACCGCAGTTTTCAACAATTTAATACGGGGCGAATACCGCATCATTAATATGCAACCTTGGGTTTTTATTTCTAGTTTTTTTTTACCTTTCTTATGGTATATCGGATACAGTTCTGTCTGACATGAAATATATACCCACCGGGAGTGAAGCTAATGACTTTAAAGAAGTTATGACCCTTTAAAAAAAAAAAAGGGGCATTGACACTCATTTGTTTCAGTTTTGTACCATTAATTTGGTGTGATGTCCTCTTTTGAAAATATGAAGATTTTATTGCAATAGTTGCATGCAATATAATGATATCAATAAATTAATACCATTATGTACATCCAATATCCAGAGTACAATAGAGCACATGTTAAAAAAATATAGATGTTGCATTCCAAGTGAAATATTGTTATTAATTGAGTGATGACATATTGTATAGAGTCTGGCCTTTAGTTAGATGAAGTCAAAGATAAACAACATCTGTCAAATTTGATTAATGGCAGCATGAAACTGGTTTCTCCTATTGAAATTTCATTACAGAGTGTGATGAGGGGTGCATCACCTATATATACAGTGTCTTCTATATCCCATTGATCTGCTTAGAAAATAATTAACCCTTCTCATAGACATGTGCTATAATGTACAATGACTCTACCTCATATCTCTTATCTATGGTTATCTTTGAACACTATTCATTTCTATTGATTTTGGTATTGACTGATAAATTGACTTTTGAAAAATATATTAACCCTTCAGGCACATGCTTCAATGTGAAATTAAAATAATGGCTGATAGCCAATATGATTTATCTATGCAATAGGTAACAGGCAGATAAATCTACATTATTATTGTAAGCGATGCCTTGTTTTGAAAATCAAGATGATAGATGTTGTTAATATTTCCAGGAACCTTATTTTCCCATTTATTCATATTGTCATGGTTTATTGAATTTTAGGGGCCACAGAGCGCTTAGAGGATTAACATTGAAGGCTATGGATTTTAGTGTCCAAACTAGTTTTAAAACATTGTAATGTGTGAAACCATTGACTGAGGGCTACTTACTTTCTATTATATGAACTATGGTAATCTGTTTCGATCTAGGAGTCATAGGGACCAGCATCCTCATCATACTCTGTCTGTATAACATTATATAAATTAACACTTTTGTATTGTATAAACTACATTTTTGAAAACCATACACCCCTGTTATGAAACACTTAATCTTGCATGTACCTAACAATAGAAGCATTACTTATTACACAGGTCGGATCTGATTGTATCTGTCTGACATGTTTGATAAATAAATAACAACTGGGGAGAATGGGAGGGGGGGGTGGTAATTAAAGTACAATTTAAATATGAGATGGAATCCCATGCATGTATGTTGTTCTAAGCAGTCTGGCTTGTCAACAAATTATAATTTCTCTTTGGAAGTGAATGAATTTTGAATATTTGGCAGGTCAAAAGTGGCAAAGATAGGGGTTTATCACTCTTACTTCCAATGAGTTAACTTAAACCCCTAAATGTATCCTCCGAAATAACTAAACCGTTGGATCTCATAGTGAGAGTTCATTGCATGAATAGGGACAGAGTTATGAGATTTAAAACTACTCCTCCCCACCTCAAATACTTTAACCCTTCTTAAGACAAATTATTTGAGCTTTTGATTTCAAGTAGGGTACTGATATTTGGATTCCTGTGATCATATCTTTAACAAATTATCAGTTATAGCTAATCGCTATCGCCAAGGTATGGGTTAAACATCTGCCGATCGTGATCGGCCTTTCACGATCGGCCTCTTGTTTCCATAAAGAAGTGAGAGAAACGCTCTTTATTTGTACAATGTCAGGAACATACTAAGAACTAATGCTCTTTATTGTTTCATACTACAAACAAATCATGGGATGATATATGCGTTGACTTGAAAAAGTGTGTCCACAATGTGCTTGTGCATGTGGTGCTTGTGCACGGTGTCCTTGTATGACGCAAGCCGTTAGTGAATTCAGTTTCCAAGTCTGCTTTCCACAGAGTTGACCACAATTCCGTATAGTAATAACATTTTGAGTTTCCAGGTCCGATTCGGGGATCTAACTATAGGCAATATCATGAGAGGATGAAATTAGTGAAACAAAATTAATTCAATAGCATAATCGTCGCCCGAAAACTATACTGTTCTAAGTCCTAAAGTTAGGTAAGAGAGATATGGCCATTTGAAAATTTGGGCCATCCAAAAAGTCCGTGTTTGACCATTTAGAAGTATGTACATGAGATAGTGTGGCTCCTGGTTGTTTATGGGGGTGATTTATCGTGGAAAAAGGTAACATATGCTCGAAAATCTTCGTGAAAGTCGATTTTACACCTGGAGATAGAACACTGTCCTAAGCTAAATGACCCATCGTCTGACATTTTTCGGATATAGATCAGTATAGAACTCAATTGAAGAACAAAATGTTTTATTATTAAAATGTAACCGCAATACAAGAACAACATAATCGGCGTACATTTTTATCTAAATGGCATGTGTATATGGTCCCATTATAGTACACTGCGAAGGTTACAGACTCGCGTCAAACGAAATCAGATCTTATTAAGAGAATGGGGTGTGGAATATCCCGCCAAGTAGGACGTACTATGTTATATTATTCTCTGTTTGCAATGGCTGCACGGTAATTTCTACTTGAAATCGATAAAATCATTGCCAAAGATACGTATCCACCACCCCGGAATAGATAATCGAAAATCTGGTGTGCTTTAGTTTCTGCGAAGTTTGTATATATATGTATATACACATGTAGTGATGTTTCAAATAAAATTCGTCACGTAGAACCAAAGTAATCTCTATATATAGAGAAATTGCGCATAGAAAGTTATATACAGATCTATACAATCCTGACAGGCGAGTTTGGTAAATTACGCTGCATAACTTGAAAAATATGTGTATATTTGATACACATCTTGATGAAAATAAAAATAAAATAACAGTAAAACAAATTCTGATTGAATTATACGATGGATGGTGAAAATTAAAAAATCCACATTTGTATGAATATAACCATAATTATGTATGATATTATTCATAGGGTTATGTGATCATATTCATTGATTTACTTAATGTATTCATTTCCTGTGTATATATCATATACATGTCTACTTATCAATGGTATTTGTATATGTGTCACACCATAATAACGGAGAATAAAGTATAACCTTTTCGATAATCATACTATTAAGTATAAAAGTCATCCGATTTGGCTTTGTGCGAATATATGGGCGATTTGTCGTGGGGAGTGACCAATTAGCTTAAATTCGTCTCAAAACTCGTGCCATATATATTGTCAGTATTATGCTCGCAATGCTATATACCTTAATAAAAATAGCATCGCGAGCACACATGTGACAATATATATGGCACGAGTTTTGAGGCAAATGTATTTATCACTACCAACGATGAATCACCATATTCTCATATTGCCAACTTGGATGTCCTTTATACATATTGAGTATGACGATAATTTTACTCCCCGTTGTCTATATAATTGCTTAAACAAAATGCAGGTGCGGAAATGTCTGCGCGACCCGTCACAATTAATAACAATTTCAATTGTTAGTCTGAATCGGAATCACTAGATTGATCTGACATTTCTGGTATGATAGCTTCATAATATGCCTTATCAACAGGTGGCATATATTTATACATTGAACGCAGGTCGTTCTTCTTTTCCGACGATAACTGTGCTCGATACACCACTTGGCATTTTTCAACATTTTGACTTTCTTGTACTCTGAGATAATGATGACAACAGTTACTGAGTAATTGTGTTCATATCAGGGAATATATGTATATAGGTATAGATAAGATGTCACCTGATGAGATGTTTGAAACACATCGAAAGGCCTAGTGACCTAAATATATACTTTTATAGAAGCCATGTCTTACTTTCATTTCAATAGAATAGACAGTCGGACGGACATACATAATAGTTCGAGCGAAATGTAACTTTGATGGCCATAGTACTATATCAGCGGTACCTCAAAACATTTTGCGGTCGTTTACGGTGAACTTGTATAATATTTAATGCTGCATATATAATTAACCGGCGAAGGACATGCATTAAGGAAAGGGGGTGCCGCTTTAAATTATGTTTCCTGTATCCTACTAAGTGCGGAGATGTAACATGCTATGAGAAATTGTTCAACATTATACTGTTCTATCTCCAAGGAGCAAGGTGATGTGGGTCACTATTATCAGCGAAACATGAAATGGTTAAGAATTATAGTGCGCTATCTCCAGTTCTACGCCATGCGGTATGACCTTCCTGAGTCCTATACTGTTCTATCTCCGAGGCTGATTTCAAACTCAAATATTTCCATAAACGGGACTTATAATGTATAGCACTATATGTTAGTATCTACATTGATATAAAGTTACTTACCAAAACATGATGACATCCTGTTGTAGCAGTTGTTTCATATATAAAACACGTTGAGAATTGTATACCGTTCCTATTTAGCCCACCCGAATTTTATCAACAAATTAGCACGTGATTAGATCGCGCGTTCCTATTGGCTATTGGAGATAGACCATTATAGAGGTGGATATATAACATTATAAACCTAAAAACCATGTCATTTTTCGTTTTGTATCACTTGGATAATGGGCAATAAGTCTGGGAATTGTAGACCAATCGCGCCGGACATGAGCCCAAAATGTAGCTCATGTTCTGCCGATTCCAGCGATATCAAACACTCATTTTTTTTTTAAAGTGAGTTAGGACAGTATAATTCTCGGGCGACGTAATGTTGGTATGAAGAATTAAAAACATTAAAGTTATGTTATCCTAGTTTCTGAAAATATTTTCTTATTGTTTTTGCCATATTCCAGCTGCATATTCGGCTTTTCAGTGATGCTTATGTCATTGTTAAGCAACATTGCTCTAACTTAAATGCGGCTTGCAAATAAATAAGAAAATATTGAGCAATTAATTTTATTACTCAAGATAGATAGTCGGTCTCACAACTGGGCTCTTTAGGGAATGTCCAACCACTTTCTGTTTGATACTGATTCTAGAGTACTTTTCGATGAGGAATTCAGTGGTGTCGACCGATTTTTGATAAAAGGGGCCCAAATTCCATTTTTAAGGGCCTGAACCCCAATTTTGGGGTTCAGCACTTTTATCTCAAAGTTGAGCCCCCAATTAGAATTTTATTGACCTATATGGATCAGTGCCACATACAGGTATAATTTCTTATATTTTCTGTACCATTATCAGACGGGATTGACCTTCAAGGAGCTCTTGACCCTGAAAATCCAAAATCGCCGACTTCAAATTTGCAAAAATTTAGCAAAGTCAACAATAATTAAAAATTGTGCTACCTATAGAATTATTTTCACCTTTAAAGGATTAGCACCTTTGTGCTTCCTCTCATGAGTGCTTAGCAAGGTTTTTTGGATGGAATATATTGGTCATAGAATGAAAAATAGACATTTTCCGAATAACAAAGATGTTGAGGTAAATCATCAATTATAGGGCATTTGATCAGTAACCTAAAACTCCTGCAATAAGGTTACCTAGTGATATAGTTTGAATGAATACATGTAGTTGTGAGTAGTTCATCCTTTGCTATCTAGATTTCATGGCCTTTGATGCGAGATGGCTGCCAAAATGGTTATAAATGGGATGACATAATCACATTACCGTACTGACCCGCGTTTAGGCCCAGGGGGCCTTTGTTTTATTTGAGCTCAAAAATCCAAGTGGGCTTAAACTCGGATATGGCCCTTTGCAAACCAAAAATCCTAAGAAATCGGGACAGTAAAACTGATGAAAGCCGATCTAACGCCGATTATTTGGGAATTTTTTCAATTAAATGTGAATATTAAAATATTATAATAACACTTTAAGTCTTGTAGTTTTATTGGACAACATTCCCATGTTAAAATGACACTATTATGTAAGTAGTCTTGACCCGACAGCGGTCTTGTTCCCAAAGTGTATGCTTGGAGTCAGGAATGCCCTGGTTATTATGTAAGCGGCAGTGTGGGTTATCTATAGTCTGACTATAGTTTATATCAATGTTCAGATTTAATCGGATTAGGAAAATAATAAGCCCGGCGCTTTATTCGTGATCCATTGTCTACATATAGGATGTTACAATGGCGACTAATTGAATGTTTAACAAAAGCCAGTGAGTGTAATTATTTAACAGCACTGACAAGGCAGTTGTATTTCTACTAAAACGGCATTCTGAACTCCTCGACCTGTGACCTCTGGGGGCAAACGGTGACGGAATCTGACGAGGTTTGCCGAATGCTAAAACGTATACAAAACGTATACAAAAGCACGTGTTTGAATATTTTGGTTTCGAGTGAATAAAGTTGACGCAGTTTGGAAGACATTTTTGTTAATTGACAAGTTCCCCCTTCTGCTCCATTATGATACCCACTGTGTGTTTACATAACCAAGAGGCCAGTTCTTTGTGTTTGGCCACATGTAGGAATACACAGGTCTACGTTGTCACTGAACACGAAAAATATGTTTTTACAGTACCGGTACTGTAGTAGGAACAGGTGCGCTTTGATTAAACTTAAAAGTATTGCACGCGCATAGCCGTACATGGCTTTTAAAGCTATACGCTGTTAGCAAGTGGGTTCTATTGTATATTATGTCTGTTAAACGTTTGGTTTCCCCAGGGAAGTATAATTGAATAAAGAAATGTGAATTTAAGATTCACTTTATTTTATTTCATTTAATATTATCACTTAACTATGAATTATAACTTTCCATTTTTCGTGGCATTCTCGCCGTCACCGATCGTTTGTGAATATACTTCTTGGAATTATTTATTTGGGGAGTATCATTAGCAAATACTTACTTACCACTGCTGAAATTGAACAAAATTTGGGGTGGGCTTAAACACGAATATACCCCTGTGCATGGAATTTGGCCAAAATATATGGGTGGGCTTAAACACGGGCATGGGCTTTGAACCGGGTCAGTACGGTATCATTATAAATGAGTTCAATATGTTTTTTTCTTTAAATTTAAGGGAGAATAGAATGTATTTATGGTATTCTAATGTTGAATTGAATTATACTCAGCCCACAAGTAGGTTTAGTAAATGTTGAGTTACTACAATTCGATAAATCGGTGTGATTTGGTAGTCGAGCAGATTGTGTATTGAACAGTCCCACATCAATTTTGATTGGCCACATGTCATCACCGCCAATTTGAATAAAGGTTCTACTATTTCCTTAACATGTACATTATTTTAGGACAAATATAATGGCTAGCCCGGCATGATCGCTTATACTTATATTCTGATTGAGTGTTTTTTTATGAATCCGAACATGTATGTACATTGTATATGTACACGTAGATGTATATTTGCCCAAAAACTTTCTGGTTCAGTTTTGAGAGTTTGTAAGAAAACAAGTCATAAGAAAGAATGCAGTTGCAGTAATATTAAAAGATATTGTCCTGTTCAAAACTAATAAATGTATGTCTATTGGTTATTGGTGTGATTTCCAGTAATAAAGATTAAAAATAATCCTTCACATTTAGTCCAGTCAAATCTACACATTAAAAATATAGGGCTTCCATACATACAGAATATTTTCCAACTTGACAATCGTTCCTTGTGTTCAACTGAGTGAGTTCATGTGAGGTTATTTGGCAAGCTTGATTCTAAAGTGTCAGTTTTATGGGCTTGAAATTCAGAACTCAATCCTGTTGTATTGTGAATTCAAAGTGAGTTAGAAGAAAAATACAAGCATCAGTTGATATTAATACATACCAGACAAATCTACATTCTGCAGGTAGCCATGCTATGCAATACTGTCTCATATTTTAACTTATCAAGTGAAAATGATCACATTACCATTAACTATTTAATGTTGTTAAATTTTATAAAGTAGAGCCCATTTGAAACTGGTTTGCTGACCCAGAAAAACTTCATTTTATGATACCAGACTGTCCATGAGAAAAACACATACAAGACATGGAAGTCAGTGAATAATCACAAATAGTCATACACCATATCTTGTCAGATGTTTTTGTAGATCTGTGGATGTTGTAATGAAATATAGATCTCAATTATATTTGCACCATTTTATTTTTCATATCGTCCCTTTAAATTTACTTTTATTTTTTGAAGTACTGTAAATGGTTTGGTTTGATGTTACAGGCACAGGATATATACATGTATATATACTTTACATATCAAATATTGTGTACCATGCGAGTACATGTGTCAGTTGCTTTAGTTGTGTGATGTACATGCAGTAACTATATTCTAGTGAAATTTATGGTCTGCACTCTGTAGTTTTTTCAAAAAACATGCTATGGCCATGCCTATATATACATGTAGACTGATTCTAACACTATCATTGTCAGGTTATAATCAATGTTTGAGGATAGTTGCTATGTATTTTTCATTTGTGTTGCATTTGTCAATATTAATGGGTCCCAGGAGCCCAGATGGTACTAGTGCAGAGCCCATTTAATTTTCATGAGATGGTGGACTGCATGTCCATAATCCTAAATAAACATGACTCTTATCAGTCCGAGATGGTATAGTGTAGGTTTTCAACAACCGTACTAGAATTATAGTTAAAAAAGACTCAACCATTATTTTCCACTGCCCTATATGTCACAATATATTCACAATATATTCATATGGCAGTATTCATCCGAAGTTGAGTGATGAAGCTAATAAATTTGCTATGATAGTGCGGTAGAGCAAAGTGATCTGAACAAATCAAGGATAAGCCACTACATGTAGAAAACATTAAAAAACATGTATATTGTGAAATATTTAATAATGGCCGCTGGTTGTTACAAACAGGCCATAATTGAGCTGACTATTCATGTTGTTTACCAAACATCAACGTACACATTACTAAATATTTTGAAATATATATGTTCTTGAATGTTTCAAACAGACTCTGGCTTTTGCACAAAACGCTCGGATTAGCCAAACAATGAAAAAATTACCAACTTTAGGTAAAATAATGGTACTCTTTCTTGACACAATCACTTTGACCTACACACATCATAGCAATCCAGCAGTACACATCAGCATGATATTAAATTAGCAGGAGCACTTAACCTGGGGTGGTATTAAAGATGAAAATATCTTAAAAATGGTAAGTTATGAGGGCTCTTAGCTATTATGAAGAATTATGTTAGTGAAATTATAGACCCTCATCTTCTTCAACCTGCAAGTGCTGCAAGTATCATGGCGTACCAAAATTAATCTGGGACTGACAAAGGCTCATTCTACTATTGATTGAATAGTGATGATTCCATCATTTCCTAAATCTTTTTGTGAGATGAGTTGTCATAGTCATTTTGGAAGAATTGATTACTTCTGAAATTTATACTGGGATATATGGCCATCTCTCGTCTGATTACAACATGTTTTTACTATGTACAGATAAAATACCCATTTTAAGATCGCAACTTGTGGTTGCTGCATGAAGCAAACAGCTGGTCATTCCATTTAGTAAAAGTGTTTAGCATGTTCCATAGCTTGGTCACTTAAATCAGCTGCTAAATGTTGTTAACAAATTTTGAAAACCATCTGTACATTTCAGTTGATTAGATCTCAATCATTACCTGATTTTTGATAAAGCACACCAATTTCCAAGGCATGTCCAAAGTCTGGAAGGGCATTTGTTGTGTGTTGAGGTCAACACATGCTCAGCAGCGATTTCCAGCTAATCCCATTGTGTGTGGTCAATTGTGCCCAAAGTTGGTCAGAGCATGCGGTGCGGATAGTTCTTTTCTAGAATAGATCTCGTCCTCGACTCAATTGATTCTGGTAAAGAACTATGTTCTATAACCCTCACTTATTAAAATAAATTTCAAACTAAAATGCAATTCAACATTAGGACCATAAAAGACATACTGTTCTCCTTTAGCTATAGTTTAAATGAAATGCCACATTGCACTCATGTGATATGTCATCCCATCTATAGCCATTTTGGCAGCCATCTCATATAAAAGGCAGTGAAATCAATATAAAAAGGATGAACTACTCATAAATACAAGTATTTATTCATATCATATCATTAGCTACCCTCGTTTGCACTACTAATCAATTACCATAAAATTTATGATTTCGTCAAAATCTTGGTTATTGAGAAAATGCCAGTTTTTCATTCTACGGCTAATACATTCCATCCAAAACCTTGTTGAGCACTCATGAGTGGAAGCACAATGTACTGATACTTTAAAGATGAAAAAAAATTCTATATGTTGCACTATTTTAATTATTGTTGACTTTGCTAAATTTTGGCTAATTTTGAAGTCGGCCATTTTGGATTTTCAGGGTCAAGAGCTCCTTGAAGGTCAATCCCGTCTTATAATGCTATAGAAAATATCAGAAATGATACCTATATGTGGCATTAATACATATAGGTCATTAAAATTCTAATTGGGGTCTCAACTTTGAGAAAAAAGGGCTGAACCCCAAAATTGGGGTTCAGGCCCTTAAAAATGGAATTTGGGCCCCTTTTATCAAAAATCGGTCGGCACCACTGAATTCCTCATCGAAAAGTACTCTAGAATCAGTATCAAACAGAAAGTGGTTGGACATTCTCTAAAGAGCCCAGTTGTGAGACCGACTAAGAACTGTATAATGTAGATATTTAGGAAGTTACATGGACGATGTACCATGCTGTGGTATATATTTGACCCTGCATATTTGTGTTGAACACAACTTGCCTCCGACGTGCTAGCTAACTGATAGCAAGAGTTGAACTATTAGTTGAAACAAGCTCCCGAACTTTTATCTTGCGATCAGTTTATTATTATGAAGTAAATTAGATCATAAATCAAATAAATTAATTTATAGGCAACCTTGTCAAGTTAATAACCACACTGGTGCTGAAACTAAACCCTCATAAATTATGAGATTCAGTAATCAGATATCATGGCACACATATAGCATAACTAAATTTCCTTTAGAACTTGTCGATTTTATTTCAAAATCTTACATAAACACTTTCCAAAAACGGAAATGCGCGTACATTAGTTTATGTATAATGGTATTTACTTTGCTAAAAGTTACTTATATAGGTCCTATGGGCCGCATGTTAGCCACACATATGTTGCTTTAATCAATATATTCATGAACTGCTGAGAATATACCTACTAGTCAGGGGAGGTAATCCCGGCCATCGACGATAACTCTGCTAGTCGCAAATGGTCCATTAATTACCTGAACAAATTTCAGATTTGATGTTATCTGACATTTGAATAAGCAAAAGTTCCACAGTTCATGGATACTATTGTTTGTCTAAGGGTGTTCTGTTAATACATCTGCCACTTAGCCAGGTGAATTTATTTAACTAGAACAGTGGAGCTCTACTGTAGCCTGTAGGTCCTTTTGGATGCTTGGACTGCATTGGATCAAACAGGGCCATGATTGGAGATTTAACCCCTTTTCCATTATCGAGTAACTTTATTTTTGATATGTCACATGGTCATTTGCAACAATAAAAATAGAACTGCTTAGGCCAAACAAAAAAGGGTTTTGATTCTCGGGCATAGCTGCGTCTGGGAAAAAGGCCCGCGTTGAACCATTTTATCACGATCTGCAATTTGACTGAAGCTCTCAAATGATAACACGAAAATAGGAAACTAGAAAATAGAAATTAGTTATGTTTCAAACATCGAATATGATAGACATACAATGGTGTATGTGTTGGTATTCAAAAACAGACACTAGGCAACGATAACTACCAGGTATATTGTCACCACAAACTGCCCAAACCCCAAGTTTATTAAGTCAAATGTGTTCAAATATTTCGGCATTTTATCAATTCGAAAAGGTAGATAACCCACTTTTCGTGCGGTAAACAATTCTGAGATTTCCAATTTCGGGAACGCAAACCCGAAAGAAATATGGTGCGTATTGGCGATGTGCATGCTGGTTTAATATAATAGTATTTGAAGTTTTTATGGGTAGCATGTATTGAGATACATAATACTTATTCAGATACGGCAGAATAAGTCATTCTAGACTTTCTATGAAGATCACTTTATTTGCAGGCAGACAAGCAGACAAAGCTGTCTGCAAAACGTGCTAAACTCACAAAAAAGTGAGAATGAACTGCAATCATAAACTGACACAGTGCCAAATATACCATAGTTTTATTTATTTCATTTGATGTTTCATACACAGGGATCACCATTGAATAATGATATATGTATGTTAAATTTAAAGAAAAAAACATATTGAACTCATTTATAATGATACCGGTATGTGCTGAAAAACAATATATATACATTGAACAGTGGATACATGTAGTTACTATAGTTATAGATGGATAAATATTAAAGTATATAGATTGATATAAATAGATATATAATATAAAAGGTACATACATACATGTATATCAAATATATCAACAACAGTAAATTGAAATATACATTGTAAATATATATATCATTCTGGTAAATCCCTATATGATGTACGGATAGTACAATGTCATATATTTATGTCATTCTTTATTTCAGATTTGATGTACGGGTAGTACAATGTGATAATTCTTTATAGTCATTCTTTATAGTGGAATACATTAGTTCATATCAAATCAATGTTCTCCTTACATTTTCTTAACCTTGGAAGGTATAATAACCCATCCTATAAACTATGGGCATTATCCCCATAACAAAAATAAAAAATAAAAATAAAACCCTCGCTCCCTCATCGATTCTCAAAAACAATTTCCTGAGAATCAAAACATTTTTTTTTTTTTTGGCCTTACACTATGATAGTGGTGACAGGCTCTATAGATGTTATATTAACCCTTCTGCTTTGACCCATAAATTCCAAGTAACCCTTCTCTTTTGACCCATAATTTCAAATAATTTGTGTTATTATGTACATTTGTGTGTACTACTTCAGTATATAGGATTAAAGTTTAGCAAGGGAAGCCTAACTGTCTTAGTATAGCGTTTGTGCGACATATGTAGCTCTTTCAGTACAAAATGGAGATTTATATACAATCAGGATAAGTGCAAAGTCGTAGTCTTTAATGAAAGCTGTTCTACTCAGAAATCTAGAAAGACCACAACATGGATGCTAAACGAAAAACAAATTCACGAATCAGATTGTGTCACCCATCTCGGCATTCCTCTTGAAAAGAAAAATCTTTCAAACACCCTAACCGAGAGTATCTGTAATAAAATCAGATCAACATATTTTATGCTTAGCAATGCTGGAATGTATGCTGGTGGATTAACCCCACTCAGCTCGAATACCTTGTATAACACAATCGTTCTGCCACGAGGACTTTATGGGTCCGAATTCTTATGCGGTATATCTGCCACGAACACACACTCACTGGAAAAAATTCATCGCTTTTGTTTAAAGCAAATTCAGGGACTCCCGTATAGAACAAGAACGGATGTTGTTCTAGGGCTTCTCGGAACTGCACCGATCTCATCAATTATAGACAAAAGAAAACTAAGCCTCTTTGGTTGTCTCTGTAGAACAGATTCTGATAAAGCCTCAAAACAAATTTTTCTATATCGCACCGAGAGGCATATGAATGGGTACACAGCCATTCATTCCTCGTTCATTTCAGAATTAACTGCCATTCTAGAGAAATATGATCTTATATCTCATTTATCGTCCTTTGTTGAAACAGGACACTTTCCTTCGAAGGACACGTGGAAACAATTAGTGACTCGCCAAATATCATATGTTCACGAAGAAGACTGGAAAACCCGTCTTGCCAGTGATAACTCCATGCTCAACTTTGCAAATAATTATACCTCTCTGAACATATCCCCACTCTGGTACGCATGTAGATGTTATCCTAAACATAAATTCGAATTTCTGGAAGCATCAAAGTTGTTGGCAAAAGCAGTCTCCCAGGAGGAGGGGGCGTGTCAACTTTGTGGCAAACCATATGACAATATAGTAGAACACGCAGTCCTCGATTGCTCCAGCATCAACGAAGCAAGAAATGAAATATGGTTCAACCTTCTTCAACATTTTGACATACCTTGCTTCATTGAAATAGATAATTTGTGCACAATTGATCAACTAATGGTGTTTCTGTCTTGTATACCATTGCATGTTGTTGAGAAGATAAGTGACCTTAATTCATTTGTCCTGTTCACAACATGCAGTAGTGTTAAAATGTGGAAACTCTATCATAAACGCCTTAAAGAAATTACAGATGCGAACACGATCACTGTCACGTGACGCATTACTCCACGATCTCTATATTGTCCCTTCACTTTTCAATATATAAACACCCACAGCCCTTCTCCATCTACCCCGTCCATATGCGATCCCAAATATCGATTGGATCTCACAAACCTTATATAAAGACCACAATGTTTATTGATCTACCACAATAAACGAGCAGCTTTAAAAAAAAAAATATTGTGGACAAAACGTTGATCCATGTATTCTAGTCAAAATGGTTAAACTGTCTCAAATTCTTACTGTATCTGACCATAATATTCATGTATGCTAATCTTTTCATGTCAATTGTCCGCCATGACTCCATTTACACATGCGTGTGTGTTCGAGCGTATGCACGCATGTACTGCGAGCGAGTGTGTGTGTCTATGTACACGTGTGTGTGTATGTATGTGTGTGCGTATGTAGGTGTGTATGGTTGTGTCTACAAAGGTGCGTGTATGTGAGTATTTGAGAGCGGTTGTGGTGTGTGAGGGTGTGTGCATGTGTGTTATTTATGCGTGGTGTACATGTATATACGTTTGATTTTCTTCGTGTTACATGTCTGTAAATACTAATTATCATTGTATTGTGTTCCTGTTCATTATATGTAAGCTCTCTGTATTACAGAGGAAATAAAGGTATATATATATATATAAATCCCTATATGATGTACGGATAGTACAATGTCATATATTTATGTCATTCTTTATTTCAGATTTGATGTACGGGTAGTACAATGTGATAATTCTTTATAGTCATTCTTTATAGTGGAATACATTAGTTCATATCAAATCAATGTTCTCCTTACATTTTCTTAACCTTGGAAGGTATAATAACCCATCCTATAAACTATGGGCATTATCCCCATAACAAAAATAAAAAATAAAAATAAAACCCTCGCTCCCTCATCGATTCTCAAAAACAATTTCCTGAGAATCAAAACATTTTTTTTTTTTTGGCCTTACACTATGATAGTGGTGACAGGCTCTATAGATGTTATATTAATCCTTCTGCTTTGACCCATAAATTCCAAGTAACCCTTCTCTTTTGACCCATAATTTCAAATAATTTGTGTTATTATGTACATTTGTGTGTACTACTTCAGTATATAGGATTAAAGTTTAGCAAGGGAAGCCTAACTGTCTTAGTATAGCGTTAGTCTAGTTGAGTTCTCATAAGTTGCTTGTTAAGTATGATAGCTTAGGCAATGAGTATTTGGTATACTAGTTTATAGTTTGGTGGGTTTACTGATTTTGCTTGGGTTAAGTTCTTCAGGTGTTTGTCACTGTAGCTTCCCTTGCTAAACTTTAATCTTGTAACTAATCACCCCAACTACTTACTATATGACTACACAAATTACACCCACATCATCATCCAGCGATGTATGGCTCACCACAGACACAAGTCGAACAATCCACACAGGTGAACCAAACTCAAATACGGATAATAGGAATGCCAAACGAAGGCATGTCCTATCACATCCTGCCAAAAAAAAACGAAAAACCTCCACATGTGAAAATCAATATCCCCTAGACAAAATTCCTTTATACAAGGCCACGAGAAATGTCCGAATTAAAATCATCAAAGTTGAACAACACATTGAATTCCTAAACCGCTGCTTGACCGAACGACTTACACCTCTTAGTCAACGAGTTAGTATCCAATGAACTAATATCTGCACACAGGAACCATACGCACAAAAACAAAAAGTGACACTCCTTGAAGCTTTACTTAACATTATACAAATCAACAAAGAACTCTCACAATCCGGACTTGACCACAACAAATTGGAAATCATTGCCAAAAGCACTGATCTCAATGCCTCATTCTCACTTCCTATAAAGTAACAAGCCAGAAGAAGCAATAGATACACTTCTAACAAGACTCAGTCTGGCGCTAAGACAGAGGAATATGGTCAGATAGTCAGACTAGAATACCTAAAAAAGGAAAAGGTCAAATACCCCTACTTCATTTCAGTCACTGAAATCAGACTGAAAAAAGATACCCTACCATGCAAACACCCTCTAAAGGCCAAAAGACGTATAACACATCACAGTACTGATGCACCAAGCACAAACAATTTAACTAATATACTCAACATTGCCAAAGCCCTGGCCAGTATACAACTGTATAGTAGGAACAAGAGGGAACCCAGGACAGAGCCCTGTGGTACCCATGAAGTAACCGGGACAGGAGAGGAGCTTTCCCCTTCCAGCACAATAACCTGGCTGCGGCCATCTGAAAAAGATCTTATCCAGTTTAAGATTGGGCCTCCGATTCCATATTCATTTAGTGGTTGACTTTGTCAAAGGCTTTACTTAAGTCCAAAAGTATAATGTCAGTTTGCTGGCCTTTTTCAGCTAGATCATCAACTTTGTCTCAGTATGTTGTGTTTTGTAATAAGTTTGGTTATGTGAGAAGCAATGATATGTTCGGTAATTTTGCACATGATGCAAGTTAAAGTGATTGGTCGAAAATTAGAGGGGTCTGCTCTATCACCTTTCTTAAATATAGGTGCAACATTGCCTGTAGTTCTGTCAGTTGGTAGTGACCCGGTGTCAAGTGTTTTCTGGATGAGCAATGTTAAGGCTGGGGTTATTTCATACCGAAGTTCTTTTAAGATGGTAGGGTTTATGTTATCTGGTCCAGCAGCCTTGTTGGTTTTGAGATTTGCAAGTTGTTTAAGGACTCCAGATTCATCCACCTTAATTTGCTTGATAGTTGGATACCCATAATTATTTGATTGGATGTACTCTTCAGACGTAGAATTTTGTATGTCTGTCAGACAGTTCTGTGTGAGTGAAATAGGATTTAATGGAGAGAATACAGACTGGAATTGGTTGTTCGAGTACTTGTGCTATTTCAGCATTTGAGTTTTTCAGAGTGCCAGTAGTTGGATCAGTGATGGAGATTATTGCTTGTGATTGTTGTTGTGTGCTTTTTAGCTCACCTGAGACGAAGTCTCCGGTGGCGCTATAGTCATCACTCCTCGTCCGTCCGTCCGTCCACCGTCTGTCCGTCCGTTAACATTTTTGGTTTCCGAACGATAACTCCAGTTTCGATTATTTGATCTGAACCAAAGTTAGTATGTGCAATTTACCAGCTAACGATGCTGGCCAAGTTTGAATATGGGTTCCGTCCAATTATTTTTACATGAGTTATGGCCCTTTTTCGACTTTAGAATTTGACCAAATTCATAACATTTCGGTTTCCGACCAATAACTCCAGTTTTGATTGTTCGATCTGAACCAAAGCAGGTATGTGTATTTCCCAGCTAAAACTACAGGCCAAGTTCGAATATAGGTTCTGTCTAATTATTTTCACATGAGTTACGGCCATTTCGGAGGACTATTATAATCAGCACATCCGTGCGTGCGTCCGAGGTTTCCGGATGATAACTTTAGTTAGAGTGAACCAAATTAAATTAAATTTGGTATGTGGGTTTACTAGCAGAAAGACAGGTCAAGTTCGAATTCTGGTTCCGTCCGCCAATTTTCACCAGAGTTATGCCCTTTTTTTTCGACTTAGAATTTGACTGTCTGTTAATATTTTTGGTTTCCGACCGATAACTCCAGTTTGGATTATTTGATTTGAACCAAAGTTGGTTTGTGTATTTCCCAGCTAAAACTACAGGCCAAGTTCGAATAATGGTTCGGTCCAATTATTTTTACATGAGTTACGGCCCTTTTTTTTCCGACTTAGAATTTGACCGTCTGTTAATATTTTTGGTTTCCGACCGATAACTCCAGTTTGGATTATTTGATCTGAATCAAAGTTGGTATGTGTATTTCCCAGCTAAAACTACAGGCCAAGTTCGAATATGGGTTCCGTCCAATTATTTTTACATGAGTTACGGCCATTTTTCGACTTAGAATTTGACCATCTGTTAACATTTTTGGTTTCCGACCGATAACTCCAGTTTGGATTATTTGATCTGAACCAAAGTTGGTATGTGTATTTACCAGCTAATGATACAGGCCAAGTTCGAATATGGGTTCCGTCCAGTTATTTTAATGTGAGTTACAGCCCTTTTTGTCCGCCGACATGAAATTAAATTTGGTATATGTTGGTTTACTAGCACAAAAGACAGATCAAATTCGATTTCGTGTTCCGCCATGCCAATTTTTATGCGCAAACAACGGTCGTATCAAGCCGACACTTAGAGGCGGACATGAGGTCTACCGACCTTTTATTCGACTTAGAATTTGACTGCATTTTGGCATTGAAATTAGGGGTATATTAGATTTTCTTCAAATGTCAGTTCCAAGTATTATTTTATTTTGCGGTAGTACAATTCTAAATGTCTAAAGGGCGTATTTTGCCATGCCTTAGCGATGCTCTTGTTTTAGTCAGTGGTCATGTAAAAATTCCAACTGTAGACAATGGGAAACAGATCTAGAGCTTTCATATCTCTTGTAAGCTGATGGTACTGCATATTTATGATGATTTAAATAAAGAGAAAGCAGTGTATGAAGTGTTTAAGTAGTTTCTTGTTAAGATAATGCAATATACCATTTTCTGAACATTCCGTTTCCATTTCCATAATTCCGATGAATGCAAATGGCACCGTTTTTGTACGGGCCCCATACATTGTGTTCGAGTTGTATTTTTAATGACTTAAATGCATCTTTCTGTGACATAATGCTCGTAGAAATGTAGTTCATGTATTTATCGACCTACTTAAAAATATTAATAGGTGTTATGTGTATTTTGGAGTGCAAACTGTCATGTGGCTTTAAAACTAAAGCTGTCACTGATTATAAAACTTGTGACATGAGAAATTTATCCATACTTTTCAGTTTGGATGCTAAATCAACAAATATAACAATATCTCTTAAACAAGGTGGTTTGAAGCTGTTACAGATTCAAGACAATGGTTCAGGAATTCGAGTAAGTTTATTCGCTTCTCTGGAATACAAGTAAGCTAATTTACTGTTAAACATTCAATAGTATGGGTAAGCTCATTGTTTGATAATACTTTTTAAATATTGTTAACACTTTCTTTACTAACTACTTTAATATTGACAAGTAGTTCCCTTAAGAACTGTTCAGGTAATAAGTTTAACAAACGACCATAGGTCGTTTATTGTACTTGTTATGTAAACATTTCCCACCAATGAATATGAATTTTTCTGCACTTGTATTGTCATTCATCTGGCTGTCGTCTGCTCATATATCCTTACATCCATCTAAATGAATAATAGACCATTCCAATATATACTTTTATAACTTTAGAATAGAAATGGTTAAGTTATTAGCTTGACTTATACGGAACATTAATTATACTCATTAATTTTCATCTGTCGCCTATTAGGGCATTACTTGATGAATAAGCCTAATCCTAGGTTTGTAAATGAACTTTATTCAAAACCCACCAAGTATAACTGAAATGATAAACATAAACTACATTACTTCATGTTAAAACATACATGAAATAAACTTAGAAATAGACATATAACAATCTCATCCATTTCTCTTATGCATTAAGTGAACATAACAGCATGTTATAACATAGCATACTTTTATAGTTGTGCAACAATAAGCATGTCCCACACATTACTTTACTTTCAACATATTTAAATCAATAATACCATTATGAAAGCATGACATAACATTTTGAGATGAGGCACCTTTCTTAGTCAACACATTCGCAATCTGATTAGCTGTGCAAGTCCAATATATACCTCTAATCTCTTTCCTTTCTCTCATCTGCTTCATTGCACTTATTTCCAGTCTCAGTCGCTTCTCGGTTACATGCTTGCGAGAATGAATAGCCTCAAACAAATCCTTGCTATTTGTAATGCATTTAACTGGAACCATTTTATCCACAATTCCATACAGCAATTCACCAAACAGCATACTAAGAGAAATACCACAATCAACATTGTCAGCAATGCAAGAGCTTCACTTGCTAAAGGAGGCATCACTGAAAATAAATACCTCTGGTTCCGCACCAAGGTCCTGAAATTTTAGAATGATCTGCTCCGACTTGACCCTCTTTATAATCTTGTTCAAGACCTTCATATCTCCATACACAGCATGAGCTAATCTTCCTGACAGTGTGACGACATCGAAAGATATTTCCGACCTTGTTTGACTGCAAAGCCAGAGCAACTGACCAATCTTGGATCTGATCAAACTTCTCTCCTGCATTTAATGGAGGGTTGTTCACTCTGCTCTTGTCTAACTTGATATTCTCCAAGTTTGCAGCATACTCTTTCTGGCTGAGGGCGATAATATTTCATCCTGTGAATGCTGCAGTCCTATGTATCTGAATAAATCCGTGACCTCTTTACCAAAATTGAAGCTCTTTCTCGTGTGGTGTGTTCAAACTCCTTAGTCCCTGCCCATAGGAAGTCATCAACATGAACTGCAATAACACCTCCAAGTCCAGATTTACCATACCAATAGACGACCGTAGACTGTTTTGCACCACAAACTAGCCAAGATTTCTCGAACCACATTAAGGAAGTGTCAGCTAGCCCATAGACACACTTGGTCAGAAGCCATACTTTGTTAGTAGATTTTGCCTCTTTAGGTGGACGGATGAAAATTTCACGTTACAGTTTCTCTCCCAGTAGAAAGGCTGTATTAATATCCATGGTGTTGATCTTCCACTTCTTGTGTGCAATGATGGACAGAAGCAATCTGAGTGAACTCTTCTCACAAGTGGGTGAATGTTTCTTGATTTCATCGACACATTCCTCCTCAAATCCTCTTGCAACAAGCCTTGACTTTCTCTTAATCACTCCATCAGCTTCTTTCACAGTATTAACCCATCTTGTTGAGACGCACTCTTGGCCGATATTATTAACTTCTTGGTTACTTCTAGCTCAGCCAAATTGGTTGAGGTTAATTGAGAGACGATCACCTTTCCTGTGTTGAGGCTCCACAAACCTAATACACAATTTACGAGGAAAGGAACTGAAACAACCCGAAGAATAGCAAATTTGAGGATACACTTAGAGCGTGCTATGGAACGAATAAAGAATTTCCGGATATTGCAAGGCGTAATACCAATTTCGATGTCACCCAGGGTTTCACAGATATTTTATATATGTGCTACACTGGGTAACTTGCAACCACCTTTAATTGATTCAGCCGAAAATTCTTAGTGTTCATTTACATGACCAGAACAATACAAATTGGTCTGCGAAATGTTGATGGTCTATTTTAAGTTGACATTAAATTATGAATTCATACCAATATTTGAATTGCACATGTACCGGGTATGATTCAATTATAGCCAATATTTAAAGGTAATAACTTGGATAGTTTGATATCGGCCGAGATATCAACCCAATTTCACTCTATATCAGTCTGCGATGGTCAGACCAAATGTCGATGACTGATATGAAGTTAACAAGGGCTGATATATGTCGGGTGATATCAAACTAAGTAATAACCATGTTATTAATTATATCAATTAAACCGTAATACCATTACTAACCATGCTGATGTCACTCCACTGGTGTGAACTCAAGATTGAATGGACAAGTAAAATTTAATTGAAATCACCATGATAATTTAATATATCTCATATATATTTTGAAGACCTCTGTCTGTCTGTCTGTCTGTTTGTCATTAATACAAATCTACGATTCTCGACCAATCGGGACGAAACTTGGTACGTGTGTGTAGTTTGACCAGGCGGTGGTCATTGTCGTATTGGCGAGCCCGTGCGACGCCCGTGCAGCGCATGCGCAGACGAGATCTCGGAAACGGGTGGAGCTATCGACTTGAAATTTGGTATGTGAATGTATCTTGCCCCGGATACAAATTTTATCGGGTCGCCGAGCCCGTGCGGCGCCAGCTTCGCGCATGCGCAGACCAGATCTCGGAAACGGGTGGAGCTATCGACTTGAAATTTGGTATGTGAATGTATCTTGCCCCGGATACAAATTTTATTGGGTCGCCGAGCCCGTGCGATGCCAGCTTCGCGCATGCGCAGACGAGATCTCGGAAACGGGTGGAGCTATCGACTTGAAAATTGGTATTTGAATGTATCTTGCCCCGGATACAAATTTTATCGGGTCGCCGAGCCCGTGCGACGCCAGCTTCGCGCATGCGCAGACCAGATCTCGGAAACGGGTGGAGCTATCGACTTGAAATTTGGTTTTTGAATAGCCCGGAAACGTCGGGCTCATGTATCTTGCCCCGGATACGAATTTTGTCCATCCGTCAACAATTCTTTGAACATCTTCTCTTCTGGAACCATAAGGCCGATTGGGTTCATATTTGGTGTGGATGTTCCCTAGGTGACTCATATTCAGATTTGTTCAAATGAGGTCACCAAGTCAAATAGTTTTGATGTTAGGACCATAACTATTTTTCCACATAGTAATTCTTAAAACGACTTCTTTTCTGAAGTCGTCGGGCCGAATGGGTTCATATTTGGTACTAGCAGGGTTACCCGGCGTTGCCCAGGTTAAAGTGATGTGAAACCCTCTGCATGCTGTGGATATTTGTTGGGAATAGAGAATACTCTTGCTCAAAGTGTTACACGTATTCTCATAAGTTATATATTCAAATAGCATCACATAACATGATTCTTACACAGTCATGGAATATAAGTAGTGGCTCACCTTGTCGATTGTCATTTTGTTTATCGCGATTAATCCGTTCCACCAAAATGAAATATTTATTTATTTACAACTGCGTATATATCAGACGTTATAATATAATACATGAACATCATAAACACATTAGTTCACAAAAATAAAAGACGACAATTGGGTTTTACATATAGAGATGTATCAATCAAACTAGTGGGTTGGACTAAGATCTTGAGGACACCTGGCTATCCTCAAGATACATGAAGATACAGATGTTTTAAAGAAATTTACAGGTCCTCCTCTGTTCATGGTGCTATATATTGGCTAAATATTCTCAGTTTAAAATTAATGTTGCTGCGCATGTATATCAGCTACATGTGCCAGATACAGAGCGAGATTTTGAGTTGTTTATGTCAGTCGATGAGTCTGTTCTAAAAATTCCACTGTATCAGGCAGATATACCCTTGTCAGATGTCAGTATTGGAGGATCCTGAAAAGTCATGTGCTACTGACTGCGTTTTCTTTTATATCAGAAGAAAATATATTTGACTGCACAATGTGACCACTATTTTTGAACAGGCCTTCGATACATTTCCATACCTCTTGACAAATTGTAAATTTGTTGTGGAAACTGTATTGAATGGAACAGACTCAATTGTGTTATAATATATATGCAATCCTCTGACGGTACGAGGTCTCTCAGTTTAAGATATATATCTCTTAAATAGAATAATAAATGCTTCTTCTATGTATCTCATTTTGCTAGCTCATTATGTGAATGCCCTGATTTCCATCCCCATCTAAATATGACAGTTGAGAAGATAAAATTGTTCAAGTGACTTAATTGGGTCACCATTTGTCGAGATTGTGAAACTCCTTAAAATGATATGGAGATGGCCTGGGTGACTATATATAAACTTATATAGGTGGATATCCGCGAATAGCAATCTTATCAATGATAGTGCATATCCTCTCGCCAGCCGTGACCCAAACGACACCAAATGTGATTTAATTCATCGTATCATTAGAGAAGTATGTGTATGAATTTGGTGGAAATTAGTGCTAAATATATTTGTATCAGCTTTGGTGCAACTGCCATCCCCATGCATGACTTTAACTGTGCCACTTTTGACATATTTAAACCACGTCCATTAGACTCATGGATGCATGATATACTGGAGATGATTATATATAGGTTTGGTGGTAATCAGCAACTAAACAAATTCTTAGAATAGTTATGACCTTCCCCCCACATATCTCACTAAAACGGCAGCAAATTGGCGTCTTTAAATCACACGATTATATTCCACGTATCATAGAGAAGAATAATATATCAATTTGATGGAAAACTGCGCTAAAATTAGTTTATTAAATCCATTGTCGATGCCCCCTGCAACGCTGACCATATAGGTGATTATATATGCGTTTGGTGGAAATCGGCGATAGAACTATTTCACCATATTTTTTTAATTTTACCGACCTCCCCCTTTTCTTCCCCTGACACCAACAGTGTTACTTTAGAA
The DNA here is from genome assembly GCA_032622095.1 of Siphonodentalium dalli. NCBI lineage: Eukaryota > Metazoa > Mollusca > Scaphopoda > Gadilida > Siphonodentaliidae > Siphonodentalium > Siphonodentalium dalli. Next base: position 60,780,776 of record CP136068.1, read on the forward strand.
AATTGTAACCTGAACCACTATCTTCCTCGTAAAAAGCTGCCCTTTTAGAACGCCTTGGTGCCATCTTGATTGTACCCCGTGAAGTTATTTGATTGTACCCCGTGAAGTTATATATAGAATGCATACAGACAGACAGCACAATTTAATTTCTCGTATCATTTGAGAAGAACTTGTCTGAATTTGATATTGGTACTAAAAATATTTTTTATCAGTTTTGGTGACCCTCCCATCCTTATTCCGGACTCAAGCGGCGCCACTTTTGTCACCGTTAAACCACATACTTAGACACATTAGAGATTAGAGATGCATATACATGTATATATAATTTGTGAAAATTGGCGAGTATACAAATTCGTATCAAATTTAAGGTCCCCATATCCCTCACCCAGAGGGCATCAATTTTGTGTATCTAAACAATACGATGAGATTCCTCGTATCACGGAGAAGAATATGTATCAATCTGGTGGAAATCGGCATTAAACATATTGCTATAATTTTTTTGTGTCCCTCTCACCTCTATACACCATTGGCTCGATTGGCCCCACTTGTGACATCCTTAAACCACACACTTACACTCGTGATATCATGGAGATGATTATTTATAAGTTTGGTGCTAAACAAATTTTTATCAAATTTGATGATCACCCCTCCCCTCCCCATCGCTCACCCAAACAGCACCAATATGGCGCCTTTAAATCACAAGATTAGATTCCTCGTATCCTGGATAAGAACGTGTATCAAATTGATGGAAATTGGCGCTAAAAATATTGTGTATCAATTTTGGCCACACAATTAGACTCCTCATACCATGGGGATGATTTTGTATAAGTGTGGTGGCAATCGGCGACTAAACCCATTCTTATCAAATTTAGTGCCCACCCCCCCCCAATCTCTCATCCAAACGACAACAATTTGGCGTTGTTAAATCCCACAATTAGATTCCTTGTATCATGAAGAAGAATATATATCAATTTGGTAGAAATCGGCGCTAAAATTAGTTTTATTGATTTTGGTGCCCCTCTCCCCTTCCGTGCATCCCTGACTCGAACGACGCCACTTTTGACATATTTAAACCACACCATTAGATTCTTCATATCATGGGAATGATTATAAGTAAGCATCGTGGTAAAAAATTCTGCCCCTCCCCCTTTTCTACCCCTGACAATAACGGCGTCACTTCTAACCCCCACCATTATCTTTCTCGTAAAAAGTTACCCCTAGTAGACCCCTTTGGTATCATCTAGATGGTCCCCTGTGAATTTCTATAGAACACAGACAGACAGACAGACAGACATTCGCAAATATAGATATATAAGACGAGGGTACCTTGGGTGACTGTGGTTCAGATTTGTTCAAATGAGGTCACTGGGTCAAATGTGGGTGGGGCTATGGACATAAATCTGAAGAATTTTTTTTTTTAGATTCAACTTATTGCTCAATTTAACCAAAAAAAAAAAAATAATAATATATTTTATTTTTAATAAATATTTTTTTTTTTATTAAATAAAATATTTAAAAAATAATAAACATTTAATTCAAATTTTGAAGAACTTATGACATTACATCTTCGGGCGGTAGGTACCTCTAGTAACCCCACTAAATTTGGTTGAAATCAGGGGTTTGGGAGAAAACATGAACAGACAGATGTACAGAAATGTTCAGTAAGTTCCTTTTTATATCCTTGCATTCCCACTACAAGCCATCTCTGCTCTGAACCACAGGGCTGAGAATTGCTAGACATGACACATGTTGTTTATAAAACAGTGCCAGATAGATAGATAACAGAACTTCTGTGGCTATAGGCAGAGTCCCAAGGGAGTGTATTCATGTCATTAATAATTTAAATGAGATTAATAGTGTTGAATTTTTTTTCTTCTAAAGTTGTCAATGTAGCACCATCATTGTTTACAATACACTGGTCATTAATATCAGATTAATTTCCTTTTCTCCAAGCTTTAATTAAGTGTGTCCGGCATTTGTAGAATGAGGTTCCCAGAGGGTGATTTAATTATGCTACCCTGCACGGCAGGCTAGCATCGCCAAATACACCCTCTGAGGACCTCATTCTGCTTAGGTCTCATCTTCTGGGAAGTATCTAGAGTCTCAAATTGACATTTTTAGCAGCTTTTTTCCCTTCTGTTCAGATTCTAAAATGCATAATTGAGGTGTCAAATGGGTGCGCATACTGTCATACGTCAACAACTTCAGCTGGAGAACTTCTATCTGTCCCTAGGTCTCCCATAGCAGTTGAGGACTAAGTAAAATTGGGTTCCCAGATGGTGAATTTGGTGATGCTAGGCCACCTTACAGAATAGCATCACTACATTCACCCTTTTGGGACCTCAGACACACTAAATTCACACTTGGCTGTTCCAATATTATTTTCTTAACCACTTTAATATCTATGTGAACTCATTATACATGATTATGGACAAAAAAGTTGGGGGTATATTGGATTAAAACTGTTGGTCTGTCAGAGTGTCCTTCCATCCATTGTTCTGGCCATCCATCCATCAACAATTGTTTTCTTTCGAGATCTATATGAATTCCCTACCTGTATGTGACTCACATTCAGATTTGTTCAAATAAGTTCATCAGGTCAAATAGGAGGGATGCCAGGGCCATAACATTTTCCCTCCATAGTAATTCTAACAACTATTAAATCTCAAGAACCATCAAGTCTATTTAGCTTATATTTGTGTATGCAGGGTCCTTGGGTGGCATGTTTAGATCTGTTCCAATGGCGTCCTTTTTGGAAAATCAATTAACTTCAACTCTTAATATCAGAGATGGGGATTCATGTTTGTTCAAATATGGGCAGAGGTAAGAGTCTTAGCTCTGCCCCACCCACACTACCTGTATCTATGCTGTACGCTACTGGTATAATAAGATATATATTCCTCTTAAAAATTTCATTTCTGATACATTAGTTGTAGATTAGATTTTCACACCAAAAATAAGTTAGAATAGTTCTCATAGTTTGATTTTATTTTCCAACCAGTATGTTTATAAACCAACAGTCCACATATGGCTACTTCAGGTTAAACTGTTATACCAAAAGGGGCCACAACTTTTAACTTTATGGAAGATGTCAGGTTGGAAATTCCCAAAAGTTTGAGAGCTTGAAGCACCGGTTCCAGTTGTAAACTTTCAACATAAGGGGGATGTGCAAAAGGAATTTTGTAACTTAGGCTGTGGTATGGTTAAGATTATCTTGTTTAAAAGGGGGTTGGAGATTTTACAATAGTGTGCACTTAGAGATTTCAAGGTGAAGAGCCCGGCTATGTCCCAGCTATGTCCCTGTTTAGAACTACTTGTCTTAAGTTATTTTGACAAGTACTGACTGTTTTAGTCTTCAAAGTCCCTTTCCTCTCAGTCTTTACAGTAGGTGAGCGTCTCCACAGTCATTGACTGTCTTGTTTAGTTAGCTTTCCGACTCCATGCTTTCCGTCTCCATTTGGGGTAAAAAAAGGTTTAGCCAAATGAAATATTTATTAGCCAAATTCGAAAAAGATTGGCCATTGGCTAATTTGGCTACCAACAGCGCGAACCCTGCTGGACTCCGGCAAATCGGTGAAATTCTTAAGCCACGCTGCTCGTGGGTTAACTTTGAGTAGTCTCTGTCTAAATTTTTCTTTTCTTAAAGACGAGTTAATATCAGTAATTTTAGTACGTGAAGTCCCAGGAACACTAGCGGGTAACTTCATAAACAGCTGTCTCTTTAATTTTCTTTTCAAAGATTGCTTGCGATTTCCTTAGAGAAAGATTCCTTTTCCTCGGCTTTATCCACGAACAGGCAGTTGATGTTGGTGGTAACTTTCATGTGTGCCTCTTTTCACTCAGGTCAACTAGGGCAAACAGAAGTGCAGACACATGGTTACAACACTCAGATGTCCTTAAATTAAATAGAAGACCATTTATGTATTATGTGGGTCGTACACATGTAGTTTAAAGGGATATGTCAAGGTTAAGCTACATACTGTAATCTTGTGTCAATGATCTAGATGCACTGGTCAACATACCAGAAATATGCATACTCTGGACTATAAATGCCTGGTATTATGCCGCACTGTAATTAATATATATAAAACTAAGTTATCAACAAAAGATATAAGTTTACATGTACATGTAGCTTATCAGTCAAATAGTGCATGATAAACAAAAAAGATCCATTTTATTTTAGGTTGGAATATGTTTGGGACTCAAAATTAAATAAGTCAGCACTGATACATTGTCATAATTTCATGGTAAATAGTAAAACCGGTATTTCTTTATCATAGCAGTAATTATTTAGTTTCCATGCCAATGATTGATGGTGGCCAATTTATATTGTTTATGTCAACTTTCAAATTGTAGGACTACCATGAAATAATTGTGAATACAAGTAAAGAAGTTCATTTACCCAGAAACACAAGCGCAGAAAGCTGAGTGCACCTGTCCGGTGTGTTTTGATAAACAAATTCAGGTTTTGTAGGCTGGCTTCTTTTTGGCATCTTTAGTAGGTATTGATGGCAAGCAGTCACTTTTTATGAAGCAGTGTGAACTGATATCTGACACTGGAGTCGCTTTTTAGCTCACCTGAGACGAAGTCTCTGGTGGAGCTATAGTCATCACTCCTCATCCGTCCATCCGTCCGTCGTACCGTCCGTCCGTCCGTCCGTCCATACGTCCATCCGTCAACAATTCTTTGAACATCTTCTCCTCTGGAACTTTAAGACCGAATTGGTTCATATTTGGTGCGGATGTTCCCTAGGTGACTCTCATTCAGATTTGTTCAAATGAGGTCACTGGGTCAAATAGTTGCGAAACCAGGGCCATAACTCTATTCCTCCATAGTAATTCTGACAACGACTTCTTGTCCAGAACCATTGGGCCGATTTAGCTAATATTTGGTATGGAGGGTCCTTGGGTGACTGGTGTTCAGATTTGTTCAAATGAGGTCACCCGGTCAATTAGTTGAGAAACCAGGGCCATAACTCATAGCAATTCTTAGAATGACTTCTTCTCAAGATATATTGGGCCTATTTAGCCTATATTTGGTACGGAGGGACCTTGGGTGACTGGGGTTCAGATTTGTTCAAATGTGGTCACTCGGTCAAATAGTGGCAGAGCCAGGGACATAACTCTAAAAACAAAAAATTACATTTTTGCATTTTGACCTTTGATTTTTTTTTAGACACATCACAGCCACCCCTGACCCCCCCACCCCACCTCCTGTCCCTGCCACACCACGCTGTACCATACCATATCTCTTCCTTGTTCACCCCATTATAATCCTTGTTTTGATCACAGTTGTAGGACTAACAATACACAGCTGTTTGTCCAGTCTAATTATCTCTATGTCTCACAGACCAGTGATATTGCATTCACTGTATAAGCTAACAGCAGTTTACTGCACAAGTTGATCCTATGAAGCCATAAATGCTTGATTACCCACAAAGCCATGAGTGTCTTATCCCCTTTACAACATCACTGCACAGACATAGCTTCAATGAAATTTAGTCCCATGTTTTATCTCAGATACAAATTATTTATTAAAATATAAAAAAAAAAAAAATGTATTTAACTCCATGGTCAATCTCATATATATTTTGAAGACCTCTGTCTGTCTGTCTGTATGTCCTTTATAGAATCGAAAACGGGTTGACCAATCGAGACCAAACTTCCTATCCAAAGGTAAAATCCCACGGGAATCGTCGACGTCGCATTTTGGAGAAGCCCATAGCACCCATTCTCCACTCTCGGTCACAAAAAACGGCACTGCGGTGGTTAATCAAGTGATAATTTAATGAGCGTTTTATCTCAGATACAAATTATTTATTAAAATATTTATTTATTAAAACGCTATAAAGAGCGTTTACCATTTGCAGAATGAGGTCCCTAGAGGGTGAATTTGGTGATGCTATCCCACACAGCGGGCTAGCATCACCAAATTCACCCTATGGAGGCCTCATTCTGCTTAGGCCTCATCTTCTGGGAAGTATCTATAGTATCAAATTAACATTGTTGTTAGTTACATTTCCCTTCTAGAAAGTTTCTATATCCCCTAATTTGCAGAAGATAAAATTAATAATTGAGGTGCCCAATGGGTGAACATCAACTTCAACTGGGGAACTTCAATCTTATCCTAGGTCTGCCATAGCATGACAGACACACTATCACACTATATCAAGGCTTGATTGTATAATACATTGTGTTGCTTGAGGCCAGGCACATACAATGTAGGAATAGGCACACTATTTGCAGGCTTGCTCCTTTGGTGATTGTGATTCAGATTTGTTCAATCAGGGTCAAGTAGGTGCAAGGCCAGCTACATTACTCTTTCTCTCCATATTAATTCATGATGTGTAATCTATGCAAGTATCAAATGGCCTATTTTATATTTGGTATGAAATTACCTTGGTTGACAGATTTGTGAAAATGGGATCACAGAGTCAAATAAGGGCAAAGCCAAATAAGGGCAGAGCCAGAGACTATTTCACTACATAGTAATTCTTAAAATATGTTTGCAAGAACTAGTTGGCTTATTTAGCATGGAATGTTCTTCCTTGACTGCAATTCAGATTTTTTTAAATGGGGTCACCTGGTCAAATAGGGGCCAAATGAAGGACAGTTTCCCTCTTAATATGCTTCCTTCACAAGGACCATCAGGTCTATTTTACTGATATTTATCATATGTATGAAGGGTTCTTTGGTGTCTGGGATTCAAATTTATTCAGATGGGGTCACCAGGTTAAATAGGGTGGGACCAGGGACATAACTATATGTCTCTATAGTAAAAATTCTTAAAATGTCTTCTCAAGAGAGGTTGGACTATTTAGCTTACATATAGTATGGAGCAATCAGGAGGATCCTTTAGTGACTGAGATTCAGATTTGTTAAAATGAGGTCAACCTGTCAAGAAATGGCGGGGCTATGGGGAGTTAACACTTTTGTGTCTAATAAAATCATTGAAATACCAAATTCATTAAAACATCTACCTTGGAACCACCTGACTGATTAATCTGACATACATGTATTGTGTTTTGGGTCCATGGATAATTGGGCTTCAAACATGTCTAAATGGTATTAGAAAAAGGCGCTTGTGAGATTGGAAATTTCCAACAATTGAGAAAGTTTGAGGTGTCAGTTGTGAAATTCAAACCTAAGACTTGGGAGTCTGTAGCCCGGTCGGAGGGGACTTGTTGAGCTGGAGGAGGAGGGGGGTGATCAATAGTGTACAGCAGGGTTGGTGATTTATTTGATTTAAATCGATTTTTTTGATTTTTTTCTTCAAATTGTTATGAAAATATGCAATTGTGCAATGTCTTTGATAAAAATGAAGGTACTAAAAGGTGTTGCTTATTATATCCAAGGCTGGATTAATCAAAATTCTATTATTATTTATTATTTTTTGTATAACTACATGTATCAAGCACAAATATCATGGCAGAACAGATATAGCAACCATGTACTTTAATTATGCATACACTTAGGTTAGGGTCCTGCGAATATTCGATATTCGATTCGAGATTCGATTCGAAAGTCAAATTCGATTCGAATTCGATTCGAAATTTCCAACTCGAATTTTCGAATATACACTGACAAAAAAGTAAGCTTTTTACGGACAAGTTCACACGTCGATCTTCGCTGTTTCTGTGCCATATAATTCCCGAAAATTATGAATATATGCACCTTATAATTCTTATTGTACATCGCGAATGTTCGCATGCTATTAAATATAAGTTGAGCCAGTAATTAGCCATTATAGGACGACTAAATACATCTGAATTCTAGCTTTGAACATGGTAGCCAAAAGCACATAGATCGCTGATGGACCGACGACACGCGTAAATTATAATAGCGATGAGATGCTTAAAAGCATTGTCCAGATTGGTCATTACTCGAGTTACCATGGATATCTCGATCCAGTTTTGTGGTGTAATTCTACTTTTTCAAATTGTACAACAAAAACAGTTTATTCAGATCGCCGTTCCCGTTCCCGTTTTGTCTAAAACCGTGCACACGAGGTACCAATGGAGTACACCGCTAACCCCTTTTCTAGTGATTCGTCTTTCGAACGAAGTATGAATGCAAATGGATATTGGCCAGATGATTTTATGCATGGTATGTTGATATATGTTACGACCAAATGAAGTTAATTAATAAGTGTATTAAACAATAAAATAAATGTAACTTTCCCATCCTCCGCATTCGTCGTGGTCGACATTCGTTCTGTAATATCGCCGAGAATATAAACAACACGTGTTCCCGGCGTCGAAGAGTGTGTGTGGCGGTGTTTTCTTTTGAAGTTGACTTTCAGTTTCGGAGCGTTCCTTGAAACTTGACAATTTGTCGTCCGTTATTCATGTTTATTTTAAACATGATAAATGCTACATGTAGTGCAGAAACTTACACGTGTGATGAATGCAACGTGGTATATAAATCGCAAGCGTCTGGGACAACAAGACATCTAATCATCCAACGCTACATAAACAGGCTACCCTGCGACTGTTGTTGCTTTTTCAAGTTTATAAAAACGGGTGTTTCCGAGTGGCGATTTGCAATTGTGCATATACATGCAAACTCTACAAATTGCGCGTGATTTTAATTCCGATAATACGTTTAGTGGTTATATATCTAATCGTTTTAATCTGTTTTTTTTTCTCTCAACAATTCTCAATTGAAGTTAATAGTATCGGGAACGACGGTTGATCGCCACACATGTTATAATGGAATTTCATGGAACGTTTCTCAAATCGTCTAATCATTGACATTAAAAGCCTAATTGAGAATGCAACACACAGGTATGATTCAATTCGATATTCGATTCGATATTCGATTCGATTTCGTAGACTCGATTCGATATTCGATTCGATCAAAATCTCCAATTCGCAGGACCCTAACTTAGGTCCATGTGAGTTCCAGTGTTGTGATAGCTGGATAGGTAAACATGTGCTTAAATATTTACTAATAAACTTAGTAAATTTTAGCTGAGAACTGAATATATTTTCAATCCCCTTTGCTCCTCGGTGACTTTAGGACATACATGTAATCACACCACATATCAAGTATGGACATTAGACAACTAGAGTAGTTTAGATGGCAGAGTTTTTGGTAGAATTACTTGGTTGGCATTTACATGTACGGCAATCAGAAAAGGAAAGGAAATTTAATAGTGTAATGAGGAGTGCTGAATCTGATTGTAGTTACAAATAAGCGGAACAGGCCGTTACTGGAGCAGTAATCACAGAACCATGCAGTATGCCTGTTTCTATAGGGTTGACAATTACTACACAATTTCATATCATGTTATAGTTTACAAAAAACCTTGTGAGAAATTGCAAATTCTTGACATATGCAATCATTTAAATAATTTTGATTTAAATCAATGATTTTTTTGAAAAAAATCATTGATTTAAATCTTGATTTAAATCAGCCAACCCTGGTGTACAGTTGGTGATTTCAAGGTGGATTTTCACCAATCTACATACATGAAGTCTCTCTAGCCACATATCCTGTTTAGAGCTATTTCTTTTAAAGTGATTATGAAAAGTTCTGACTGTTGTGGTCTCCAGAGTCCCAGTCTTTGCAGTCTGGTGCGCGACCCCCACAGTCATTGACTGTCTTGTTATGAAGCAGTGTGAACTGATATCTGACACTGGATGGAATTTCACATTTGCCCGTCTTCGTAGAACACCTTTGCTCGTAGTTCTTTCTTGGCTTTCAACGAGTCAAAATCGAAGGTTCTGTGTTTACTTAATACACAGCTCATTTATTGTGAATAGTGGAAAATTGTCACACTCGGTCTCCCAGTTAGTAAACAGAGAATGAGGGTCAGGTAGTTTTTATGTTTACCCATACCAGAGTATGGTAATCATAGTGTCTACATCCGGAATTGACCACTCGTCGTTCGTCCATCCGTCTGTCTGTCTGCCCGTCCGTCTGTAGACGCTTTATGCATAATGCGATAACTGAAACATTTTCTATCTGATCGGAACCAAATTTGGTATGTGAGTTTCTCAGCCCAAAATACAGATCGAGTTCGATTATGTGTGTGATCTGATTTTTTTTTACAGAGTTATGACCCTTTTTGTCCCCCGAAAAAAAAATTCGGGGAAAATAGCCGGTGTCCGTCCGTGTGTTACAGAAATCGTTTCCAGATGATAACTTTAGTTTCGGTTATTAGATCAAAAGCAAATTTCATAGGTGAGTTTATCAGACCAAAATACAGGTCAAGTTCAAATATGGGTACAATCCGCCCATTTTAGCTAGAGTTATGGCCCTTTTTCGACTTAGAATCTTGTCAATTTCTGGTTTCTGGATGATAACTTTAGTTTGTGTGATCATATCTGAATCAAATTTAGTGTGATAGTTTATCAGCCCAAAATACAGGTCAGTTTCGAATATGGGTTTGCTCTGCCCATTTTTGTGAGAGTTATGCCCCTTTTACGACTTAGAATCCTGTCAATTTCTGGTTTCCGGATGATAACTTTAGTTTGTGTGATCATATCTGAATCAAATTTGGTATATGAGTTTATCAGCTCGAAATACAGATCAAGTTCGAATATGGATACGATCCACCCATTTTTGTTTGGTTGCTTCAGATTTAGGGTCCTTGTTATATTTTTCAGAAAAGCTGATGCCCCCAATGAAACCACTTTTTCGGGGGACACTGTGGTCGGATGGCCTTTTATTATACCCCCTTTAAAAAAAAAAAGGGGGTATACTGTTTTGCACCTGTCCATCCGTCCGGTCGTCCGTGTTTACTAATGACTACTTATGTGGCTAAGATTGTGTAAAATGGATATTTATGTGCATAACTTCCGTTGCGTGGCTAGCCACGTAACATCTTTCAGATGGACGTTCAAAAATGATCTATTTGGCCTAATCAGCTTATTTAATTTTGTAGTCACTCAAAATTTGGAAACAAAAAGTCCATCGATTTAGACATCCATGACCTGTCAATAGGAGATGTCGGACACTGACTGAGATTTATGTGGCTAGCCACCCAATCACGGACATGTCAGTTTCTCCTATTCCACTGTCCCAGTTGCTGTGTGCAAGTTTTTGAGTTTTAATCAGCTTCTTCTGCTATAATTCCAACAGGTTATGAATCCATAATCTGGAGTTTTATCACTATCTACTACTTGATAGCCACATAAAATTTTATGGCTACTTGAGAAGCCACATAAAAACTAAAGCCACATTACCATTTCTAGCCACATAGGTCGGAGCCACATATCTACCCATTTGTTCGTCCGTCCGTCCGTGCGTCCGTCCGTCCGTACGTCCGTCCGATGTCTGTTCATGTCATAACTTGAACAGTAGTGCTCGGATCTCAATGAAATTTTGTATGGCTGCTCATTACTATGAGGGCATTCAATAGACGGTTACTTCGTTTTGTTCGGATTTTCCATTCTAGAGTTATTCATCTTTGTTTATCTTGAAATGTTGGATTTTTGGTCTGTCTGGTGTCTGTTCATGTCATAACTTCAACAGTTGTGCTGGGATCTCAATGAAATTTTGTATGGATGTTCACTACTATGAGGACATTAAAAAGAGGGTTCCATCCTTTTGTTCGGATTTTCCATTCTGGAGTTATTCATCTTTGTTTATCTGGAAATGTTGACTTTTTGGTCCGTCTGGTGTCTGTTCATGTCGTAACTTCAACAGTTGTGCTGGGATCTCAATGAAATTTGGTATGGATGTTCACTACTATGAGGACATTAAAAAGAGGGTTCCATTGTTTTGTTCAGATTTTCCATTCTAGAATTATAGTGCAACGGCCAAATCAAAAAAGAGCTCTAGTTTTCGAGATACCCCTACCCACGGTAGAACAAGTTAAAACTAACTTTATTTAAAGGAGAAATATATACTCTTTACGAAAATGATAGTGAAAAGTAACGGAATTGGTGGTGGCTATTCTCAAATTGACGATGAACGATACCCACCAGTGACTTTTCCCAGAAATTAACGATTTTGGTAAAGTGAGCCCTGCGGCTATGTCCTAAGTTATTTGCCCACATTGTTGGCGTTAAAATGACTACAGCATACCATATTTGTACCTAATATGCAAGAAGTGTTGGTTAATTTGGATTTTCGTGCCATTTGGAGCCAAAACATTTATTTTTTATTGAAAAATCACTCTTTTTCCAAATTTTTTTATTTTTCGAACATTATCATTCAAACGTATATTGCAATAATATTGAAATATTTAGGTCATATGGTGTAGTAGTTATCTAACAAGCATATGAAGGAAGCAGTTAACAACAATTTTGAACGGTTTGCGAGATATTGGATTTTAGCTACCCCTCCCCCAAACACGTTTTTGGTCGAAAAAAATACATATTTTTGATAATGTCATTACAAACATTTTTGAATTGATCTGAATGGGACCCAATATGAATCTTGTACTGAAAGTGTTGTCCAGAGATGCCGTTTAATCGATTACAGAAGTGTTCAGGCTTTCAGACCCCCAGTTACAACAACAACAATTATTTTATTGATAACCGTTAATTTTGCATGCATTAACATCGATGTTAAGTACTAAAACCTTTGTTATAAACAACGTGACCAACTATATAACATATTAGTCCAGGAGATATTGGTCAACCTCTGCACCCCCCCCAGGACTCAACTTCACCCCACTAATTTTCTTCCTTAAGGTCTCCTATAATTTTTTTCACTTGTTAACAAGAAAAAAAAGTGGCCGCAGAGACTCCAGACAAGATGGCGTCCATCCTGGCGGCCATTTTTTTAAAATGCACCATGTCTCTTTGATCGCCGTTATAGTAAAGATGATGTCACATGCGGTCTTGTTTTCAGCTCGATTCGTTATGCTAATATACAGCCCTTACAAATTAGCCAAAAATCCGACACCAGAATCCAATATGGCGGCCAAGATGGCCACCGAAATGTGAAAATATGCTATTTTTCTGACATGTTACTACCTTTCGTTTGTCTCTGTGGGAAAATGTTGGCATCTTTGCGTCATGTTATACATTTATCATATAGAGGAGTCATTTTCGACCACATGGGGACCATAATATACATTCATTGCGGGATATTTTTGTCCGATATCACGTTTTCCCAAATGCCGGTATAATAGGTCAAAGCCGAATCTACGTTAATAACGCGATGTAATGTTTCGAATCAATGAATGTTATTGCTATTATAACAACACCCATGCATATATATGTGCAGGAGATACTCGAGCTATGATTCCTCTTATACCTGAGTTGAGGAATATTTACCCAAATCCAAGATGGCGGCCAAAATGGCCACCAGAAATAAAAAATCGCCGCAAATCGCCGATTTTAACATCAGTGAGCATTATTGTCATGAAAACTCCACACCTGCTTACTATTGTGAGTTGGAAACACTTTTTTTTTTTTTTTTTTTAAATGTTTATTACCCAAAGATATACATATATAAGCAGTCATTTTATTTTACATACATGTGTGCATTCAAACATTTATCAATGGGCCGTGTGGGGGAGGGGTAACCAAACCAACTTACATTTATGCATACATTTGACTGGCGCGCGCGTTCCAGACGACCACATGCATTGTGCGTGTGGGCGTCTGGCCTACTTTCGTACCACTGGTGGCAATATGAATGATGTTGTAGAAGAATGGTTACTGCAATATATCAGTTGCTGGTAACGTTGTCTTGCTCTCGACGTTGACATAATTTAGCTAAATGTATTTGCGCCACGGCAAAATCGAATATCAATCTTAAGGAGGTCACAACAATAGGCCGGTGCAAATGACTTTTTTTTCTTTTTTTGTGTGGAGAAATTCGTCATGGTTGTCGATTGAATTAAGTCGTTTTTGTACCACATTATTCTATAAGTCTGGAGTCTGGATGATTGGACGAAATATGTAGTTATTATCTTACAGATGTTTTTCGGTTTGCCCGGATAAATGGAATGTATTTGTCGGTGGGCATATTATTATGTGAAGGCTAGTGCTTTCTCCAGAATTAACCACTTCTGTTGAAATGCTGTTATTTCCATGTTGCATCGTGCCCTTAACTTATCACAGTCATAACGTAATCTGAGATCATTAAAAAATTCGTTCAAGCTGAGTGATTTTGCGGAAAACTTTGCTTTATAAAGATATTGTTTTAAAATAAGTAAAAAATAATTTATCACGCTGTTTGGTTCCAATGGGATAGCTCCAAGTAGCATGGTCTTTTTCGAAACACGTAAGTCGATGCCTTTGTCAGTTCCCCATTTGATCAGTTTGTTTAAGAAAGACTGTACATATCTACAGTCCCAAAATATGTGTGAAATTGTTTCAATTTCTGTTTTGCATCTTTCGCATCTATCATTTTGTCTTAGCTTTATTATATTAAGAAATCGATTGGTCGCACGGATTCGAGTGTTTATTCGATATTGTAACCATTGCAGTTTAAAGTGAGTGTCCCAAGAGTTGATTACACCTAGTTCTTGTTCCCATTTTCTGCATGATTTTGGGGTGGGGGAAGTTGAATTGAGAATTCTGTAAAATTCTTGTCCACCTTTTTGGTCGCGTACAGTAGTTACAAAATTGTCTGGAAGAAATGGGCTAGCAATTCGTCTCAGTGGTTGGTCTAATTTTTTCGATATTTCCAATATTTGTCGAGTTATACTGGTTAAAGTAATAAAGTTTGTTTTTATATTATACTTGCTTAACATTGACTGCGGCGTGTGAAACCTTCCATCGCTCTGGATCAAATCGTTGATGAAAATTACTCCCTTTGCCCTCCATGAGTTGAAATTAATGTATCGCCCATAGATAGTAATCGCTGGATTATTCCATATCGTTTTCGACAAAACATTTTGATTTTTAGAGTTCAATCTTAAATACTCACACCATGATGAAAATACATCTTTCCAAAATGGATTTGACAGCACGCTTAAGTGTTGTAATATATATTTTCTGTCATAAGTGAGGTACAGGGGGTCATCTAAAATAGGAAGATCCGAGATGAGAGGTGCCCATTTGCATTTTTTTGTAATAAGGCGTCGTATCCAAGTGATTTTAATTGATGAATTGAATGTCTCCACATTAATCATTTTCAAGCCACCATCTGATATGTTACTGCAAATCTGTTGTCGACTGACTCGATCTCTTTTCGAATTCCATAAGAAGTTATAGAGCAATGTGTTTAGCTTTTTATAAAATTCGCGGTGCGGATTAGGAAGAGTTAGAAATAGATGTGTCAATTTGGGGAGAATTAATGTCTTGATGACTATTAATCTACCAATTGGTGTGAGCAACCGGTGTTTCCATGATGTGATCGTCTTTCTTATTTCGTCCATTTTGTCGTCATAATTACTTTGCATTTTTGGCAAGTCAATATTAAAATGGATCCCTAAAAAGGTAAATTGTTCATTTACTGTGATACTTAAGTCGCGAATGAAGTCTGGTCTATCGTAATTACGGGGCCCTACCCACGCCGCCTGACACTTCTCTGGGTTAATTTTTAAACCAGATATCCGGGCAAAAACATCAAGTGTAGAATATGCTTCGCGTACACTCCTTTCTGAGCCGTCGAGAATAAGCGTTGTATCGTCCGCGTATTGTGTGATCTTATATTCTGAGCTGCCGAGATGAACACCATTTATATTCACATTCTGTCTTACCATTAGTGCTAGTATTTCTGCACACATGAGAAAAATATAAGGCGATATTGGGTCACCTTGTCGACAGCCTCTTGATAGCTTGAAAGTTTGTGAAATGTGTCCATTTAAAAGTACAGAAGAGCTTGAGTTTCTATAGAGGATTGTAATCCATTTTTTCATGTCCACTCCAAAATTGAAAAAGTTTAAACATCTTTCTAAAAAACGCCACGATACAGAATCAAAGGCCTTTTCAAAGTCTACGAGGAGCAGGAGTCCCGGTATTTTGCGTTCATTACATTTGTGAATAAGATCGTAAATTAGTCTGGTATTATCTCCGATGTATCGCCCAGCTAAGAATCCGGTCTGATCGTTTTCAATGATGTGGGGCAGTACTTTTTTCAGTCGTTCTGCTACACACGCCGACGCAAGTTTGTATGATGTATTCAATAAGGATATTGGCCTCCAATTTTTCAACAGTTGTCTATTTTTATCCTTTTTTGGTATAAGTGTGATGATTCCTTGTTTCTGAGTAATAGAAAGTTCTCCGGAAGAAAAAGAAGTATTTAGGGATTCGACTAATAAGGGACCTATGTCTGACCAGAAGAATTTGTAAAATTCATATGTATATCCTGTAGGGCCCGGGCATTTTCCGTTTTTTGTATTTTTGAGAACGTATGTTAGTTCCTCTAGTGTGATTGGGCCTTCGATATTTTTGGCCTGAGTGTCGGACAAATGTGGATGATTTCCGTTACAAAACTGTTTCAGATTTATTTCTTCAGTTGGCTTCTCTGAGTAAAGATTCGCATAGAAATTACGTGTGTGGGTCATGATGGCATTTTGATCTGTTATTTTGTTTCCATTTTCGTCGATCAGACTGGTAAAAGTTTTAGATATGAAGTTCCGTTTTTCTAAATTCAAAAAGTATTTAGTTGGCTTTTCCCCTTCCTCGATCCATCTGGCTCGAGATCTAATCATTGCACCGCGTATTTGTTTTTGGCGAATTTCGTGAAGTTCAGATTCAATGTTTTCAAGCTCATTCATAAGATTATGCTTTGTTTCGTAGTTTGCAGAGGGAGAATCAATATCTGTCATTAACGTTTCTTTCCTTGCGTTTAAAGTATTTTCGTTTTGGATGGTCTGGCGTTTTTGTTTTGATGAAAAGTGGATTGTAGCCCCCCTTATATCCAAAAGAACAGCATCTAAAAATAATTTCTTGTTTACCGTTGTATCGAATTTGTTATATTTGTAGCGGACTTTATTTTCTTCAATAATGTTTTTAACTATATTTGAGTATTCTTTAATTTGGAGAAGGGAGTTATTAAATTTCCAGAAGCCTCTACCTGTTTTTATTTCGGTAATGTCTACCGCCAGCGAAATAATAGAGTGGTCTGATCGATAACCCGGCAGAATTATAGGCCCTGCTCCAGTTAGGCTTAGCATATCAGATGAAATCATAAAATAATCGAGTCGTGCCATTTTTATTGGAGATTTTCTCCTCCATGTATATCGTTTTTCTTCTGGATTATTTATGCGCCAGACGTCTACTAATTCAAGGCTGTCGACAATTTTCGCCACCGCTTTCTTAGCATTGGGGTTATTTTGGTGTATATAATTGTATGTGTCCAGTGTCTGATCTTGAATAAGATTCCAGTCACCACACATTATTATTTGAGTATTTCCTACTTCTTTCAGAAGTGTATCAAATTTAGTAAAAAAATCTGGACTATCTGAATTCGGGCCATACAAGTTCACTAGGCTTATTCTAAGTTTTTCTATTGTGATGTCTGCTATAATAAAGTTACCATTTGGGTCTCGCATTATGTTGTGAATATTCAATTCGAAATCATTTTTGAACAGGATAGCCACACCTCGGGCTTGAGAAGTGTACGACGCCATAATTACTTTGTAACCCCATTCTGACTCAATGCACTTTTCCATATTTTTAGTAAAATGAGTATCTTGCAAGCAGTAAATTGACCCATCTAGTTTGCGAATATGTTGAAATAGGTCTCTGCGTTTTTCTACTTGATTTAAACCTCGGCAGTTCATGGATATAATCTTGATCTTAGACATGATAATCACACACATAAGACAGCACAACACGCGGACTTCCAAGTTTATTAGTATGAATTACCAAACTGACGAAAAATATATACTCGAGTATACCTAGTATATATAGAAGTATTTTATGTATATTGCCACAAGCATCATTCACACATGGAGTTTCGGGGGTGGGGGGGATAACAAAAACACATATAACAAATACAAGAAATAACATCAATAAGGTTCTGGCTACTGACTAGCCTGATACATGGAGATCTTTAATCACCCTGAAGAAAAACATTGCTAAGCTGACTAAAAAAAAAAAAAAAAAAAAAAAAAAAAAAAAATGATGATGAATATGTTCGAGTTTTCTTGACTTAAACAAGCTTATTCAAAATTATAAAGAGATCAAAAGCTCTATATATAATGAGCTCGCTCTTCATCTATAAGAATAAATAATATAAGTGAATATATACTCAATTAGACAAACAAACTAGGTAATAATATATGAGATCGACATACTATATTCTAAATCAGCAGATTGAGATGTATGGGCACGTACATGTTTATACTTTTGGGAGGGGTTCTATATTTCGGTTACCTGGATTGATACCGTCACTGTTAGTATAAAAATAGATTATATGTCGTCACAGCCGATCGATATTTTGCACATTCCGATCTAGATTGGTCCGTGCGATCTCTTAAGATAATTGTTGTGACTGGCATGAAAGTGGGTCATCTCGATTGGGTAATAGTAATACGCGCAGGTCTTTTCGGAAAAGAGAAACAGTTTGTTCATATTGTACACACTTGGTTTCAGTGTTACCGTGTGTTGTATTTCGGAGAGGCTGGATTAACTTTTCAGAATTTTTCGCATAACATTCCAGGAAAATTATCGGATTTATTGGGGGAAATAGTGTTTAGTACGGCATGATAGTAGATGTGTTCATTTGGGAATTGTAAGGTAAGTGTTCATGAACGAGTTAATTTTGTAGGAGTAGGACAGTGGTCGGGCGGGCTCATATGGGGGGGGGGGGTGTCAAAGCAATAAAACACTGCTATAGCAATATTGTCTATTGAGAGAGGTGGTTTGTGGTTAGACAGAATCGATACATTGGGGTGGAGTTGGTCCACAAATTCAGTGTTATTTTATTGAAGAATATCGACAATATTTTCTCATTGAATTGAATCTCGTCAAGTTGGAAACACTTAGGCGATGAACTTTCCTTGTACCATATCCAAATAAAACTACCCCAAATCCAAAATGGCGCCCACAATGGCGGACAGATTTTGAAAAATCACCGAAATTCCCTCATATTCACATCATTGGGCATTATTGTCGAGACAACTCCACCCATGCTTACAGTTGAGTTGGAAATACTGAGGTGAAGTTATTACCTTACATCTCATGCAAGAAATTGTTTTCCAAATCGTAGATGGTGGCCAAAATGGCGTCCGAAATTTGAAAACAAGTCTACATTCCTTTACTTTCTTACGATGGGCGTTATTGTTTCGCGATTTCTATACACCATTACATGTTGATATGGAATAGTGACATGAAGTATTCATTAGGGTTTGGGAATTGATACTCACAGCCAATATCGTTGCTAAATTGGCGGCTACAATTTGAAAAGAAATCGATATTTTCACCTCTTAATTTCAACTTTTTGTCATAATATCGGTATGTATGGACGAAACTGTACATACACCATCTACCAGTTCAACTTGAAGGTATCAAAATGCATAACATAGCTCGTATCCTTCTGGAAAGATGAAAACCACAATTAATATCGCGATGTGGCATTTCGAAATCCATTCTCCACTTAGCGCCGATAATGGCCGTAAGCGTAGGTGTGCCGAATAGTTATATCAGAACAATTACCTGATAACAGATTCTGATTTGCCACGTCACGTCCATAGTTATATGGACAAGCTTCCATTTCTTTGTCTGATAAATCTAGGTAGCTCACACCGACAAAGTATTCACCACTTCCTGGGAGTAGGGTCCCTCTAATCATAACGTTTCAAACAATTCATTTTCCGGTGTCTAGCTTACAATTTTAAATATTTGCTCAATGTGATATTTGTGCGTCATCTTGAACTATGAAGGCATATGACCGATGAGTATACAAGCTTACAGAAGGTCATCTCTATGTGTGTGTCTCATACCCCATGGGGATAACGACATGTACACCTGGCGAACCAGTTAGCTAGTCACTTCCCAATAGATGGTTCGTCAACTCACAAACTCAGCGAACGTATTGGCATATGTGGACAACTTCGACAGTGTTTCGAAGGTTGCTAGCTGTCTCATTCCCTTGGGCAGATGTCTATCAGCTAAGGAGAAGACCATAGTGTACAGACTACCACACTTCTTGACCATGATCCGAAGCAACATGTGTGACGCCCCGCATTTGTCTCGTCGAATATCTCCCAGCAGAGAGAACTAATGCTCGCGGTGCTAGTTTATGGACATGCGCCATGATAGTGGGAATGAAATGGGCCACGGTATACACCACCCCTACACCTGGTGCATGTTTAAGATATAGAATGTCATGCGTGTCGGTTTTATTTGGTGTGGTAAGATTGTATTTCCACATCCGTTTCGAAGCCTTTCTGATTCAACTACATACATTTTTGTCTGGATAATACTATGCTAGCCTCCCTCGGATGGACTGAAGGATAATGTCTTTATAGCATGAATGTATGCGTTTTTTGTTATCCTCTCTCAGTGTTAGTGTTATTATGTTGGCGGTATTATTCAAGAAAATGTCAGGAACTGTGGTGCATTTATTTCACTATGTATTTAAAGAACAATTTAGAGTCTCGATGGCAATGGCTGTGGACGTTGGGAAACGCGACCTTTATGGTCATATAGCTTTATATATATAACTTTAGAATATAGCAGTTAATGTCTCATGCAGGAAAATGTTCGCAATGGTGATGTTACCAAGAAATCACTTGGTGTACCAACGTTTGTTGAACTGAATGCAAGAGCATTTGTACTTTCTTGAACCATACCACCCAGCGTGAGTATGACATATCAAACTATCAAAGGTGTCGCCTTTAAGACTATACTCCAGTCTTGGTGGGGCTTATACAGCAGTAGCCAATGGCACACGCCTGGTCCAGCTGTTTAAGAACGGCTTCCAAACGGATGGGAACATACAATCTTAGCATACAAGGAAAGCAAAGCCACACATGAGATCCTGTCTGAATCTAAAACATAACAAAATAAGGGGCGGTGCAGTCATGGTCCAATTTCATTTCCACTATCATGACACATACCCACAAACTAGCACCGTGTGTATTGTTATCATCTGCTTGGATCTGTTCGGTGAGACGATTGCTGGACGCCAACAAGCTTGTTCTTATGATCATGTTCAAGGAGTTTGGGTATATTATGCATTATGGTCTTCTACGCCTTAGCAGAAATGCATCTGTCAAATGTCGGGCTTTCAACACTCGAAGCCATATTCAGAAGTTGTCCGGGTACGTCAGTGCATTAGATGAGTATGCGAATTGATGAACCATATATTGGGAAGTAGCTGTTTGGGAAGATCACCAGGTGTACACGTTGTTATCCCCATTGGGCAACCAAAGCTGACAATACGCAGATAGATAGGTCCTTCTGAAAGCTAGTATACGCATCGACCGGATACCTTTCTAGTGTATCGCACAAGATGATGCCTATACCCCATATGTAGCATCTGAATTATACCATAAGCTATACCACGAATGAAGCTCGCTAAGAATTCCAAGCTTTCGAAACAAACACGTGAGCTGGACACCGGCATATGTATTGTTTGAAACATTCCGATTAGTGGCACCCTTCTACAAAGAAGTGTAGTAAACTGTTGTTGTGAGTGAGATAGATTAATCTGACGAAGAGACGGAAACGGGTCTAGATAATGCTGAATGTGGCAATTCAGATTAAGCTCAGGTACTGTTTTTTTTATTCTTGGAAGTCATAATATGACTATTCGGCGCACCTATATACGGTTACGGCCAGTATGAGCCCTTAGTGGAGAATGGATTTTGAAATGCCACATCGCGATTGTGGGTTTTCATCATTCCAAAAGGCTACGACTTACATTGGAACTAATATATGGCTTATATTATGTACCGTTTCGTCTATACAAATCGATATTATGACAAAAAGTTGTAATTAGTATGTGATAATATCGGCTTCTTTTCAATTTATGGCCGCCAGTTTGGCCGCCATATTGACTGTGAGTATCACTTGCCAAACCCTAATGAATAATTCATACATATCAACATGTAATGGTGGGTAGAAATCGCGAAACAATAACGCCCATCCTAAGAAAGTAAAGGAATGTAGGCGTATTTTCAAATTTCGGTCGCCATTTTGGCCGCCATCTTCGATATGGAAAACCATTTCTTGCTTGAGATTTAAGGTAATTACTTCACCTCAGTATTTCCAACTCAACTGTATGCATGGATGGAGTTGTCTCGACAATAATGCCCAATGATGTGAATATGAGGGAATTTCGGTGATTTTTCAAAATCTGTCCGCCATTGTGGGCGCCATTTTGGATTTGGGGTACTTTTATTTGGATATGGTACAAGGAAAGTTCTTCGCCTAGGTGTTCCCAACTCACAATAGTAAGCAGGTGTGGAGTTTTCATGACAATAATGCTCACTGATGTTAAAATCGGCGATTTTCTATTTCTGGTGGACATTTTGGCCGCCATCTTGGATTTGGGTAAATATTCCTCAACTCAGGTATAAGAGGAATCATAGCTCGAGTATCTCCTGCACATATATATGCATGGGTGTTGTTATAATAGCAATAACATTCATTGATTCGAAACATTACATCGCATTATTAATGTAGATTCTTCTTTGACCTATTATACCGGCATTTGGGAAAATGTGATATCGGACAAAAATATCCCGCAATGAATGTATATTATGGTCCCCATGTGGTCGAAAATGACTCCTCTATATGATAAATGTATAACATGACGCAAAGATGCCAACATTTTCCCACAGAGACAAACGAAAGGTGGTAACATGTCAGAAAAATAGCATATTTTCACATTTCGGCGGCCATCTTGGCCGCCATATTGGATTCTGGTGTCGCATTTTTGGCTAATTTGTAAGGGCTGTATATTAGCATAACGAATCGAG
The DNA here is from genome assembly GCA_032622095.1 of Siphonodentalium dalli. Classification (NCBI taxonomy): domain Eukaryota; kingdom Metazoa; phylum Mollusca; class Scaphopoda; order Gadilida; family Siphonodentaliidae; genus Siphonodentalium; species Siphonodentalium dalli. The sequence continues at coordinate 60,803,565 of CP136068.1, forward strand.
CTGAAAACAAGACCGCATGTGACATTATCTTTACTATAACGGCGATCAAAGAGACATGGTGCATTTTAAAAAAATGGCCGCCATGATGGACGCCATCTTGTCTGGAGTCTCTGCGGCCACTTTTTTTTCTTGTTAACAAGTGAAAAAAATTTGAGGATACCTTAAGGAAGAAAATTAGTGGGGTGAAGTTGAGTCCTGGGGGGGGGGGGGTGCAGAGGTTGACCAATATCTCCTGGGCTATATGGCTCAGTAGTTATCTGGACAACACAAGTAGAAAGAATTTGACAGAAATTGAAAAATAACGGAATAGGTGGTGGCTATTGTCAAATCGACGATGAGCAATACCCTCCAGTGACTTTTTCCAGAAATTAACAATTTTGGTAAAGCGAGCCCTGTGGCAATGTCCTATCCTATTTGCCCACATTGTTGTGGTTAAAATTACTACATCATACCATACTTCTACCTGATATGAAAAAAGTGTTGGTTAATTTAGATTTTCCTGCCATTTGGAGCCAAAATATTTATTTTTTGCTGAAAAATCGCACTTTTTCACAAAAATATTATTTTTCGAACATTATCATTCAAATGGATATTGTTATAATTCCCAAATATTGAATTCTTATGGTGATGCAGTTATCTGCCAAGCATGTGCAGAAAGAAGTTAACAGAAATTTAGAACAATTTGCGAAATAATGCATTTTTAAGCTACACCTCCCCCAAACACGTTTTTGGTCGAAAAATTACATATTTTTTTTCAGAACTTTACCAAATTTCCCAATTGATCATACTGGGACCCAACATAATTATTTTGCTGAAAATTGAGCCCGGGGGATATTGCTTAAGTGATTAAAGACATGTTCAGGCTTCCAGACCCCAAATTACAACAACAACGCATTTTATTTGCTATTGCATACAATAAGTGTCGCATATCAATCAACCAATCAATAGTTTATTCTCAAAAAACCAATAATGATATACAGAGATTACAATAATTGGACAGCTGGAGAACCCAGCATGTCCGACGTATAGATGCACAAGTACTCCATTCCCGTTTAATATTGAAATGCAGTAGTTTGAACTATGGCCAATTGAGTAATCACATTACATCTCTGTCATTGTGGCAAATAGAAAAAGCATATCATTACTTTTTGGAATACAGTGGTTTTTATGTACAGCAACTCAGTCAGCGCGAAAATATTAAAATAGTTGACGGGGTTCAGACATTTATCTCGAAAACAAAGCGATTTCAATAATGCTGTCATTTGTTAAAACTTCGTGAAAAGCATTGAAACCCTGCTGAGCGCGAAATTTACCACCTCCAGATCGTCTGCAATCTCACGGCGACGGGCGTATCAATGACGAAAACAACATTATCTGTGTAGCATTGCTATCAGCTCCAACGAAACTATGTGTATATCATAGTATCCAATCAGTTCCAACTGGATTACATCCTAATTTTCCCCATACAATCTCCCTCCCAGATAAATTGTTTACCTCCGGATAGAACTACCACATACTTATATATCGCATAGTTTCGGCCACAATATATGTTGATATTGAATTCATAATCCCTTCAGTACATGATGTGTTCAAGACCTCAAATGGGGTAGGGGTACATACAACAGTGAACATTTGCCAGCCGCTTGTTGTGGAGTGCCACATGATGCAGACTTTCGGGAACCAACACATATGTATATTCTGATAAAAACTAACCTTTGGGGTCATATCATTTCACCATGTGGTGTCTTCCAAGACTTCAAATAAAGTAGGGGTCCTCAAAATTTTGCCTTTTTAATTTTTCCAGTCACTTTTCGTTAAGTGCTCACTCTTTCTGAACCCAAATCCATCTCTTTACATTTACATCTATATTCAGTGCAAATATTAACTATTTGGTGCAAACTGATTAGAACATTGTCTAGTTTGAACAGTTTTATCTCTGAACTTTATAGATAAAGATTAATTTTTTTTATTACACTCCTATGGACGATTTCCATTGAAAACACTGTTAATTAAAAATGGTAATGTCACTAGTGAATTATATCATTTCCCGTGACGTCATTGACGTTACGTCGCTTACTGAGCTAAACTTAATTTTCGATTGTTGATCTTTCTCCACATCGCGACTTTCATGCATTAATTCTCTGTGTTTTAATCATATTTGGCGAACCAAATTGATGTAGAAGTGTAATAAATAGAGTAATCAATTAGTTCCAAGAATTATGTTCAATAATTCACTCGAGACGAGAGTCGTTTGGGTAAGAAACTCGTGCGCTAACACGCACTCGTTTCTTACTGACGTCTCTCACCTCTCTTGAATTATTTAACGTAATTCTCGGAACCAATTGATTACTCTCTATTTAATCAAATTGTAAACAACGCAGACACACACAAAGCCTCGTGTCATTATTATTTCATTATTTCATTATATTATATGGTTTGAACCCCACCCAGTATGTCAATTTTGCATAAATGCCAATTTTGTATAAATTTGTATATCTTCCATATTTTTGTCCATATTTTCCGTTTCCAAATGGTGGCGGCAGGAAGACGACCATTTGGTCATGCCACCACCATATGACATATTATTGTTTATTATTTAATTATATATGTGTAACACATTTTATGATGATATGCCATAATAAAATATTTATTTACTTACGTCCTTGTACAATTAACTCGCCATTGTCCATACACGCAGTCAATGATGATATCGTTCCAATCTGTGGTGTGTTCTAGTCTTCAAATTGGGAGGGGGGTAATACAAACATTGAAAAATCGCATTATTTATTTTTCAGTCGCTTTTTGTAAAGTGTCCCTGACTGTCGGGTATTAACCCATCTATAACAATTGTGTATTTCTTTATAGAATAGCCATTTGTCCATATGGTCGTTTGACCATGAGGGCACATCCATTCAGTTCGTGGTAGGTTCAATGGTTTACATGGGTAGGGGTCCCTTAAAATTCGCCTTCATCGTTTGCCATCTGCTTTGTGTAAGGTGCCACGGTGTTCTCGCGAACGGCGGGCTCGCGAGGCATTGCCATTCGGCCACAATCTTGGGTAATATGGATAGCTTATGCCTTGAGCTAGTGTTGTGTTCAAGACTTCAGATAGGGATGGAGTCCCCTGAGAGTAAAATTTAGCCCTTTCATTTGCTGACCATTTGTTGTAAAGTGCCATAGGCTATCGGGAACCATCTCATCCATAACAGATTCGTATTGCCAGATAATAATCCCATTTGTCCGCAACTTCAGTTAACATTGAGAGCATATCATTTTGTTAAGACTTCAAGTTGGATAGTGGGGTCCTCAAGACATAGAAAATTCGCCTTCTTGTTTGCCAGCCGCTTTTTGTAAAGTGTTCCAGGATTTAGAGGGAACCAAATCACCCATATATCAATTAATAATTCCATGACAGCAATACCTTTCGATCACACACTCAGCTAAGTATGAGAGAATATAACTTCAGTTCATGCTCTGATCAAGATATTAGATGGGTTAATGGGGTCCCCCCCCCCCCCAAAACAGTGAGTATTCGCCTTTCTCTTTCATCAACAACTTTTTGTAAAGTGACCCAGACATTCAAGACCCTGGTATACTATACTCTTTATATAGCGTATACACACGCAGTTAATAATGGGAGCACAGCCTTTCGGTTCATTATGTGTCCCAAGATTGCAAATGGGGCAGTGTGGCCTAACACATTACATTTCGTATTTGCCAGCCGCCTTTTGTAAAGTGTTCCAGGATTTCGAGAAAAAAACCACCCATACAAATTGTAAATAATACATGAGAGCATATAGATTCGGTTCAGTGTGTGCTAAAGAGTTTAGAAGGATTATGGGTACCCAAAAACAGTGAGATTTCGCCTTCTCTTTGCTAGCCACTTTTTGTAAAGTGCCCAGACATTGGGAAGCCAGCCAACCCACACATCGTGCAATGAAGAGGTATATTTCCTGAATTACATACCATTTGTCCACACCCCAGTTAATATTGAGAACATGTCCATCCATTAGTGTGTTTAAGACTTTAAATGGGGTAGGGTGCTCAAAGAAAATATTCAGCTTTGGTTTTTGCCAGCCGCCTTTTGTAAAGTACCCTAGGATTTTGGAAACTTTCAAACTACCCATATAACATGTATATTCCCTGATATCACTACCTTTCGTTCACACTGTGATTTAATAATAAAAGCATGAATATTCAGCGCATGGTGTGTTCAAGAGTTTAAATGGGCATATAAAGGGGTCCCACAAAACAAAACAATATTCGCCTTTGGAGTTTGCCATCCGATTTTCGTAAAGTGCTAAAGGCTTTCGGGATCCAACAAACCCATCCATCAACACCATGTATGCGCCCCGATATTACTATTTTTGCCCACATCCTCAGTTAATATTTACAGCAATCATTTCAGTTCGTGAGTTGTTCAACTTTTAACACTTCAATTGTGTAGCAAATTCGTCTTTCTTATTTATCAGCCACTTTGTGTAAAGCGACACATGTACAACCCATCCATACAAATTATGTATTCTCTGATAGAACTACAATCCCGTCACACTCTCGGTTAATATAGAGAATTAGAGATCATATAGCTTAATTTCGTATTGCGTTGAATCCTTTAAATTGGGTAGCGTGTTCTTGAAAAATATAGCAAATTTGCCCTTCATATTTGCCAAGCAAAGTGCCACACTGTTTCGGGAACAAACCCATCCATAAACATGGTATATTTCCTTATTTAATTGTCCTTTATAATTACATGATTCTTAATACTGAGATTCTATTTTGTTCAGTTTGTGGTGTGTTCAGGACGTCTAATAGGGCGGGGGAGCAATAATGATTTTGTTCTGTATGATTATGTTAGTCTATATTATATGTCGTTTAGAACAAATACTTCAGTTGCTCAAAGTCGATATGTGTTAATATAAAATTACATGTCATAAATAAAATATTGTGTTGTTGTTGTAACTGGGGGTTTAATTGGAAACCTGAGGTCATCTAAAACCAGGCTTGCGGTGTCTACGGATCAGGTTTTCATCACACGAATAATGATTAGATGCTCATTAGAATAATTTAGAAAGGTCTGTCTTGTTATCATAAATATGTAGTTTTTCTACCAAATCGCGTCCGGGGGAGCGGTACCTAATTCCAATATCTTGAAAACTGTTGACAATTTCTGTCAAATTCTTTCTACTTGTGATGTCCAGATAACTACTGAGCCATATGAATTATATAGTTGGTCACGTATTGTTTATAACAAAGGTTTTAGTACTTAACATCAATGTTAATGCATGCAAAATTAACTGTTATCAATAAAATAATTGTTGTTGTTGTAACTGGTGGTCTGAAAGCCTGAACACATCTGTAATCGATTAAACGGCATCTCTGGACAACACTTTCAGTACAAGATTCATATTGGGTCCCATTCAGATCAATTCGTAAATGTTTGTAATATCATTATCAAAAATATGTATTTTTTTCAACCAAAACGTGTTTGGGGGAGGGGTAGCTAGAATCCAATATCTCGCAAACCGTTCAAAATTTTGTTAACTTCTTTCTTCATATGCTTGACAGATAACTACTACACCATATGGACTAAATATTTCAATATTATTGCAATATCCGTTTGAATGATAATGTTCGAAAAATATAATTAGAGCGATTTTTTAACAAAAAATAAATGTTTCGGCTCCAAATGGCACGAAAATCAAAATTAACCAACACTTCTTGCATATCAGGTACAAACATGGTATGCTGTAGTCATTTTAACGCCTACAATGTGGGCTAATAACTTAGGACATAGCCGCAGGGCTCACTTTACCAAAATCGTTAATTTCTGGGAAAAGTCACTGGTGGGTATCGTTCATCGTCGATTTCAGAATAGCCACCACCAATTCCGTTATTTTTCACTATCATTTTCGTCTACAGTATATATTTCTCCTTAAAAAAAAGTTGGATTTAACTTGTTCTACCGTGGGTAGGGGTACCCGACCACTTTTGGCGTTTGGCCGCTGTACTATTATACATCTTTGTTTATCTGGAAATGTTGGCTTTTTGGTCCGTCTGGTGTCTGTTCATGTCGTAACTTCAACAGTTGTGCTGGGATCTCAATGAAATTTGGTATGGATGTTCACTACTATGAGGACATTCAATAGAGGGTTCCATTGTTCTGTTCCGCTTTTCAATTCTAGAGTTATTCATCTTTGTTTATCTGGAAATGTTGGTTGTTTGGTCCATCCAATGTCTGTTCAGCTCATAACTGGAACAGTAATGCTCGGATCTCAATGAAATTTGATATGGATGTTAACCACTATGAGGACATTTAATGGCACATTCAAATGTTTGTTTTGTTTTTATTGTTCTATAGTTACTCATCTTTGTTCATATGAAAAGCTGGTGTTTGGGTCCATCTGTCTGAGTATACCCCTCATAAGTTATAGATATGCCCACACGAGGCGGTATGCCACGAGGGGGTATGCACCGGACGACAGTCCATCTCATGTTCGGCTTAGAATTCACAGATCCTACGATAACTAAAAAAAAAATTATCTGATTGGAACCAAATTTGGTATGTGAGTTTAAATTTTTTTGTTTTTTTTGTTTTTTTGTTTTAAACATGTCTGGTGACGTGTTACACCGGTTCCGAGTTTTACTTTTTAATTATTTTAGAGTCAGGGGAGTTAATTTGGTACTTCCGTTGTTGTAAACATGTCTGCTGCAGATGATTTGTATTTTAGCGTTTCTGTTGTGAAACCTAACGGAATTGTTGTGTCCAAAAAGTTAGAGAAGTGGCAAAATAAATCGGTGGCAAAATATCGCAATTGTTCGCAAGTATTAGCGACATTTGTTGTGTCAAAAGTGTCAGCAAAAAGTCCTGTTGATGGCACTGGACACGATGTCGACGTCAGCACACCGATTAAGGTTTTGGCAGATTTCAACTGCAAATATATCGTTATTCACGTTACGGAAGCCGACCAGATTATCAACAAACCAGAAACTACAAATGATGTTTTCAAAATATTGATGAAATCAATGAATAGGGAAGTTTATCTTGAAATGACTGAGTCGGCAAGAGGGAGGGCTGATATAAAATTAGAAAATGACTTAATAGAACTGTTCATTTCCAAAAAGTTCAATTTCACAGTGGACAATGTTAGTTCTGTTAATGTGACATTAAACCCTTGACAGTCCTCTTGCCATGGATGAAAATTTCAATGATGGTGTCGTTGATGTCATTTTGGTGTCATTGAATGTCATCATCATGTTGGAAATTAGTGCTTCTAGTCAAAAGTATGGCATCATCAAAAGTATGACTGCTATATTGCTTCCACTCAAATGTAGGAAATCAGTGATATATTGCTTCTAGTCAAATGTAGGAAGTTAGTGATATATTGCTTCCAGTCATAAATTTTGTAGTCCGGCATATGTCAAAAATCCTAGCTTTTAGCCAAGTATGAACGTCAACTATTATTCCTCATGCTTATCACTAGTATACAGGTGCCTATAACAATTGTCCCACCATCGCACCGTGAAAAATACAGCACATATACAGACATATATGTACATGTACAATATTTTTTAATTTCCGGTGGTGGGACATTTTCTACAGGCACATGTGTACTAGTATTAAGCTTAGGCAATAATAGTTCAATGTTACTCACATAAAAGGTAGGGTTTTTAAATTATATTCGCATATGCCTGGCTAGACAATTTGTGGCTTGGAACAGTATATCACTAATTTCCTATTAATACATGTCTCTATTTTTATTTATTTTAGGACAAGAAATATCTGTTTATTTTATATTAATACAGGTCTCTATTTTCATTTATTTTATGACAAGAAATGTCTGTTTATTTTAAATTTGAATATTAAAAACACATTTTAAATTCATATTTATATAATTATTGTGAAATTCAGGTACAACTCCACAATTTAACCAATATACTGGGGTGAGAGAATTATTTTGTTTTCCCTCCTGCATCTACTTCCACCCCAACATGTTCGTAAACCAGACTTAAAAATTGGTGTCGCTTTATGACCCTTTTTATGTGTACCCATACCATGTATGGTACACATAATGCCGACGTCCGGATCAACCATCCGTCGTTCGTCCGTCCGTCTGTCGAGCCGTCCGTACATCTGTCCGTAGACACTTGCTATCCGATTCATTTACTCAAATATTTTTTATCGAATCGTGTTCAAATTTTATGTGCATGTTTATGATGACACACTTCTCACCTGTATAGTTTTTGGTATTGATCGGTTGATCGGTTTAGAAATTATTAACACTTTGCATCCGCACATAGTCATGTTCTATCCGATGCCATAACTTAAGTATTTTTTGTCCGATTGTGTTCATATTTGATATGTAGGTTTATAATGACACACCCCTCACCTGTATAGTTTTTGGTATCGATTGGTTGATCGGTTTAGAAAATAATTAACCCTGCACACAAATGCTATCTGATGCATCTAAGTCAAACAATTTTCTTCTGATATGCCTCATATTTATTACCTAGGTTTTTCTTAGCACGTTCTTTATCTGTATGGTTTTTGGTATCGTTTAGTTAACCCTTTCTGCTCTTGTTTTTAAATAGAATTCATCCAAGCTGTGTTGTTCTTAAATATTTTTCATCTGATCAGCACCATATTTGGTACATATGGTCCTCATCCCGAAATACAGATCAGGTTCGAATTTGAGTTTGATCGGGTATATTTTAACAGAGTTATGGCCATTTAAAATTAAAGTGACTGATAAAGTAAGCCTGCACTGTGAGAAGAGAAGATCTCACATAACACAGAGTGTATTATTGGCAATGTTATAGAGATAAACAACATTGCTCTGGGGAGTCTGTTGATAAAACCTGTCAAAGCTAATTGATTACACTGGGGCTAGTTCTGCTTTTCTGTGAAATATTGAGTTAACCCCTTTGTTGTAATAGGTTCATGACATTAGGGACTGGCTTATTGTAGGGGTTTTGCTAAATCCAATTACATGCTTTTCATAGACTTTTTTGTGTTTATCAGTTCATTAGTTTGGGTAAGATTAACCCCATTTTATCCGATTTCATAACTCAAATATTTCCATTGATTATGTTTATAGTTCTTGGCATAGTTTATGATAACACACCCCTAACCTGCATAGTGAGGGTCATTTGGTTTATTTGCTTAAAAATATTAACATCCTCCACCAATCCTGTTGACACAATGTGATAACTAGATATTTTTCACATGATCACTATATATATAATTGCATCCATGTTAATGCTGATACATTCTTCACCTGTATAGATTTTGGTATCGATTGGTTTGAAGATATTAACCATAACTTTAATTATATTTCCACTGTTTACATACATTATATCTTTCCAATGTTTAGCTTAGAAGAAAATTAACCCTACCCATTCCATGGTCATACAGTATGCTATCCAATGTAATGAATCTATTTTCAATCTGACTAGACTATATATCTATTTTAAACTGACTTAATAAGTTGGAATCAAATGCCATATCCATGTTCACATGGAAGGTGCCCAATAAGGCTTATGCCACTTGTGAACTTAAAGGTACTCAATCCGATTTGATGGTCCCCATATCATCAGATTCCAACAACAATTCCGCTTCAGTTATCAGAATCGATTAATTGCCCAAAAATAATGCTAACCACAGTCCACAGTTTAAATTTTGCTGCTTTGTCATATATCTGACACAAAAAAGCCACTTGATTTTAGAGTTATCCATCTTCATCGACTTTCATACGGCCACTAAATATTCCAGGTGGTTAAAGATAATGGATTTAAAAAATTGATATCTGCTTACTCTGAATTTGATGAATGGGTTCCTCGATTTGAATAAAATATTTGTTACCCCCGAAGCCAAATAAATAGTAACTGAGGGGTGCTTAATCGGATCGAGTAGCTTTAATAGTAAGGTGTGAATTGTTGAAAAGGTTGGTGTAAGGATTTATGAAAATAGCTAATCGTTATCGCCAAGGTATGGGTTAAACATCTGCCGATCGTGATCGGCCTCTCATATTTTTTTTTAAATTCGAATTTTATTTTTTTTAGATTGAACTTAAAGGTACTCAACCCGATAAAACTCCTCTCAATTACTATTTCAATGGCTTTGGGGGTCAAAAATATTTGATTCGAGTCGAGGAAGTCACCCATCAAAGCTCAGATTTGTTAGATATCGATTTTAGAAATCTATTATTTTTCATTATCGGGAATACTATCTGGCCCAGAACTCAGTCAAAATTGCGTTAAAATTACCACTTGATTTTAGAGTTATTCATCCTTGTCTGTTTGAATAGATTTGGAGTACACATCCAGAGCAGATTACGGCAGTTATTAGTACTCATCTCGAGAACATAACAAATTTGAAAAATCAATATCTAATAACTCTGAGCTTTGTTTGATGGGTTCCTCGACTCGAATCAAATATATTTAACCCCAAAGCCAAAGAAATAGTAATATAGGACCCTCTGATCGGATTGTTGTTGTTGGAATCTGTTGAGATGGGGACCCTCTTTACGGGTTGAGTACCTTTAATTTAAAAAAAAAAATCGATTTTTTAAAAACTTTTATAATAATAAAAAAAATTTAAATAATAAAAACTATATTGTAATTGACACTTCCATGAATTATGTGTGATGTCCTGTTTTGAAAATATGAAGATTTTATTGCAATAGTTACATGTAATATAATGATATCAATAAGTTACCATGTGAACGTCCGATATCCAGAGTATATGAGAGTATAGATGGTGTCATTCCAAGTGAAATCTTGTTATTTATTACACGCTTGTTCCTAGAAGTACAGTGACATGACGTTCGCCTCAATCACGAAACTGGAACTATTTAAATAAAAGAATCATCACACATGACAAACACGCCCTGTATGAGCCTAAATAAACCTTCTAATTCTGTATTTTTAATGCACGGATTCTAGGATGCGAAGCGTGTAATAAACACAGAACAACATGATATGTAAATGGGTTTGTCGATACGGCACTCGTGCTGTCGCGGAAGGATAGAACTCGAGGCGCAAGCGCCTCTCGTTCTATCCTTACGCGACAGCACTCGTGCCGTATTGACAAACCCATTTACACATCGTGTCGTTCTGTGTATTAATTGAGTGATGACATATGGTACAAGCTGTGGGGTTTGGTTGGATGAAGTCAAAGATAAACAACAATTGTGGCTGGCTAATTGTTTATCTTATATGTCAAATTTGATTATTTGATTAATGGCAGCATGAGTCTCTTGTTTCAACTAAGGGATCCCTCACCTACAGTAATGCCCTAAGTAATCGACCCCTTAACCACAGCAGAATTATGGGTAACTTTTCAGGATTTAGTATTGAAATATGGCTTGTTGCCATTCATCGGAAAGCTCTCAATGAGAGCTTTCCGATTATTGGCAACAAGCCATATTTCCGACTAAATCCTGATAAGTTACCCATAATTGACGAATCTCAGATTATTGACAGACAGTGGTAACTGACCAATCGCGCTGCAGCGAACGAAGTTCAAGGACGTCCCCTTACCAAACAAAAGAACCTCTCGGTAATGCATTTTAACTCATTATAAAACGCTGTTTAACACGATAATATAACTTCTTTCCGAGATTTTAAAGATGCCAAGGTGTGCGTATGCATCTTGTAATAGTGACTGTCGTTATATAAACAAATTTGGGGTCAGATTCTAACGATAAATCAACGGTGATATTTGGCCCTTTTCCGAAAACTAACAATGAACGATGTTTACGTTGGATCAAACCGTGCAACAAAAGTCACGGAAACTTCAATATCGACAGGATTACAAGGAATACATGTTTTTCAAACAAAGTTTGGTTAATACAGCTTATATATATTTCGGAAGCTAAAATAACTTTCGTATCCAAGAGGGACAAGAAAACAGAACAATGACGTAAACAAATCACCACCGTTCTTTTTCGGTAGACAACGTCTCAAAGAAATCCTACCTTCTACAATATTATACCGGATTCAGTAATTATCGTTTCGATTCTGTATACAAGTTTCTTGTTTCAACTTTCAAATGATTCTACTCGTCCTTTACCATAATTATGTACAAGGTGTCAAGAAATCAGACATGGGGAAATTAGATTTGAAGGAGCAGTTCTGTCTGACATGTGTATTATAGACTCTACCGAGATTCGACTACATAAACCGGCATCGTTGAATGTACAAAGTCAAACGTAATAGTGACTTAAAATACATAATTGAGATTAGAGCAAAATATATTGCCATTAGTCGATGCATGGATCCATGCAGATAGTTGGTTGGAAGTACTAACTGTTTAAACAATATCTATTCTTCCCAAAGGTATGATATTAGTTTATCACTTCCGTTCTATTAAAGCTCATTTTGTTATATTATGCAACAACTAAACTCTATTATTTCTCTAGTGTCGATTACCAATGCCTTCGCGGATCAAACGTGTGAAAAAATCAAATGAAATGCAGCCTCGTTTCCTGTGTGTTAATCCGACACATCCATTATAGGTTGTGACATCCATTAGTTTATGACTTCTTTAAGACCAACATATCAGCTTGAATAACACAGGCGCTTGTCCCGGCGATTCGAAATGGCCATCGGCTTAATGTTACACTCAAACCCATACACCATATACTTTAAGAACAGTTTGTTTTGCTTCCTTTGTGTGACGTCACATCGGTACATCAAAGTAAAGAGCCGATGCTTAACTCAATTGAATGGTTGTCACTTTATGGCAAAATCTTATTAGCACGTGCACTGCTTTCGGACGTCATTTATATTATGATTGCTTTTGAGAAACTGACATGTCTGGCTGGTATTTCGCATAATGTTTGTCTGGCACATTATTAATTTTAATTGTGTGCAGACGTGTCCTGGAACATGCATTGAGCCGTCTTAAATCATATCAAAACATTATATTGTTCCCTCCTTTATATATCGTTTTTTATTTTATGCCCAAACAATTCTGGCAATTAGCACCATGCTCTCGCTGTAGCTCACAGCCTCATAAATCGCCCAGACGCCAGCGCTTGTAAGGCTTAGCGACAGTATCTAGGAAGTAATTACGGAGGCATGGTTAAATCGTAAGCGAGGTTCCCCAATTCTGCCATGGTTAAGAGGTCGATTATTTAGGGCATTACTGTATATAAATGTCTTTTATATTCCAATGATCTGCTTATAAAATAATTACCCTTTCCAAGCTTAACATAGACACATGCTATAATGTACATGGACTCTTCCTCATATTTCTTATCTATGGTCACCGGTGGTCCAGTCGGTAGAGTGCTAGGTGCATTACACCGTCACAGGCCGTCCAGCGCTGACGAAGCTGGTTCGAACCCCGTCATAGGGAGGGTGACCGGAATCGTGTATCTGGGCAAGTTTGTCAGTTGCTTTCCGGGGGGTCGGTGGTTTCTACATGCAGTGGGGCGATTTCTCGGTGAAATCAAGCCTCTGCGTGGTCTTTCCTCCACCCGTAAAATTGACAATGTCGTGTGTGGCCTAGCGGCTAGAACGACGATAAACCCTAATAAACCAAACCTTATCTATGGTTATCTTTGCACACTATTTCTTCTATCAATTTTGATATTGACTGATTAATTGATTTTTGAAAAATATATTAACCCTTCAGACACGTGCATTCAATATGAAATTAAAATAATGGCTGATAGCCAATATGATTTATCTATGCAATGGGTAACATGCAGATAAATCTACATGACTATTGCAGGTGATGCCTTGTTTTGAAAATCAAGATGGTAGATGTTGTTAATATTTCTTGGAACCTTATTTTCCCTTTTGTTCATATTGTTATGGTTGTTTGAATTTTAGGTGCCACAGAGAGCTTAAAAGATTAACATTGAAGGTTATGGATTTTAGTGTCCAAGCTACTTTAAAAACATTATAATGTGTGAAGCCATTTAATTGAGGACTACTTACTTTCTTTTATATGAACTATGGTAATCTGTTTTGATTTAGGGGTCATAAGGACCAGCATCCTCATCATATAATGTCTGTATAGATAACACTTTTGTATTGTATAAACTTTTGTATTGTATAAACTACATATATTTTTGAAAACCATACACCCCTGTTATGAAACAATTAATCGTGCATGTACCTGACAATATAAGCATTCCTTATTTAATACACAAGTCAGATCTGATCTTATCTGTCCATGTTTGATGAACAAATAGCAACTGGGGAGAATAGGGGGGGGGGGGGGGGTAATTAAAGTACAATTTAAATATGAGATGGAATCCCATACATGTATGTTGTTTTAAGCAGTCTGGCTTGTCAACAAAAGTTGGGTACTGTGATCCAGCCTTCATAATTGGCTACGGCAATCAGCATTGCCGAAGCAATTTACTGAAGCAAACTGGGCCACGGCATACTGTTGCTGTAGCGGATTGCCGAAGCCAATCAATCTGAATTAAGAGGGCTGTGTGATCATATCTTAGACAAATTATCAGTTATAGCTAATCGCTATTGACAAGGTATGGGTTAAACATCTGCCGATCGTGATCTTGCACCCGCTTTTCTTCGATCACATTGTCTTTGGTTTGTTCGGCTTTATATCGATCCAAATTCAATGATTTGGCTCCTAATATGCGTGCGATTAATTCAGCCCTTTTGCCGAATATAGGGACGCTGATGTACTTCAAATAACATCTTAAATCATCATTCCTATAAGCCGATAAATCATCACTTTCTTGAATTTTTTGGATAATTTCTTTCTCGGACGACATGTTTTCTAATACCAACTGTAGAACACCGGAATTTTCAGGAACGATAACTCATTTACCGATAGAGGCTATATCACCATGAGAATAATCAGTGTCCATATCACCATGAGAATCAGTGTCCATATCACCATGAGAATCCGTGTGCATATCACCATGAGAATCAGTGTCCATATCACTATGATGATCAGTGTCCATATCACGATGACGATCAGTGTCCATATCACTATGTCATCACCATTAGACTCCTCTTCTCTCTGAAATGTACTCAAGGAAGTAAATTTGTTACATGAATTCTTGAGGTCTCTTCTATCATCAGTACCTGAAAAGTCATCACACATACAGCAGACATATTATTGGCAGCACCATTTTGAAAGTCGATATCTCTTAGAAGCCTACTCTGATGTACCCTAATGTAAGTTCCACTATACCGCACAAAAACAACAACATTATCCTGGCCAATAACCCACCCAGGGCCCATCCTCTTGTTATCCCGCAAAAAGACTTTAAAAGTACACTTTGTCCCCAGTTTGAAAGCGCTCACCTGAAGGACGAACTTGTTTCTTTAACACTCTCCTGACTTTCTGGCAACAAATGCTTAATGTGCTTCGTGCAAACCAGTGAGATGCTTACCCATTACCTGGCTTATTGTACAACCTTCTAATTCAGGAGGTTTACTTACAATGGCTGAAGGAAGATTGGGATTCCTCTCGTACACAATTTGGCAAGGGCTATACCATACACATTAAGCAAAGAATTTTTGGCACTGACTTCCCAGCTTAAAGCTGTTTCCCAAGATAAACTTGAAGTTTGCTTAACTTTGAAAATGGTTGCAGTTAATGTTACATTATGCCTTTCAACCACACCATTCGACCACGGACTGTAGGCTGCTGAGGTTTTTACAGACATGTTAAGATTTTCAGCCACATCTCTGAAAATTTGAGAGTTGAACTCTCCACCATTATCTTTGAATACTCCAATTTTAGGCGCACCATATATGCCCACCCACACTTGCATGAACTTGTCAACGATTACTTGCGAGTCCTTCTTTCTCACAATTTGCAGCAAAGACCAAAGACATCAATAATAAGCAAATAATACAAGTTTTTATCAATTTCATGTAAATCCATGGCAACAATTGAAAATGTAAAAATCAATATTACGACCATGCACTAAAAGAAAACCAATCTAACATGAGACGAACATGGTCAATATTGAAAGACGCATTAAAGATGTCTCATGACACACTTAAAATTCCAACTGAATTCCTAGAAAATGGAACCACGAAAATAACCGACCCAATATCGATAGCATGTACTTTTAACAACTACTTTTCAGACATAGGTCGAAAAATTAATAACTCAATTTCACCTCGACCAGGTTTGGACTTTACAACTTATTTATCGAATAACAACAAATCAAATTTCTTCATGTTTCCTACAAATTCAGATGAAGTGCTCAAGTTGAGTTCAAATTTATCCAGCAAGTCATCTACGGACTTCAATAATGTTTCTGTAAAGTTAATGAAACGAACAATTAATGAAACCGTCGACCCGCTAACCCATATTTTCAATCTTTCCTTCACACAAGGTGTTGTACCAGAGCAAATGAAAATTTCAAAAATCGTTCCAATCTATAAAAACGGTGATCTCGATCGAATTGAGAACTACAGACCCATCAGTATTTTACCAGCATTCTCCAAAATGCTGGAAAAACTAATGTATCAGCGGCTATCATCTTTTTTGACCAAGCATCATATACTACACGAAAACCAAGTAAAATCCACTCTACTGTCCACCCCCTGATCCACCTTCTAGAAGAAGTTGCGAATAGCAACGACAAAAAAACCCGTGACTCAACATTGGCTGTCTTCATAGACCTATCAAAGGCATTTGACACAATTAATCATTATATTTTACTCCACAAATTAAAGCACAATGTAATACGCGGCTTAGCATACGAATGGTTTAAAAGCTACCTATCGGAACGAAAACAGTATGTTAATCTTAATGGAGTTAACTCTGGAATGTTGGCAATGAAATATTGTGTACCACAAGGATCCATTCTTGGACCCTTGTTATTTTTAGTTTATGTTAATGACATGCCGAAATGTACGTCCATTAAACTCCTCTCATTCGCCGATGACACTACTATGTGTACATCAGGAAATAACTGTGGCAAGATGCAGAATACAATTAACGGAGAACTAGAAAAACTTTTTAGATGGTGTTGCAGCAACAACCTATCAATTAATGAGTCTATGAGTAAATACATGCTCATACACCCCCAAAACAATGACTCAAAATGGAACGATATAAGGATACAACTGAATCGTAAAGAACTTACCCGTGTTGGAAACTAATACAAAGAAAAATCTCTTAAATTTCTCGGAGTGATCATAGACGAGAACCTCACATTCAAGTATCATATATCCATGATGACAAAGAATATTCCTCATGCCACATATTGCTTAAACATGGCAAAACGATTTCTCCCCAAAAACGCACTCAAAACCCTTTATTTCGCTCTCATTCACAGTCATCTCATGTACGGCTTAATAATATGGGGCCATGCAACTATAACAGGATCATTATTTAAGTTTCAAAAGAAAGCTATACGCATTATATGCAAGACGAAATATCGTAGCCATACTGAACCACTTTTTAAGAAGGAAAAGATCCTCAAACTGCACGATCTATATCATCTCTAAATCGCATCATTTATGTACAATTGGAAAAATAAAACTCTCCCATCATCATTCGAAAAAAACATTCAAATATACACCCATATCTACAACTAGACAAGCCGGAAGTTTGATGATGACAAAACCGAGAACAAATTTCTCACTAATACTTCCAAAACACACTTTCCCCAATGTATGGAACTGTTTGAACGCTTCGCTCAAAAATTCTCCAAATAAAACACAATTCAAAAAGTCTATCACCAATAATCTATTATCACAATATAGTAATGATACTATATGTAAAATTCGAGAATGTAAATCGTGCACAGTAACAACTTGAAATCACTGACCTTGTTATTGACATGGCCCAACAAGTATGAATCACCCAGGTACCCTACCTTTTTGGGGCGATTTAATAATAAGAATATTTTCAGGCCCGCGTACATAATTAGCTTAGCCCCAACATTAAACATTAAACACATATTCGAATGTCAGACTGCCCTACAGGATAAGTAGATTTACCACTGACAAACCCTTCTACGCTCATCCTTGTTGTAAATACTCATTATTCAGCAATGAACGCCATCTCAATCATACATGTAATGTTATATTACAGGGGTGGCAGGAAGACGGCCTGTACTGGCCATGTCACCCCTGCACATGTAAATATGTATACATATAATTATATAACACTGTATTGTATAAATGTGCAAATAAACATTCAAACATTCAAACAATTTGATTGAAGTCATTAGCCATTGTGAAACCTACTGCAGGTTTTGCATGTGGACGTTTGAACATATTTTACATTTAGAACAGACGTACATCATCAAGAATACCTTTCACATCATTTTCAACATTTCCTGCACTCTTGAGAAGAGTCATTAGCTTATTGGAATTAGCATGTCCAAACTGCTTATGCAGTTTAGTGAGAACAGTTCTTTTCTCTTGTTTTATCATCTTACAGTCAATAAGCAGAACTTCTTCCTCGCTACTTATAGGATTTCTGTTCTTTGAGCCATCATTTATGCTGATCTTAACACAGTAATGTCCACTAGATGTCTGATGTACATCAGTGTCCTGACCAAACATGGAAACTTTGTCCGCATTTAGATCTATAACTGTTTGTGCCTTTTTATATATTCTTTAATTATCCTCCGAGATCGAAGATTAACAAAAATATTACATACATGTATAACATATTTACAAAGGATATCTGAAAGAGAGAACACATATTAGTTTATGAAATAAGCAACGTCAGAGACGACAGTGGTATTTATATATATGTGTATAGTCTCAATTGTATGATTGGTCGTATAAACTCAGAACGATGTAATCAAATATCAAAGGTTTGTTAAGTTCCGGTGACCTTGTATTAATTTACAGAGCGGTATTAACCGGTATCTCGATGGTAGAATTTCCAAATATTTGCTGCTAACGTGAGAAGAACAAGACTAATTCATCGGTATGGAGCACACCAGGAACTTCTAATGACGGGTGGCCGAGATAGCAACCCAATAGTTGATAAGGATCTAGGTTATCAAGAAATAGGAATATTTCGGTGCCGAATTGGTCAATAACATCAAACTATATGATATTCCTTACATCAGCAAGAGCTACACAGTCACAAAATACATGTTGTACAAGACATTCATATACCAGTCCACATTTGTGTCATTTACCTTTGTCTGGTGTGAGCCATCAGATGGGCAATAAGCAGGAAGATATATTTCTCTGATGGATGAGATTTACACGCATGCCACAGTGGAGACATATCTAAAGAGTTGTGGAAATGAGAAAATATTGCCAATTCTTAATCTGATAACATGGTTGATTTCCATATGGCATTTTCATAAGCAAGAATTTTATCGCGAACCAGAGTTTTCCATACATATTTAGAAGGGAAGATACCATTGGTAAAGTATATTATAAGGACATCAAGTACATCATATTTAATAAGAATGTCATATATTTCTAAAAAGATAGATTTGGAGCAGTGTTGACCTAGAATTAATTGAAAAAGTATGAGAAGAAATATATGTTTAACAGTTTTGTCATGGGCCAATCTACAGAGGGATTTGAATAGGGTAAGTTTCCTTTTATCAATAGCCGACTCCAGAGGGCCTACTCCCAACATTCCTTGGGGTATAAACCGGCATTTATAAGGTAGTAGTATGTACTCCTTATTTATTACAAATATGGATAGTCAAATGCACTGTAGAATCGACTTCCTTTAGAGTGGAAGAGGTGCTACCAAACCACCAATTTCGGTTGCTTCTAATCTGTGATTAAAAACCATAATAACCGTTTTCGTAGGGTTATAGTTATATCTCCACTTTCTGCTATAAGTTATACACATTTCATACAAATGAGTTAAGCCAGATTTACTAAGGGAAAGTAAAATCATATCGTCTGCGTGAGTTATGGCTGAACAGTTTATATCATGAATCTGAAGTCTGAAAGGTAGGTTTGCTAACGTTTGAAGAAATTCATCTATCTATATCTTATATAGGAGAGGTGACAGGATACTCCCCTGCCTGGTCCCTTGGTACGCTGTAAACCATCTTGATGTCGAGTTATTAAAACGGACATAACATTGTAAGTTAGTAAGAATGGCCATATTTTTCCAGCGAAATCTCGTTCTAAGAACTTATATAGTAGGCCATTTATCCAGACACAATCAAAGGCTTTTTGTGTATCCAACATACATTCGAAGAGTTTGCTGCCACGCTCTCCGGTATACGATATACACTCTTGCACTAGGTAAGAAGTCATTGTACAGCTAATTTCCTTTTGGAAACCATGTTGTAAGGCATTAACATGAACCAGTGAAGGTGTATTATTCTGGATACGGATAAGTATGACTTTTTCAAATAATTTGTAGATTGCAGGAAGAATAGTTATGGGGCGGTAGCTGTCGAAACTATCCCTTGGCTTTGAACCACCTTTATAAAGAATCACCATGAAGCCTTTTTTAGAATTATTCGGTACGTGTGTCAGAGTGAACATTTTTGAGAACATATACGCCAAACAAGACAAAAGTTGGTCACCACCAAACATAAGATGCTCATTAACAACGGAGTCATAACCTGCCGCTTTGCCACGGTTCAGCGTTGGTACCAGATTCAACAGCTCGCGCACCATAACTGGATAAGTTAACAATTTGTCCACATTACTACATGTAGTGAACTTATCGCGAAATGTATCATCTACGAAAGTATTTACATGGTCATAATGATTTGAGTCTAACTCTGGTGAATATAGTGGTGAGTAAATTTTTTCGAAATAGGATGCACAGGCTTCAGCAATGTCCACTTGACCTCTGTATATTAAGTTCCCTTTCGTAAAGAAAAGACGAGGGGTTTATAAGTTGGTTGTTATTCCGGCATTTCATATTGAATAGCTTGTAAAACATTTGTTGATCGAGTTCCGCATGCTTATCGATTTCGGCGTGGACTTCACTAAGGTATGATTCGGACAATTTGCGAAATTCGCGCCTAGAGTTACATTTGGCAGTTTTATACTCTGCATATGATGAGTGGCCTTTGCGCGGACGGCCTTGTTTATCCATGTCGAGCGCAAGTTCTCCAGGATTTTATGGAGAGAGTTCAAATTATCACTCCAAAACGGTTTTAAGTGATGTGAATACACTGATAGAGGTACTATTAATCGTGCGGTAATTTGCAATGCTTCAACTATATTTGCATAATATGCGTCAAGAGAAAGAGAATCTGAAATGTCGGATTTTGGCAGATATGATGCTAATGTTGTTTGGTACAATTGTCTCAAGTTCTCATCGGATTCTACTTTTTTCCATTTATATTTTATGCTTTTGTTTGGTTGAGACTGCGACTGATCTGCCATATGTTCATGGAAATTTAATGTCAATTCAATTGGTCGATGATTTGAGACATTTATTGAACAATCATCATATATACGGGAGGAGTATAGAAGGGCCCTATTCTCGTCGAGCAATAAAAAATGGTCTATGTTGGTGCCAGGGGACATTGCATCGTCTGTAGAATGAACGAAAGTCTTCAGATGGCATGTGCTGTGCTGGTCTTCAATCACAGAAAACATTTTCATTTCAGATACGATATTCGAGAACTCCTTGCATCAGATTTATTTAGGTTCCCGTTAAAATCTCCCATGAGGATTACCGAACCAAGAGTCCGAAAACCATCGACAATGTCGACGAGGGTTTGCAGTGATTCGCTGTAAGCCTCGATTGGTAAGTTCGAGGAGGGAAGATACACATGAATGATAAAACGTTACGACTGATTTGTAATTGAATACCAACACAGCAGTCATCGGTGATGTCTACAACAGATACACGATTATTTAATCGAGTGTGCCTCATGATTGAGACACCTCCCTTTGGACGACCTTTATCAGAGGATGCACACTCACTAGTGTCGGTGTCGCAGACAGTATGGTGTTTGTAATATGGCGACAATAAATCCATGAAATTAACATGTGACTCTGTGAGCCAATGCTCACTTAAATACCCATCACGTCGACAGTTTGTTTATCAAGAATATTTTGGAGATAACCAGCAGAAGATGTTACTCCAGTAATATTCCATGACAGTTGGTTCAGAAAGTCAGAACGATTCATAGTACCGGGTAGTTGATGTGTAGTTCATAAATGGGTTATCTACTTTAACTATCCGCACGGTGTCCAACATCTGATCCAATATGTTCGCAATCCATATTTTGTGGCCAAAAATCAGGTCGGTCAACATAATGGCCATGACTTTCCAAGACATTAATAGTTGCATAAGATGGCATATCATACTGATCTGTGTGCAATCTGATGACAGAGAACACGATTCCATTCTTGTGTAAATGATACTCAATGTCATTTGCACATACGGTTTCGTCAAAATTACCAATGCGGAAACGTGTTGTTTTGATTTTCACATTGGAGCTGTATTTAGACTTCCAGCGCCGCCGGTTGTTGCTGTGTTGCACGTTCCTATTGTCAGGGCTGCGGTTATCACGATTTTGATATTGTCCAGGATGACCACTGCGGTATCTACTATCTCCAGAATTAACATAACTGGATGCGGGCGGTTTGTCATAGTAATCACAAGGCGGCATGTCGCGATTTTGAAATTGTCCAGGAGAATGACCACCGCGGTATCTACTATATGTAGAATGATCATGCTCGGGTGCGGTGTCATAATGATCAAGTGGCGGTATGTCATGCGCACTACCTTTACCATCGGTGCTGCTATCTCCTTTCGACGAAACAGAATAAGCACTTTTGTGGTCATCTTCAGTTTCGGGGGGATAGTGAGCGTAATTTGTAAGTTCAGCACCAAAATTTTCCATGTGGGTTTTTAGTTCCGAGACAAAAGGATTTTTGTGAACTTAGTACTGTGGTATGGTTGTCTTCTTTAAAAGGTAAGAGGTTGGAGATTTGTCAGTGGTGTGCAATTAGAAATTTTAAGTTGAAGAGCCCTGCTCATCTGAGAACCTCCAGCTATGTCCATGTTTAGAACTACTTGTCTTAAGTGATAATGTCACGTTCTGACTCTTGTAGTCTTCAGAGTCCCGGTCTTCTTAGTCTTTACAGTCTGGTGAGCGACCCACAGTCATTGACTGTCTTGTTCAGTAGAACGAACACTGTTGTTTTTGCCTAACTTGAATGGAGTATTACTTTCATGTCGTTCAGTTTTAGAAATGGTTTCTTCATCCATACTATCAAGCAAAGTCTGTAACCACTTAGCCCCACATACAGTATTAGTACAAGCTGTATCGATTACAGATGAGTTGTGGGCTTCAACAACAAGAACTTCTTGGGGTGTCACTCTTCATGAATCCACTAATTGAAGGTACACGAACAATATTTGGTTGCTAACACATTTCCCATTGACGGCGAAATGGGTCAAATGGCCACGCCCCTTTTTGCGCGAAGTACTACCAACCGTCGTGACTATATCTCCAGAACCGTTGGACATATGGGGTCGTGTGACCACTCAAAATGTGCGGAATGGCCACATTATGGGGGGGTTAGTAATACATTTTCATATCCAAAAGTCAATGGTTTTTAAGATAATTGCCAAAAACTAAAAAAACAAACATTTTTGAGAGCCTGAACCTCAATTTTGGGGTTCAGCACTTTTATCTCAAAGCTGAGCCCCCAATTAGAATTTTATTTATCTATATCCATCGGTGCCACATATAGGTATAATTTCTGTACCATTATCGGATGGGATTGACCTTCAAGGAGCTCTTGACCCTGAAAATCCACATTATGGGGGGGGGGGGGGGGGGGGGGTCAGTAATACATTTTCATATCCAAAAGTCAATGTTTTTAAAGATAATTGCCAAAAACCGATTTCAGCCTGTAATGCACCACAAGTATACAATACCACAAGGACACTTTTTAGCTCACCTGAGACGAAGTCTCCGGTGGAGCTATAGTCATCACTCCTCGTCCGTCGTCCGTCCGTCCATCCATCCGTCCGTCTGTCCGTCCGTCCGTCCGTCAACAATCATCTTCTTCTCCAGTATCATAAGGCCTAATGAGTTCATATTTGGTGTGGATGTTCCCTGCTTGACTCAGACTCAGATTTGTTAAAATAAGGTCACTGAGTCAAATAGTTGCGAAGCTAGGGCCATAACTCTTTCCAGCCATAGTAATTCTTAAAACAACTTCTTTTCAAGAACAATCAGGCCTATTTAGCTTATATTTGGTATGGAAGGTCCTTGAGCGACTGGGGGTCAGATTTGTTCAAATGGGGTCACTGGGTCAAATAGGGGCAGAATCAGGGACATAACTATTCTCCCTAGTAATTATTAGAATGACTTCTTCTCCAGAATCATCAGGCCGATTTAGCTAATATTTTGTATGGTGGGTCCTTGTGTGACTGGGGTTCAGATTTGTTCAAATGGGGTCAGTGTGTCAAATAGGGGCCGTGTCAGGAACATAACTTTAAAAAAAAAAAAAATTAATTTAAAAAAAAAATATTGTTAAATTTAAATCCTTGCTCAATTCAAAAAACAAATCACAATTCAAAATGAACCAATACAAAAATATTTTTTTCATTTTAACCCCTGATTTTTTGTATTTTTTTTAGACACAAAACACCCCATTCCACCCCTTTCCCTCCTCACCCTCTACACCCCTGTCCCCACTACCACCCCCCCCCCCCCCCCAATCTGCGCCGCCCTGCACCCACTGCAGTCAAGAAAAAATTAATTAGAAAAACTGACACCTTGTAACATCCATAAAGTATTGTATTAGCCCCAGACAGAAAGAGTTAATAACAGTCATCAATTCAGATGTTATCTAGCTGGCTGACAGCTAGGTGTAAACAGTCATACTCTGTGTGTATCATTAACATATCATATCAAAACAAAATGCTGTATGTCTGACATTTGCAGAATGAGGTCCCCAGAGGGTGAATTTAGTGATGCTACTCTGCACAGTAGGCTAGCATCACCAAATACACTCTCCAGGGACCTCATTCTGCTTAGGCCTCATCTTCAGGGAAGTATACAGGTCTTAAATTGACATTTCTACTTACTTTTTCCCTTCTGTTCAGTTTCTATATTCCCTAATATGCTGTCAGAAGATAAAATGATAATTGAAGTGCCCAATGGGTGCACATCACCAATTAACTGGACAACTTCAATCTGTTCCTATGTCTCCCATGGCATAATGAGGTCCACAGAGGGTGAATTTGGTGATGCTAGCCCACCTTACAGGATTGCAGCACTAAATTCACCCTTTAGTGACCTCATTCTGCAAAAGTCAGACACTATATTCAGGCTTGGCTGTTCCACTATTATATTCTTAACCACCACCTATCCAGTT
The DNA here is from genome assembly GCA_032622095.1 of Siphonodentalium dalli. Taxonomy (NCBI): domain Eukaryota; kingdom Metazoa; phylum Mollusca; class Scaphopoda; order Gadilida; family Siphonodentaliidae; genus Siphonodentalium; species Siphonodentalium dalli. Next base: position 60,828,825 of record CP136068.1, read on the forward strand.
GTACTCATTATACCCTGATTTGCAAAGAAAACTTGGGGGGGGGGGTATATTGAATTGAATTTGTCTGTCAGTATGTCCTCCCGTCCATCCCTCTTTTGGGATGTTTCCATCCGTCCATTAATTTTGTTCTTCTCCACATACATATTAAAGACCGAAATGGTTTATATATTTTGACTCACATTCAGATTTGTTCAAATGAGTTCATCAGGTCATATAGGTGAGAAGCCAGGGCCATAACTCTTTCCCTCCATAGTAATTCTTCAGAAACCATCAGGCCTATTTAGCTTTTGGTATGGAGGGTCCTTTGGTGAGTGGGGTTCAGATTTGTACACGTGAGGTCATTTTTAGGAAACTTTTGAGGAAAATCAGTTTTCTTCAAATCTTAAAATCTACCGTTTGAAATTTCTAGATGAATAGATCTCATAGATGGGGATTCACATTTGTTCAAATAAGGGCAGAGATAAGAGATTTAACTCTCAACCACCCACCCTACTGGTATAATAATATATAGATTCCTATTGATTTCTAAGCTACCTGGGTGGAGGCAATGAGGCTGTAGATTTGATTTTTCAACCAGTAACAGTCCACATTTTCCTACTTCGGGTTAAACTGTTCGACCGAAATCGCCACAAATGTTAACAGGTCTATTTTGCTGATATTTAGTATGAAGGGTTCTTTGGTGTCTGGTATTGAAATTTATTCAGATGTGGTCACCAGGTTAAATAGGGTGGGACCAGGGACATAACTGTATGTCTCTATAGTCATTCTTAAATTGTCTTCTCAAGAGAGGTTTAGCTGGAAATTGCTGCTGAGGATGTGTTGACCCCGACACACAACATGAGCTCTTCCCGACTGAACATGCCTTGGAAACTGGTGTGCTTTACCACAAATCAGGTAACAATTGTGCTCTAATCAACAGAAATGTACAGATTGAACAAAACAGGTTTTCAAAATTTAATTGTTATCAACATTTAACAGCCGATCTGATTTAAGTGACCAAGCTATGAAAAATGCTAAACACTTTTACTAAATGGAATGACCAGCTGTTTGCTTCATGCAGCAGCCACATGTTGCGATCTTAAAATGGGTATTGCGTCTGGGCATAGTAAAAACATGTTGTAATCAGATGAGAGATGACCATATATACCAGTATATATTTCAGAAGTAATCAATTCTTCCAAAAGGACACCTCATCTCACAAAAAGTTTTAGGAAATGATGGAATCATCACTATTCAATCAATAGTAGAATGAGCCTTTGTCGGTCCCACATTAATTTTGATTGGCCATGATAGTTTCAGGTTGGAGAAGTTGAGGGTCTATAATTTCACTAACATAATTCTTCATAATAGCTAATAGCCCTCATAACTTACCATTTTAAAGATATTTTCATTTTCAATACCATCCCAGGTTAAGTGGTCCTGCTAATTTTATATTTTGCTGATGGATACTGCTGGATTGCTATGATCGATGTTTGTAGGTCAAGGCGATTCTGTTAAGAAATAGTACCATCATTTTACCTAAAGTTGGTTCTTTTTGCATTGTTTGGCTAATCCGAGCAATTTGTGCAAAAGTCAGTGTCTGTATGAAACATTCAAGAACATATATACTTCAAAATATTTAATGTGTACGCTGATGTTTGGTAAACAACAGGAATAGTCATCTCAATTATGGCCAGTTTGTAAAAACCAGCACCCATTATTAAAATATTTCACAATATACATGTTTTTTAATGTACACTACACATAGTGGCTTATCCTTGATTTGTTCAGATCGCTTTGCTCTACCTGACTATCATACCAAATTTATTAGCATCACCACTAAACTTGGGATGAATACTGCCAAATGAATATATTGTGATATATAGGGTAATGGAAAAATAATGGTTGAGTCTTTTCTAAATATAATTCTAGTAAAACCTACACAATACTGTCTTGGTCTGATAAGACTCAGAGTCATGTTTATTTAGGAGTATAGACATGAAGTCCACCAGTCTCATGAAAATTAAATGGGCTCTGCACTACCGGTAGTAATACTACTGGTAGTGCAGAGCCCATTTAATTTAAACATCTGGGCTCCTGGGACCCATTAATATTGACAAATGCAACACAAATGAAAAATACATAGTAACTTTCCTCAAACATAGATTATAACCTGACAATCATTGTGTTAGAATCAGTGTACATATACATGTATATGTAGGCATGACCATAGCATGTTTTTGAAATACTGCAGAGTGCAGACCCTAAATTTCACTAGAATATACATGTAGTTACTGCATGTACATCACACACATAAGGCGACTGACACACATACACGTACCTGCAGGGTTCACAATATTTGACATGTAAAGTATATATATATATCTCCTGTGCCTATAACATCAAACCGAACGGTTTACAGTACTTTTACTGACATTTTTGGAGTGGCACACATACATACATAAAAAATAAAAGTCAATTTAAAGGGACGAAATGAAAAATAAATTTGTGCAACTATAATTGAGATCTATATTGCATTACAACATCCACAAATCTACAAAATCTACAACATCCACAAATCTACAAAATCTACAAAAACATCTCAGGGATTTTTCTGCCTATTTTGGGAATGGGTCCGTGTCCGTTCGAATTGGGAAAAATGTGTCTTTACAGACCAAAATTGGGAATTTTCCATGTTTTAGAAAAATTCAATTAATCACTGTTACACACAAGTAAATAGTACTAATACCGTAATTTTCGGTGTATAACGCTACTTAAACACAGGTAACTCAAAGATGGAGTAAAATCCCAGCCCATTGGGGTCCATTTCTCAGCCTCAGGTAAGTTGAAAATTCACAGATAACAACGGAAGGATTCAAGCCTTCCACCACACTTCGACGGAAAAACGGTAATAATAGTGCGGGGGGGTGGGGGGGGGGGGGGGGGATTCCAGCAAATGTTTATAAAATTAACAGTGAGGACAGCTGGTGAGGACGTGAAATTTTTATATTTTATACATAACTCGGCAAGCTTTTTCTTCTCCGCAAGATTATATTTTTGTTTAAATGGAGCTCCACGCTGCCACAGTAAAAAATGTGTATTCCGGTAACCACATGGTGCGTCCCCCCTAGTAATGAGATAATCCTGCTGAAAACGTGCGCAAACGTCATGGATACACGGCTTAATCGTAAACCGATGAGTCCACTTTTAACGGAATGCGGGGGGATGTGTATTCTGGAAGAACATGGTGCGTCCCCCTGATAATGAGATAATCCTAGCAACCACGTGCGCGAAAGTAATATATACTGGCTTACAAGTCGGATGCGGCCACTTTCAAATGAATGAGGGGAGGTAAACACCTGGCTCGCCCTGCTATGTTTATTTGTGGGAATTCCTCTCAAGCGAGTGACGTATTTACTATAATAACTGTCAAACTTTGATAATTATTCAATAAACCCGATGATATTATATACCTGCCTGCAATTGGGAATTTGGTGGTTGAAAATTGGGAATAAAGGTGCCTTTTTCCCATTGGGAATGGGGCCGTTTACCGGACCCTGAGGACACCTAAAAAAATCACTGCATCTGACTATCATAGTCATTGGTAATGTGATAATTTTTCCTTGATAAGTTGAAACATGAGGGAGGATTGCATAGCATGCATGGCTACCTGCAGAATGTAGATTTGTATGTATTTATATCTGCATATCAACTGATGCTTGTATTTTTCTTCTAACTCACTCTGAGCTCACAACGCAACAGGATTGCATTCGGAATTTCAAGCCCATAAAGCTAGACACTTTAGAATCAAGCTTGCCAAATAAATTTCCATGAACCTCACATGAACTCACTCAGTTGAACACAAGGAACGATTGTCAAGTTGGAAAATATTCTGTATGTATGGAAGCCCTATATTTTTAATGTGTGGATTTATTATAACTGGACTAAAGCCCTTATAAAATAATCTGAAGGATTATTTTAGTCTTTATTACTGGATATCACACCAATAATCAATAGACATGTATTTGTTAGTTTTGAACAGGACAGTATATTTTAATATTACTGCAACTGCATGTTTCTTATGACTTATTTTCTTACAAACTCCCAAATTTGAACCAGAAACAATTTAGGGCAAATATACATCTACGTGTACATATACATATATCAGGATATAAATATAGGCGATCATGCCAGACTAGCCATTATTTGTTCTAAAATAATGTACGTGTTAGGGAAATTGTAGAACCTTTATACAAAATGGTGATGCAGCCAATCAAAATTGATGTGGGACTGATAAAGACGCAACCTGCTCGACTACCGAATCATACTGATTGATCAAATTGTAGTAACTCAACATCACTAAACCTGCTTGTGAGCTGAGTATAATTCAATTCAACATTAGAATACCATAAAAACAACTTCCGGTTAGATGTTATAACAGTCAGCAGGTTTTACGAAATCGTTTAAGAAAATTCAAATTTTCACCCAATAGAAGAAACACAAAACTATGATTGCAGAAGAAGAAGAATATATCGATGCTTGAACACAATATGAAACGGTATATTGAACTTTTTTTCAATGATTTAGTTGGAAATTTGAAGATATTATGTTGATGAATTTCTGCTGACGTAGCCGCCCTGTGGCAGCCATTTTGAAAGTTGATCGGGCCAAATATAAACAAACAGTTTTTCGGCATCAAACCCTCCATTAGTTCAATGAGGAAGCGCAAGAATCAGAAAAAGCACAATAAGGGAGATTCGGATGACCAAAGAAATTCTACTTTAGAAAGTGAGGACAGTATAAATCCGTCACCCAAAAAACAGCTCACGATGGAAAATTTCATGTCAAAACCAGGCCAAGAACCACCCTCGCCTATTCTTGGAAACATCCCCGAGCAATTAACAGAACTCATAAAACGTGTAGATAGTCTGACAGAAGCATCTCAGAAAAATCATGATAAATATTCGACAGAACAGAAGACACATCTTTCTGAATTCGGTAAGATGATAAGTCAATTCAAAACTGAAATTGTGAAATCCTTTAACGATAAATTACAAGTACTAGAGAATCGAATAACAATTCTTGAAACTGAAAAATTTAAAATGATAAAAGAAACAAAAGAAAAACAAGAGAAATGGAACGAAGAACACGAACTCCTAAAACAATCATTAAATGACATTGAACAACAAGGACGGAAAGACAGTGTCCGAATCTTTGGAATTCCTGAGGCTAAAGATAGGGAGACACGTCACGATTGTGCCAATAAAGTGATGCAAATTTTCAACGATAAATTAAAGCTAAATATGTTTCGTGGAGACATTTCAATAGCCCACCGAGTTGGGAAAAAACATACAAACAATCAAACCGAAATTATGGAACTAAATGCAGATAGAAATGGGAACAATCAACAGGGTGCGAAATATAATAAACCTCGCCCCATCCTTGTAAAGTTCTATGCCAGAGAACCAAAACTTCTTGTTATTGAAGCCAGAAAGCAGCTGAAAAATACAGGCTACTCCATTATCGAGGATGCAACCTATACTAACTATCAGCTGCTGAGAACAGCATACAAATCTGATAACATTATGAACTCCTGGATAACCAATGGCAAACTGTATGCCAAGAAGATTAATGGTGACATTGTGAGATTTCAAACAGCATTGGACCTTGAGAACATAATCAAGGGTCAAACAGGTTAATTTGCAAATCTACAGGGGTTGTCTAATTTTGTTCATGAAAATATGAATTGCCATTAGGTTGGAAAGTCTCTAGTAATATAATAATGCTTTATGTAAACATTCCAAGTACATCATGTAAATATTCAGTCTATTTAAAAAATGATGATACTGGCTGTCACACTACCAAATTCGAATGGGGGTTCCCAGGCTGATCTCAGGAGCAATAGCTGAATAATGGCATACAAGTACTGTCAGTCTGCATCATAAACAGCTTTTTCTCCAGGGATTTGCATGGGCATCCAAATTCGAGATTTACTACTCGACTCCTCCCTCTATAATCTCTGAATGGACTAACTTACTATTTCGCAAAGACATTTTCATAACAATTGAATCTGAGCAGACTTTTGAGAAATTTGTTGTATGACAAACAAGTCAAATTTAGAGCAGAAATAGGTATCAATCAAGTGTTAAAACTGTTAAGGTGTAACTTTACATGAAATTTGTTTTGTGTTCCATGCAAAACATCTAAATAAGAACTGTCAGAGGATGGTGAACTTCATGTGCATTGTTATTGATTCATAAAAATGTACACTTTCTTTGTGCATCATGTAAATACTTGGGCTTTTTGTTGGGATAATTGTGTTTATTTATAATTAGCATGTATAATGACATATTTATCAATGTGGCTTTATATATATATATATAACTCGCCTAACCAGGGTGTCACGTGACAGGCTATAAATATGGATTGTCTTGCTGATCTCTGGAGCAAATGATGAAGAATGGGGTAATCTCAAAATACCATATCAAACTTTTGCTTCAGGGATCTGCATGGGAATGTGTACTCAGTACCTGCCACATGAACCCCCAATCGATTTGAATGGATTAAACTAATAATTATCTAATATATCACAATGGATAACGCAGATGACCAGATTATTGTGCAACTTATGTGAGAATGTTACCCAAAAATCATGCACATCTCGACCACACCGACAATAATGGTGTCAATGAAAGAGTATATATTTGAGTTGTCCAAAATTGCATACATGTGGACACATACTAAGACTGGTACATTAAAAATCTGAGTTGCCAGATACAGTTATAGACATATTATATATAGATATTCATTACTTTGCAACTCAAAACTTTTCATTGACTGGCAATCTACAAGTTTCACTTTTCTTGTTTACATAGATGTTGAAATTACCTATATATGTGTATAGTCGGTTTGCCAAGCTCTTAATCAGTGTTAATATGAAAGACAAACTCACCACACATTGCAGAAAACTTAATGTCCATTTGGAATAATCCTGATATATAAGATTAAATTCCATAGAAATTGCACTGATAATTTCCACATCCATTACGAAACAACACAGCGATATTATGGTCAACAAACAGACTAAACACGAGGATTACGTGTGGTCAGTGAAATTTCCTTTGAACTGCTTGGCCGAAAAATGGGTCAACTATCTTGGTCTGACATCACTTATTAGGGTCAATAGCATTACATGTCACGTGTTGTACATAGGAATTTCAGCAATTATCGATTTTTGGTAAGTTACAAAACAAGGCCGAGTTGTTTTTACACAATCGACATATGTCTGTTCACTTGTTCGTTTGTCTATCTGTCTTCACATCGTTACTCATTTAATGTGCAAAAATATATTTGTGTACAAATACACAAATACAGAATAGGGAACGATGTACTACTTAAATGATTAACCGACTGCTTATATGTTGGCATGCCACACTAGGGTGGCCTCGGCACATCGAGGCACGATGATAACCGAACACCGGAATACAGAAATGATATTTGTATCGATCATCTTTATTATTATTATATGTATGTGTTTTTCTTTCAGCATGGTGTGTAAGGAGAGTGTGAGTGCAAGTGACATTGGTTATTTTTTACACGTTTCGGTATACTCCTGTATAACTTCCACATTAAGAATTTCAGTTGAAGTATTTTCCGCCCTTGGTGGTCGATCGGTCGGTCGTCTGCGTACTAACGTCTGCTCATGTCTGTAAAAATTATTTCTTCAAACTGTCGAGGGTTGAACGAAACTACTAAGCGTCGCGATGTTTTTCGACACTTGAAAGATTTGAAACCGTCTATAGTATGTCTACAAGACACACATTTTACAAAAGATATGGAAAAAATTATTTCAGCCGAATGGGGCTCCAAAACAGAAATAGCATCTTTTAAATCAAATTCTCGTGGAGTAGCAATTCTGTTCAATACAAATTTAGATTTCCACATACATGAATCTCTGAAAGATACTGGCGGAAATTATATCATTTTGGATATCACCATTGAAAATGTGAGAATTAGTTTGGCTAATATTTATGGGCCAAATAACGATAACCCAGAATTTTACCATAACCTGCAAAAAGCAATTACTAAAATAGGCAATACTCAAATCGTAATATGTGGTGATTGGAATTTGGTTCAAAATCAAACGTCCGATACTTTTAACTATAAACATACAAACAGTCCACGCGCACAAGAGGCGGTGCATAGTCTTGTCGATAGGCTCGAACTAATTGATGTATGGAGATCCAATAATAAAGAACTTAAGCGTTTCACTTGGAGAAGAAAGTCACCTATAAAAATGGCGAGGCTGGACTATTTCCTCGTATCAGATGATATTTTAAGCCTAATTGGAGAGAAACCAAACATACTGCCGGGATATAGATCCGATCACTCGATTATAACATTATCACTAACATTAAATACTCACCAGAAGGGTCACGGTTTTTGGAAATTTAATCTTTCACTTCTACGAGACAAAACATATATCGATATGATGAATGAGCTCATTGAAACCAATAAGATTCGATACAACTACACTACAGACGAATTAGATAGTTCCCCTCATCATACTTGTAAATGTGATATCAGCAAAAGACTTTTTCTAGATTCACTTTTATTGGATATAAGAGGGGCTACCATTGCTTACTCTTCAAACAGAAAACGAGATCGTAAATCAAAAGAAGAATCTCTACAGAAAGCTAAATATGATCTTACCGAATTGGTTGATAAGAATGGGTCGGACATTGAACAGAAGGTGAAACTTCTGGATGAGATACAAAAAGTCGATAACGAGTTAATGGATATGAGAAAGGAAGCTACAATGGGTGCAATGATAAGATCTAGAGCAAAATGGATCGAGGATGGCGAAAAACCAACAAAATATTTCTTAAATTTGGAAAAGCGTAATTATATATCCAAAACCCTGACCAATCTGATAGACTCAAATGGGAAATTATTAACCTACCAAAATGACATTATTAAAGAAGCTCGTAACTTTTATCAAACTTTATACGCTTCAAAATGCACTACTCAATCCGAGACACATTTTGCCACTTTCGACAATAACGTTTTGAAACTAAATAAAGATATTTCAGATAGTATAGAAGGGCCAATCACCATACATGAACTGTCTGCAGTATTAAAACAAACAAAGAATGGTAAGACATGTGGATTGGATGGATTTCCGTATGAATTTTGGAAATTTTTCTGGCGAAAGCTTGGGCCTATTTTATGTGAATCTCTCAATGAGTCCTATAAATCAGGAGAGCTCTCCATTACACAAAAACAAGGAATTATAACTCTTCTCCCCAAAAAAGACAAAGACAGACATCTTCTAAAAAATTGGAGACCGATTACCTTATTGAACAGCTCATATAAGCTGGCATCTGCATGTATAGCTCAGCGGATGAAACAAGTTCTCCCCCATATCATTAACGAGGACCAAACGGGTTTCTTGAAGGGCCGATACATAGGAGACAATACACGACTGATTTATGATCTTATATACCAAACTAACTTGAAGAAAATTCCTGGCCTCTTACTACTTTTAGATTTTGAGAAAGCATTTGACTCTGTATCGTGGAAATTCATGCACAAATGTCTTGAATTTTTCAACTTTGGAGAAACGATAAAAAAATGGATTTCAATATTTTATACGAATATTAACTCTTCCTTACTCATAAATGGGCACATATCACAATGTTTCACACTAGGTCGAGGCTGTCGGCAGGGCGATCCTATATCTCCGTACATTTTTTTGATTTGCGCAGAAATCCTAGGTCTCATGATTAGAAATAATAAAAAAATCAAAGGAATTACCCTCGATGGTTTTGAATTTAAGTTAACGCAGTACGCAGACGACACGACACTTATTCTAGACGGTTCCGAAAGTAGTCTGAGTGAGGCTTATTCCACCCTAAATGCCTTTGCTAAAATATCGGGACTCAATCTCAATGCGAGTAAGTGTCAGGCGTCGTGGATTGGATCAATGGTGGGGCGGCAAGAAAATATATGTCCGGACCTGCATCTCACATTTTCTGACTCATTTAATCTTCTTGGAATCAACTTTAATACTACTTTAAACAAAATGTCGATTAATTTTGAAAATAAGCTGAATGAAATTAAACGATTAACAGAAACATGGAATCATCGACTACTTACCCCATTTGGTCGTATAACAGTTATAAAATCCATCATTATCCCCAAATTAACTCACCTATTCATCGCATTACCTAACCCCAACAACAATTTCATGACCAAACTCGAAAAAATACTATTCAATTTTCTCTGGAATTCCAAGCGGGACCGAGTAAAAAGAAAACTCGTCTGTCAAGACCACTCTCACGGTGGAATGAAAATGGTAGATGTAAACAATTTCCTCATGTCAATGAAAATAACTTGGGTGAGACGATTGTTATTGAAAAGTTCAAAATGGACACCCCTAACCGACCTTCCTATCACCAAAGACCACCTATTTCTGACATACAACCATGCTTTTCTAAAAAACAAAGCTAATGTCGTGAACAATCCTTTCTGGCATGACGTACTACTGGCTTTTGCAAATATGTTAGAAAAAAATAAGAAACAAAATCGATTTCAGGCATGCACTGTTTGGAACAACCCCGATATAAAACTGGAAGGACATACCATTAATTTTTTTTCATGGCGAAAAAAAGGAATTATATATGTAAATGACTTGTTTCAAAGAGGTGGCATATTACACACAGAACAATCTTTATTCGAATGTTATCATATACGTACAGATTTTCTGACAATGAACAGCATCCGCCAACAAATAATAGCTATGTCACAAAAGCTCAACCAACCCTTATTTCGTATTGAAAGCCCTTTCCTTCCAAGTAATTTTGTTATCCCATTGAACAATACTCATGGTGGACAGGACTTCTACAAAATTTTAAATTCAATGAATATCGTACCAAAATCCCATACAAAATGGCAGGCTGAATTTGAGGATAATGACATTCAATGGGAAAACTACAACCGACTTGCTTTCACCACGACGCCTGACACGAAAATGTGGTGGTTACAATATAGAATTAATCATAGAATACTTTCCACAAAGAAATTTCTTAAAATGGTCAACCTAGAACAAAATGATTTATGTAATCGCTGCGGCACAACATCTGAAGATATATCCCATATTTTTTGGGACTGTCCGCTTGTAAAAAACTTTATAAATGATGTTACTATTTGGTGCAAATCAAATGGTATCGCCTTGTTAGCCACAAGAAAGATTGCAATTCTTGGATCCCTATCAATGGGCGGTAACTCTATGATGAATCTGTTTTGGCTACTGATAAAACAATACATATACAAAACTAAATTTAATCCTGATATGTTATCACTAAAATCCTTTCTATCAGAACTACAATCTAGATATTTACAGGAGAAATTGTTGGCACAGTGCCAAATGAAATTACCCTCTTTTGAGAAAAACTGGTTTTTAATCATTGAAGCTCTTAACAAAACGTCAGAAGCAAACAAACCATGATGTATCAAAATATCGTTCCCGAGGAATAAGTGCCGAAAAACCGCCGAGTTGACCCACCAGAAAGGGAAAAAACTTATTTCAACATCAATCAAAATCCCATTATACTCAGCAAAGAGCTATATATACACAATTAATATCTTATAAGCCTTGAACCTACCGATATTAGCTCTTTGACTAAACATATGTCTAACATAGCCTGCGGGACCCATACCAGAAACGTGTATAATTATAAACTTGTCGCGATGAGTGAAAGAGCATGTGAGCGAAAGGATGTATGCAAGTTACTGATAGACTGGGGATGAAAGAGTTAGTGTGTGATCTTTTTTTGCAAATCTTGTTACAATATTTATATACATTTAATCTTGATCAATAAAAACTTAAAAAAAGAAAGAAAAGAATACCATAAAAACACCCTGTTCTCCCATAAGTTTAAAGAAAATAACACATTGAACTCATTTACATGTATATTGCTAATGTGATACATGTATATGTCATTCCATTTATAACCATTTTGGCAACCATCTCACATCAAAGGCCATGAAATCTAGATAACAAAAGATGAACTACATTCAAATTATATCACCAGGTAACCTTTTTGTAGGAGTTTTAGGTTACTGATCAAATACCCTGTAATTGATGATTTCCTCAACATCTTTGTTATTGGGAAAATGTCTGTTTTTCATTCTATGACCAATATATTCCATCCAGAAACCTTATTTTCAGGGTCAAGAGCTCCCTGAAGGACAATCCCATCCGATAATGGTACAGAAAATATCAGAAATGATACCTGTATGTGACACCGATGGATATAGGTCAATAAAATTCTAATTGGGGGCTCAACTTTGAGATAAAAGTGCTGAATCCCAAAATTTCAACATTAATGTGCTGGGATCTCAATTAAATTTGGTATGGATGTTCACTACTACTATGAAGACATTAAAAAGAGGGTTTCATCGTTTTGTTCGGATTTTCCATTCTAGAGTTATACATCTTTGTTTATCTGGAAATGTTGGCTTTTTGATCAGTCTGGTGTCTGTTCATGTTGTAACTTCAACAGTTGTGCTGGGATCTCAATAGAATTTGGTATGGATGTTCACTACTATGAGGACATTCAATAGAGGGTTCCATTGTTCTGTTCCGCTTTTCCATTCTAGAGTTATTCATCTTTGTTTATCTGGAAATGTTGGCTGTTTGGTCCATCCGATGTCTGTTCAGCTCATAACTTGAACAGTAATGTTAGGATCTCAATGAAATTTTGTATGGATGTTCACCACTATGAGGTCATTTAATGGCACATTCAAATGTTTGTTTTGGTTTTTTGTTCTATAGTTATTCATCTTTGTTTATATGAAAATGCTGATTTTTGGGTCCATCTGTCTCAGTATAGCCATCATAAGTTATAGATATGCCCACACGAGGCGATATGCCACGAGGGGGTATGAACCGGACGACAGTCCATCTCTTGTTAATTTCGGCTTTTTACCTCAACTTTACTTGTAAAGTTTGAGCTATTGCCATGGCTTGGTATCCGTCGTCCGTGGTTGTCCGTGTCTGTGTGCGTGTGTGGAGACGTCAAATATTTCCATTAGCATGGGCTACAGGTCATACCTTTGATCCGATCATTATTAAATTTTCATGGCTGTTGACATTGACATGTAGATTCATTTTTGAGTCATTTTGGATTTAAAAATGCAATCCATTAGGACGGACTACCAGCTGGGACTACAGGCATTTTCTAATCATTATGAAATTTGTCATGGATGTTAACATTGACATGTAGATGGGAACGAGTCATTTTGGGGTCATTCAGCCATAAAACATGGCCACCGGTAGCCATCTTGGATTTTACTCTTTGCATGACTAAATCCTTTGGCACAGGCTAGAGGTCGTACCTTTAGTTGGTTCATCATGAAACTTGTCATGGCTGTTGACATTGACATGTAGATGGAAATGAGTCATTTTGGGGTCATTCGCCATTACACATGGCCACCAGCAGCCATCTTGGATTTTACTCTTTGTTTGACTAAATCCTTTGGCATGGGCTAGAGGTTGTATCTTTTGTCGGATCATTATAAATACGGATGCGCCGTAATTAGTAGGAGTTTTGTATAAGACGATGTGGTATCGTAGTGTTTGAACGTAACTGAGAAATGAGAGATGTTTTATGGCACCATGGTTGATATATTAATATATCAACCAGCTGTATTAACAGCCTGTTTTGTTGAGGGTTTCCTTCCCCTTTAATTGTTAAGTTGTTCTCCAAACAGTCCCAGATGTGAAATTGTTTTATACCCTACTTTGATTCTAATGTATAATATTTCTTGTATCTAATTCTTTAGAAAGAAGATATGGAAATAGTGTGTGAAAGATTCACCACAAGCAAACTAAAGAAGTTTGAGGACCTGTCATCTATTGCTACGTATGGTTTCCGTGGTGAAGCATTGGCCAGTATCAGTCATGTGGCTCATGTTACCATAACAACCAGAACTGCTGACTCAAAGTGTGCTTTCAGGTATCTGTTATCATGCATGGGTGACAGATGGGGGGTATATAGTATTCAGCTTATCCGTCCATCTGTCCATTCATCTGATGTTTAGTACCATAACAACCTGTGCACCTGTGATTATGAGGTCAGTCCAACTTTTTTCAGTGGAGTTATCCCCTTTTTTGACTTAGAAAGAAATTTTTCGCAACATGCATAATTTTGTCCAAGCTTGTATTCCTGCATTTTCCAGTCTTTTCTTTGAAACTGGGCACAGATATTTAGTACCATGAGAACTTGTGCACCTGCGATTATGAGCTCAATGTTAATATAGCTACCCTTAAAGTAGCCCAATTGCACTGCAGGGAGTATCCTTTGTCCCATTGGGACAGTCCCACCTCTAGTTTTTATATATTTCTAGTTTGTATATATTTCACAGTGTATATGTAATTTTGCTCTGTAGATGCGCTTTTTTTTCAGAATTGTTCTTTTACATACCGTTCATTATATGTGGGATTATTACTTGTCATTGAGGAGCAGACAGATTGGATGATTTCATTCTATCAGTATAACTATATTGTGAATGTTTTAATTTATAAATCTCAGTTTATCCTTGTAAACAGGGCATTTAATAATCTTAACAAACTAATTTGTTGGGCATAAGTCTTGATAAATCTCACCAAATTCATCTGGAATAACTCAGAATAAGAGATGTCTCATATTATCTATATGCCTGGGATAAGTTTATTTCTAAGATTAATAAAATTTTAATTTAATTCATATAGGGGTTCATACATTGATAGAGATGTGAAGCATATCCTCTTATAATGTCCCATGTTACTTATTTGCTTGAGATTAAATTTAATCTCTAACATGTCTTCAACTTTTTATTTACAGGGGTTCCTATATTGATGGCAAGCTGAAGGAAGCTATTAAACCATGTGCTGGAAATGTTGGTACTCAGATCACAGTAAGTTCAATTTGAAATAGAGGGAATATGGATATAATAAGTGATGACCTTTCAACAAAAAAGTTTCTGTTTGTACAAATTCCTAATATTAACCTGGATTATTTCTATGAATAAGTCTTCCAAGGCATATAATGTCCATTTAAACCGGGTTTCTGCTGGGGGTTGGGGGAATGGCACCCATATTATGGGGCTAAAAGCCGCCGGGGAAAAATCTCAGTCCATCAACCAACTGAATATGATCTAGTATCAGCAAATCAGTTGTTATTTAAGTTCAAATTCTGAACATCTGCAGTATTACAAGTAAAAAAATTCAAGGATTCTTTTTAATTAATCTTAATCTTAACTGGATTACATGCGTCCATCAGGTGGGGCTTCCAGCTGTTTGTCCGTCTGCTCATATATCTCAACCATGAGTCATCAGATCTCAATGAAATTTTGAATCAGGAGGGCTTTCAAAATTGAGGTTTTTCACATTTTCAGTTCAAGAGTTATTCCTTTTTGTTTATCTGAATATGTTGGATTTCTGTCCGTCCGCTCATATATCTCAACCATGGGTTATCGGGTCTCGATGAAATTTGGTATGCAGGTTTGACACCAGGAGGGCTTTCAAAAGATGGTTCATTGACATTATTCACATTTTCCGTTCAAGAGTTATTACTCTTTTTCATCTGAAAATGTTGAATTTTTGTCTGACCGCTCATATATCTTTTTATGCGCCCTTTTTGAAAAAAAGGTCGTATTATGTTATCTGTTCGTCCGTCCGTCTGTCCATCTGTCGCACCGTCCGTCTGTTCGTCCGTTAACATTTTTGATCGATTGGATCGATTTTCCGATCGATAACTCCAGTTTGGATTATTTGATCTGAAACAAAGTTGGCATGTGTATTTTCCAGCTAAAGATACAGGCCTAGTTCGAATATGGGTTCCGTCCAATTATTTTTACATGAGTTACGGCCCTTTTTCAACTTAGAATTTGACCATCTGTTAACATTTTTGGTTTCCGACCGATAACTCCAGTTTGGATTATTTGATCTGAACCAAAGTTGGTATGTGTATTTTCCAGCTAAAGATACAGGCCAAGTTCGAATATGGGTTCCGTCCAATTATTTTTACATGAGTTAACGCCCTTTTTCGACTTAGAATTTGACTGTCTGTTAACATTTTTGGTTTCCGTCCGATAACTCCAGTTTGGATTATTTGATCTGAACCAAAGTTGGTATGTGTCTTTCTCCCAGCAAAACACAGGTCAAGTTCGAATTCGGGTTCCGCCCGCCAATTTTCACCAGAGTTATGTCCCTTTTTTACTTAGAATTTTTGCCAATTTGAGGTTTCCGGATGATAACTTTAGTAAATGTGTGCTGAATGAAATTAAATTTGGTATGTATGTTTACTAGCACTAAAGACAGGTTTTTATGCGCAAACAACGGTCGTATCAAGCCGACACTTAGAGGCGGACATGAGGTCTACCGACCTTTTATTCGACTTAGAATTTGACCGTCTTAACATTTTTGGTTTCCGACCGATAACTCCAGTTTGGATTATTTGATCTGAACCAAAGTTGGTATGTGTATTTCCCAGCTAAAAAATACAGGCCAAGTTCGAATATGGGTTCCGTCCAATTATTTTTACATGAGTTACAGCCCTTTTTTTACTTAGATTTTGACCAATTTCATAACATTTCGGTTTCTGACCGATAACTCCAGTTTGGATTATTTGATCTGAATCACAGCTGGTATGTGTATTTCCCAGCTAAAACTACAGGCCAAGTTCGAATATAGGTTCTGTCTAATTATTTTCACATGAGTTACGGCCATTTTTCGACTTAGAATTTGACCGCATTTTGGCCTTGATATTAGGGGTATATCAGATTTTCTTCAAATGTAAGCTCAAATTATTATTTTATTTTGCGGTAGTACAATAAGAAAATGGCTAAAGGGCATATTTTGCCACGCCCTAGCGATGCTCTTGTTAACGTTGGTTTCTGTCCTGCCCATGTTTCAATTGGCACTATGGGGGTATCCCAGCACCCAAAGTGCAACATATTGTTGCGTTTTATTATATGAGTTAAAAAAAAAGGGGGTATACTGTCTTACACCTGTCTGTATGTCGGTCCGATGTCTGTTCATGTCATATCTTGAACAGTAGTGCTCGGATCTCAATGAAATTTGGTATGGTTGTTCACTACTATGAGGACATTAAATAGAGGTTCCATCGTTTTATTCGGATTTTCCATTCTAGACTTATTCATCTTTGTTTATCTTGAAATGTTGGCTTTTTGGTCTGTCCGATGTCTGTTCAGGTCATGACTTGAACAGTAGTCCTCAGATCGCAATGAAATTTTGTATGGATGTTCACTACTATGGGGACATTCAATAGAGGATTCAATCATTTTGTTCGGGTTTTCCATTCAAGAGTTATTCATCTTTGTTTATCTGGAAATGTTTTTGGTCCGTCCGATGTCTGTTTAGGCCATAACTTGAACAGTAATTATCAGATCTCAATGAAATTTTGTATGGATATTCACCACTATGAGCACATTAAATGGCCTGTTCAACCTTTTGTTTTGGTTTTTCAATCTATAGTTATTCATCTTTGTTAGCTCAACTTAACTTTGTAAAGTTTGAGCTATTGCCATGGCTAGGTATCCGTCGTCCGTGTGTGTGTGCATGTGTGCGTGATTCGTCAACAATTATTTTAGCACGGGCTACAGGTCGTACCTTAGGTCGGATTATTATTTGTCATGGGTGTTGACATTGACATGTAGATGGGAACGAGTCATTTTGGGGTCATTTGGCCATAAAACATGGCTGTCGGCAGCCATCTTGGATTTTACTCTTTGTATGACTAAATCCTTTGACACAGGCTACAGGCCGTATCTTTGGTCGGATCATCAAGAAATTTGTCATGTATGTTAGCATTGACATGTAAATAGGAACACACATCATTTTGGGGTCATTTGGCAAAAAAACATGGCAGCCAGTGGCCATCTTGGATATCAAAATTCAATCCATTAGCACCGGCTACAGGCCATATTGTTTGTCTGATGACCATGAAAGTTATGTTAATATTGACATGTAGATGGGAACGAGTTATTTTGGGGTCTTTCGGTCAAAAAACATGGCCGCCAGAAGCCATCTTTGATTTTACTCTTTGCATGACTAAATCCTTTGGCAGGCTACAGGTCGTACCTTTGGTAGGATCATCATGAAATTTGTCATGGATGTTAATATTGACATGCAGATGGGAACGAGTCATTTTGGGGTCATTCGGCCATAAAACATGGTGCTGGCAGCCATCTTGGATTTTACTGTTTGCATGACTAAATCCTTTGGCACGGGCTACAAGTCGTACCTTTGGTCAGATCATTATGAAATTTGTCATGGCTGTTGACATTGACATATAGATGGGAATGAGTCATTTTCGGGTATAATACATGTTCGCTGGCAGTCATCTTGGATTTCACTCTTTTCATGACAAAATTCTATGTCACACCCTACAGTCCACTTCCCTCAGCCGATCATCACCAAACTTCATATTAATCTTGATATTGATCTACTACATGGAAGCTATCAAATGTTTATGAATTTCATTTGAAAACATAGCCACCAGCAACCATCTTGGATTTACTTTATATATATAGCTCTTCATGTTGATAATCTGGAATTACTTAGACATTTCAACTTTCTACATTCCTAATCCATTGACTGCAACACATCAAATTATTCCCTTTTCAAGTTGAGCTACAGTGTCATTGACACTTTCATTTATATGATAATGCTGATTTTATAGATTTGCCCACACTAGGCGGTATGCCACATTGGGGTATGCACAGGACCACAGTCCATCTCTTTTTTTTAAGACACTGAAGGGTTAAGGAATGTAAAGGTGTATTTATTTGGCACAGTATAATATTGACAGCGTTTGTAACGTAATGTTGTGATTAAAATGTAATATATACCATATGTCAGTTCATCACCCCTTTGTTAGCTCAACTTTACTTTGGAAAGTTTGAGCTATTTCCATGGCTTGGTATCCGTTGTCCATGCATGTGTGTGCATCCATCAATAATTTCTTTCAGCATGGGCTACAGGTTCTACCTTTGGTCGGATCCTTATGAAATTTGTCACTATTGACATTGACATGTAGATGGGAACGAATCATTTTTGGGTCATTCGGCAAAAAAACATGGCCACCATCTTGGATTTCAAAACTCAATCCATTAACGTAGGTCGGAGTGTTCATCTGATCATCATGAATTTTTCCTCGATGTTAATATTGACATGTAGATAGGATAGGGTCATTTTGGTGTCATTCAGGCATACAATATAGCCGCTGGCAGCCATCTTTACTCTTTGCATGGCTAAATCCTTTGGCACGGGCTACAGGTTGTTCCTTTGGTCTGATCATTATGAAAATTGTCATAGCTGTTAACATGTAGATTGGGAACGAGTCATTTTGGAGTCATTCGGCACAAAAACATGGCCACCAATGGCCATCTTGGATTTCAAAATTCATTCCATTAGCATAGGTCTTACTGATCATCATGAAATTTGTCATGGATGTTAATATTGACATGTAGATGGGAACGAGTCATTTTGGGGTCATTCGGCCATAAAACATAGCTGGGGCCAGCCATATTGGATTTTAATCTTTGCATGACTAAATCCATTGGCACCGGCTACCTTTGGTTAGATCATTATGCATTTGTCTTGGATGTTAATATTGACATGTAGACAAGAACGAGTTATTTTGGGGTCATTTGGCCATAAAATATGGCTGCCGGCAGCCATCTTGGATTTTTGTTTACTCTTTGCATGACTAAAGCCTTTTAGTCCAGTCTGAGATCGACCCCAAGAAATAACAAATGTTGCTCATTTTGACGGACAAGTGCTATCCAGTCTAATTTTGTAGTAATATATATGTAGATTACGAAAATCCATGATAGCAGTGGTGAATTTGTAGCTTAATTGGCGAAAAACATGTTTTTATTGACCTACCCGACGACCGAAAATAGAAGAATTTTCCGGCGACGTCACATTACTACTAGTATACAGGGAGCTAATATTGGTACCCTTGCACCCCTTGGGACTTAACTTCTCCCCACTCATTTTGTTCCTTATTATGTCCTTCAACTTTTAAGCAATGTTAACAAGAAGTGGCCATATAGACTCCAGACAAAATGGCGTCCATCATGGCCGCTGTTTTTCAGACCAGACTCTAAGTCAATTTTGTGCAAATTATAGCGGTAAAAATCTTGTAAAATGTATACAAATGTATATATTTTCATGAAGGTAAGACATAATGTCACTTTTTTGGGGCAAAATTGAAACTCACCATCCAAGATGGCCACCAAAATGGCCGCCGGAAGTTGAAAATATTACTTCTTTTTTTTACAAATATCTTCTAGATCGATTCATGCTGTTTGGAACTGGTTGAGTAATGTGACTTTATTTTGTATTTTGTATATTAACTGATCATTGGGGCAATTCAGTATGCACTTTTTGGGGTCCTAACACCTTCCCTTCCCTCAAAAATACGAATTTACAGAATGCAGTATAAAATTTCACACAAAAACATCACAATTGTGATTCTAGTCATATTTTAACAAGAAATGAACCTAACTTTGTAATGTAAGTGATGCACATGATTACTTATGACTATTTCAACTCAATGGACCCAAAATTCTTACTTTGGCTCAAAATGGCTGCCAAAATGGCTGCCAAAATATGGAAAATGGTAAATATTGCCCCAGCATGTCCTGCAATCGATTACAAGTTGTGGATGATGTACAAAACTGGCTATTCTGCCTTCTATACATTGAATACTAACATGTCTGATATACATGGTTAATTGTTACTATTGTCACCACTGACATCACCAAAAATATTGGACTATTCTCTCAGAAACTTGACTTAAATATCGGCAAAAATTAACTTTTCATGTTTGGACTATTTTTTCAATTAAAATGTAACTATCTTTGGTTTGAAAGTGTTTATTGTTTTGGTCTATCTTAAATGTGTCACGCTGCGGTATTTATAGACCAAATTGTTCGCCCGATTTTGACAGAACTGTATACTCTCATTAAGTAGACATGGATAAACTTTTTATATGCAGCCTGTGTCAGGGAGGACGCAGTTATATAGGAGTGGGTGTAATATAGTGTGTCATGTTGACGTATTTCTCGATGGGTTATCATATAATGCTATGCTAATTATGGTCTGAAATGACTAATATCGAGATTTCTGGTGACCATTCAACGTTTGATACCATTTGATGTCCCGATTGGGGTATATTCTTGGAGTTCTGACATGTCACGAAGCTTCGGTACATGTCACGAAGCTTCAATACATAGGATGAAAAACCGCCACAGATTTGGGATTAATGATGCAAGATCACATTTTTCGCCAGATTTCGACAGAACTATATACTTTCATTAAGTAGACATGGATAAACGTCTTGTATGTAGCACTGTGTCGGAGCTGTAGTAAAGCAGTTATATAGGGTGGGTGTAATATAGTGTGTCATTTTGACATAATTACACCATGGATTAATATATATTTCTATGATAGTTACGATCTGAAATGACTGATATAGAAGTTTATGGTGACCATTCAACGTTTGATGCCATTTGACGGTACGTGTCACGAAGCTTCGGTAAATTGGATGAAAAATCGCCACAGATTTGGGGTTAACGATGCGAGGTCACATTTTTTCACCAGATTTTTACGGAACTGTATAGTCTCATTAAGTAGACATCGATAATCTTCTACATGTAGCCCTGTGTCAGAGAGGGAGCAGATATATAGGGGTGGGTGTAATATAGTGTGTCATTATGACATATTCCTCGATGGGTTAATATCGATGCTAATTATGATCTGAAATTATTAATATTCGGGTTTCTGGTCACCATTCAACGTTTGTTATCGGTGCCATATGATGTCCTGTGGTGGTAAATTCCTGGAGTTCTGACACGTCACGAAGCTTCGGTACATGGCACGAAGCTTCGGTACATTGGATGAAAAACCGTCACAGGTTTGGATTTAAGAATACATTGGCAATTTTTTTGCCACAGCGCTGGGGGATAATTACCCAGGGCCACATGATCTTCTTATTTCAATATTACTGTATACTGTTATTAATAACGATACACCTTGATTAACATCATGTTGAATGAAGCAGTCACAGTATAATTTTCTATTATTGAACATTTAACTTGAAAGTCACGAATAATCGGTACATTCGTGTTTTTGTTTCGACACCGACTGTATGCATACATCTGATTTAAATATAGTAATATATGAAACATAATTAATGTACCGAAGCTTCGTATCTATAGGTTACAAACACCTAATTATTTTCCATAGATGACAGTGTTAACTAAAAGTCATGGGTTAAGCCTATTTGAACTTCAATTGGTCAGTTTTTCCTTAGAACGTCATCCGTTGCACCAGTATGTGACAACAAACGCGCCCTTTTCGGTATTTTTTTTCAAACGATAATCTTGCATTACTACAACTACTCCATTTACTGCACATAAATCAGCAGCATAAAAATATCCAGACCCCTTCCATATTTCCTTCAATGATAATTAACAGCCCGATTTTTTTGTTATGCTGAATCGAGTTTCCCTACACAAATTCAAGAAGCGTAACTCTATATAATTAGTTGCTTGTAACATATTGTAAAGAAAATCGAACTTTGATCGTGTAAACCGCGCCAATTTTACAAAAACAGCTTTACTGTGATACGATAGAAATATAGGAGTCATTGGACATCCTATTATCTCCCAGTGGTCCTTTAACCCACATACCCCGTTTTAAAATTTATTTGGGTAAGAAATAACACCGATACTCTATTCCTGATAATTCTGGAAGCACAGTTTAGCAGAAAGATACTAATGTCTCATGGCATGCTTGTCATATACATATATACTGCACAGTGCTGCACAGTGTCGCATGCCCCATGTCCATCCACTCTCTAATGGGAATATTATGACCACAAATGTGATCACACCCAAAATTCAGGGTTTTTCATCATAATTTAATATGTAAAATCCGACTCGCGTGCATAACGCACATGATAGAAATGCATATGTATAAGTTTTGAAAACTAGTTACGTATATCTACCATACGCCTTAAGAAATTGATCTAATTTTGAACAGTACAATGTTTAATTGGATTTGAATTAGACCCCCCTCAACTTAGTAGAAACCTTCTTAAATCCATTTAAAAACATTGTAGAAGACAAGTTGTAAATTAATTAACACTATTCAAATAATTAATGGCGAATTTAACCATTAAAATCCATACTTAGATGAATTGGTTGCAATTTTGACGATTTTGCATATTTTTTTTTTTTTAAATGGTGAAAAAAAAGAAGAAAAAAAAGGGAAATTCTTCAATTTTTTTTAGCACGATTAATTATTTAACATTATTAACACAATTACTATTCAATTTAATCACCAAAATCATACTAAAATGAAATGGTTACAAATTGAAAAAAAAATTGAAAAATTTGGGCTAATAACGTAGAAAAATCGCAAAAAAACAAAGAAGGCTACAAATTTGTTCTTGATATCATAATTTTTCTTCATTACCATACCTAAAACATTAAAAATAACATTGTCGCAGCTTGTCTGTCAATATGAGCAACACTACCTCCCGATCTCCTGGACTATTTGGCATGGGCTACAATTCGTACCTTTGGTCGGATCATTATGAAATTTGTCTTGGCTGTTGACATTGACATATAGTTAGGAGGAATTATTTAGGGGTCATTGGGCAAAAAAACATGGCCGCCAGCAGCCATCTTGCATTTCAAAAATCAATCCATTAGCACGGGCTACAGACCGGATTGTTCATTTGATCATCATGAAATTTGTCATGGATGTTAATATTGACATGTAAATGGGAACGGGTCATTTTGGTATCATTCGGCCTTAAAACATGGTTGCTGGCAGCCATCTTGGATTTTACTCTTTGCATGACTAAATCCTATGACATGGGCTTCAAGATGTATGTTTGGTTGGATCATCATGAAATTTGTCATGGCTGTTGACATTGAAATTTAGATGGGAATGAGTCATTTTGGGGGTATTGGGTCATAAAACATTGCCAACAATGGCATCTTTGATTTAAAAATTCAATCCATTAGCATGCGCTGCGCTACAGTCTGAACTGTTTGTCTGATCATCATTAAATTTGTCATGGATGTTAATATTGACATGTAAATGGGAACAAGTCATTTTGGAGTCATTCGGCCATAAAACATGGCTGCCGGCAGCCATCTTGGATTTTACTCTTAGCATGACTAAATCCTTTGGCACACCCTACAGTCCACTTCCCTCATCCGATCATAACCAAACTTCAGAGTGATCTTGATGTTGATCTACTAGATGGGTGCTATCAAATGTTTTTGAATTTTATTGGAACACATAGCCACCAGCGACCATCTTGGATTTTACTTTATAATTCATGAAATTATTCCCTTTCCAAGTTGAGCTCAGTGTCATTGACACTTTCATTAAAGTTTTGTAAAGGCCAGAACAACTTTGAAAACAAATTCATTTGTGTAACATATTAGCGAGTTTGCGATTTCAAACCGGTACGGGTACGCGTACTGGTAGCCACACGTACCGGTACACATTTTGTAATCGCAAACTGTTTTACGGGTAGAATTCATCACATTGACTGGTTTTGTATGGTGAGCCAACTGCAACAAAAATGCCATTATGATATAGATTGCTATACGCTTTATTGGCCGATGTTATACTTAGCGTTATGGATTGCTGGAAATTTGTATTTAGATTAGATGTGCACCAGGATAATCAGTTGCTTTCATCAAGGACGAGGCAGCAGTTGGAAGGGGGTTGTGTTTTTTAGTCGAGTTTTTTTCCAAAACTCGACTTATAGTTTGATGGGGGACGGCGGGCGGCGGACGGGCGGGCGGGCGTGCGGCCTGTTTTGCTTATAACTCAACCGTTTATTGACGGATTAAATTTTTTTGGTGTGTGAGTACATATCCATTCACGTAAGCTGCAGACAAAAAATCGGGTTCGTCTCTGTTCGTCTGCACATTTATTACAGAGTTATGGCCCTTTGGCATTTTTCACTGATTTTAGGCTCGTTAGCGCAACAACTTCAACAAACGTTATCAGATTCGATTGAAATTTGGGATATAGGTGTCTCCCAAGAATATCTCAGAGGTGTTCGAAAACCGGCCTGGTCCAACAAATTTGATAGAGTTATGGCCCTTAATTAGTCATTTTTCACGAATTTTCAGCTCGTTAGCGCGATAACTTCAACAAACGTTATCCGATTTGATTGAAATTTGGTATATAGGTGTCTCCCAAGAATATCTCGGACGAGTTCGAAAACCGGCCTGGTCCGATAAAATTTGATAGAGTTATGGCCCTTAATTAGTCATTTTTCACGAATTTTCAGCTCGTTAGCGCGATAACTTCAACAAACGTTATCCGATTTGATTGAAATTTGGTATATAGGTGTCTCCCAAGAATATCTCGGACGAGTTCGAAAACCGGCCTGGTCCGATAAAATTTGATAGAGTTATGGCCCTTAATTAGTCATTTTTCGTGAATTTTTAGCTCGTTAGCGCGATAACTTCAACAAACGTCCTCCAATTTGTTTAAAATTTAGAATAGACGTACTTGCCAAGAATATTTCGGACGAGTTCGAAAACCGGCCTGGCCCTATAAAATTTGATAGAGTTATGGCCCTTAATTAGTCATTTTTCGATTTTACCTATTAATTAGTCTACCGATACTGATGCACACCAATTGGCGGTAGCCACCGGTGGTAGCCACCGGCGGTAAGCCACCGAAAACGAGACACAGCATCTCTGATGCCACCTCTTGTCTTTCACTTATCTTGGTAACATTTAAAACAATTGGATTCTACAATGAATGAATTGAATTTATTTATTTATTATAGTGACTGAACAAATAAATATGCCGGGAAAGTGCAAGTTCAATGTCGAATGGTGTAAACAAACAAAGTATAAGCAGTGGTTGTCGCCCGATCAAGACATTCATTCGGCATTCGAATGACATTTCGGTGTTTATGAACAATGCGCTTAAATAATAATAATATGTATAAGGTGGCCCGCCCACCACCCCATCCCGCCATCCATAGTATCTTATGCGCCGCAGGCGCTGGAGACTAATGCTACTGCCCACATAAATAATATGTATAAGGTGGCCCGCCCACCACCCCATCCTGCCACCCATAGTATCTTATGCGCCGCAGTCGCCCCTAGATTTGTCCACCGAGGAAGCAGACTGAACCCACCTCCCATTGTATCTTATGCGCGGCAGGCTGGAGACTAATGCTACTGCCCACATAAATAATATGTATATATTTGTTGGACTTTGAAAATTATTTTGTGTCGTCCGCATTTATTATTGAAATTAGGTTTCAGCATATATCGTCAATATTTATTGCCGACTCTGGACATGCTATTTGGTGATGTTTAAATAAATTGCAATTACTCCGTAGTCGGACTTAGAATATTTCTATTTCAGTTTACGCTCATGTGTACTTGTATCAGACTTAGTCAGAATTTCAAATATTTCAGCTTATCCTTATTATTTATGTGGGCAGTAGCCTCTATACGGGCGCCTGCGGCACATAAGATACTATAGGTGGCTGGTGGGTGGGAACTTATCCTTATTATTTATGTGGGCAGTAGCCTCTATACGGGCGCCTGCGGCGCATAAGATAAAAGTCATTAAAAGGTCATTAAAAAAGTGCTTAAAAGTGCTTAAATTTAGTTTTTGGGAACCTGTATGAACCCTGATATAATGTACGTTCGCAGCTTTCTCAGTCTGGTAATGTCGGTTAGCCATTGATTCTGCGATATTTCATTGAGTTGAGATGTCAATATATCTAAGTCACACGTTTTCAAATAGTCAAAAACTTCTGGTAGCTTCGCCTTAGTTAATATTTCTTTTATTCCTTTACACCAGTTGTCCCTTTTATTTGAGAAAAACAAGTCATAGACCGATTGTGTGTTGACTATAAATCGTTTGGAATTTTTAGACTTAGAAAATAGATTATGATAGCACAAATATACAATTACGTTATAGTTAAATTTTCCAACCAATATTTGGTGTAAAATGTATTATTTTAGACCCAGGGTCTAACAATGTACTACGTGTACTTTCAGTTAGATATAAGACCGAATTTATCCCTCATTTTAGTTGGGGAATATTAAAGATCCATAATCCGAATTAACGCTCCCAAGTTACAATTTCTTTGTCTTTGGGGGGAGGAGGGTGTAAAAATATTTGATTCGAATCGAGGAACCCACCCATCAAAGCTCAGAGTGATCAGCGATCGATTTTTGAAGTTTGTTATTTCTTGAAATGTGCAATTGTTTGTGGCCCAGAAAAGAGTCATCAAACTGACGGTCTCGGAACAATTTGACGAAGATGGATAACTCTAAAATCATGTGGTAATACGGCCAAATTTCGTGATAATATGGCCATATTTCGTTGAACAACTTGTTGATAAATAACACGTTCTGTGAAATTTTATACCATAGTTGAAGCGGTTAGCATTATTTTTGTGTAATTAATGGATTCTGAAAACAAGAGCGTATTTTGAAGAAATGTTGTTGTTGTAACTCAATGATATGGGGACCGTCTGGTCGGATGGAGCACCTTTAAGTAACATTGGTTTGGAATCTGTAAGCCCGTCGGGGCAAGGGAATATTTATCCCAAGAATTGGGATTTTTGTCGGGATCTAAATCCGGAGGTAGGTTGATAAGTTAAACTTAATTTGTAACAATAAAATGTGTTAAAATGTAGTCTGTTTATTATATGGATTGAATAAAGAGCGTTTGCTTCACTTCTGTGCGAAACACAGAAAACAGCTGAAACTCGCTCTGATTATGCTTAGATTTTGTAGAGTATATATATAGGTATTTCGTGTCTTTAGCGATCTGTATTATCCCCACTACAACATACACCAGCGGGGGCTGTAAATGGAATCACGTGCAAACATGTGAATTTTATATGGTTCAAGGGGTGTAGTTAGAAATTTGAAGGTGGGCACCCTTCCTAACGCAGATACCATTTATAGCTACGTCCCTGCAATGGGTCGAGACTGCATCTACTCACCATCTACTCACTCTATTAACACAACCTGTCATTAACGCAGTGAACAAAGTTGTTAGTGAAAAGATCGGCCTTCCGTATTTATCTAAGTGCCAGAAGCCGCCTCGAGAATTTGAACATAAAACCTGGGTTTAAATGACAACTTTATCCATGGTATTTGCCCATGAAATCTTCCAATAAATAGGTTAATACATTGCTGACTGGAATTTCATTGAATTCATGAACCTTTGAGTGAGAAAATCGTAGTGAAATGTTACCGGTCAATGTGACACATCTACCCGTTCCAAATCGCTATCGCTTTCTGCGCTACATTGAAAGTACCCAAGTTACCATGACTATGTTCACCGATTTACCCGTACCCGTTCCCGTCGGACGGTTATCGCAAACTCGCTATTATTATCTGTACCCAGCTTAGGTGAGTTTATTGCGTGAGAATATTCAAGATTTCGTTTCGTTTTACAGTTCAGCAATTTTTTTCGTATTCATAAGCATGGTTTAAATTTTTTTTAGTATTCATAAGCGGTTGTAAAAATTATGATATAAAATGCTACCATTCTCTCACAATTATATTTGGAGATTATTCATAGTTATTAGAATGATGATTTTAACATAAAGTTTCCATGTTTGTACCATTGTTTCACCATTTTAATATAGATATTACATATCTCTGATTTTCGTGGTATAGGCGACTACTGTACTGGTCGATTTTGATTTTGTAAAGCCATTTTCACCCTAGAGAACGCCCACTTCCCCTTATTTTTGTGACAGGGAAAAGTCACTTCGCCCTGAAAATCAGGTCTAGGCTGGTCTCTGTGACCACCCTTCATCAGCTAAGATATGGGCCTGGTCTACATGATCATAACTTATGAGTCATAAGTCAGTACAGTGTGTTATTTGACAATGAAATCACGAAATAATCAGGCAGAATCCTGAGCCACTTCAACGGAAACCCTGCTATAAATGTATTTCACACATTTATGGGCCTATCTTGATTCCCAGAAGTGGGCAGGAATATAACAAAAATGAAAATTATTAGGTGTAATTTGAGGCTCCAAGCCATAACAGACTTGAAGCACTTCTAACTGTTGAATTTCTTAATCATTTCTTCTGATCATAATGTTCAGGTTGAGGACTTGTTCTATAATATAGCAACCAGACGTAAGGCTCTGAGGAGTCCAGCAGAGGAACACTCCAAAGTTGTTGAAGTAGTTAGTCGGTAAGTGCACAGCTAGAGCCATGGAAACACTTTTGCAAAGACGACTTGGAAAATTGATTCAGGAGTGATTGGGATATTTAAGAGCATTCAATGCACAATCTCCCAAAGTGGCATCATCATCAGTACCAAAGTTGTTAGCCTGATTTCAGTAATTAGCTAGCATTAATCATTTCTATACTAAAGACTCATTGATGAGTTATACCCCCCTCTACGAGTATACTGGAATCGGCTTGTCTTCCATCTGTCTGTCCGTTCGTAGACACAATTTTGTCAGAGCTTTTATTCTGAAATTTTTTTTAAACTTGGCACAGATATTTAGTACCATGGGAAACTGTTCACCTGCGATTATGAGGTCCGTCAAACTTTTTCGCTCACCTGAAACGAAGTCTCCGGTGGAGCTATAGTCATCACTCCTCGTCCGTCCGTCCGAATGGGTTCATATTTGGTGTGGATGTTCCATAGGTGAATCACATTCAGATTTGTTCAAATGAGGTCACCCGGTCAAATAGTTGCGAAGCTAGGATCATAACTCTTTTCCACCATAGTAATTCTTACAGCGACTTCTCGAATTTCATTGGGCCGAATGGGTTCATATTTGGTACAAAGGGTCCTTGGGGGACTGTGGTTCAGATTTGTTCAAATGAGGTCACTGGGTCAAATCTGGGCGGAGCCAGTGACATAACTAAAAAAAAAAAAAAATTTGGGTTAAATTCTGATTTTTGGAATTTTCAGGGCGACCTTGCTCAATTTAACAAAAAAAAATTTGTTTGCCAACCCATATCATCTCCCATATCATCTAATACCTCTTCTCACCACAGAAGCAGATATATCTGCAAAGACACAGGTCACTAATTTAGATTAGAATAATAGATGTCATCTGGCAAGCTTAAATAAACATAACTGCTAGCAAATTATCAACAAACTGCTGTTCCCAAGGTTAGGTGATGGCTGATGGGAATTGCTTTCTTGCCATACAATGGTACTGTGAATGGCTTAGATTTCTTCAAGTCTGGAAATAGTGTGTCTGACATTTGCAGAATGAGGTCCCCAGAGGGTGAATTTAGTGTTGCTCCCCCGTATAGCAGGCTAGCATCACCAAATACACCCTCCATGGACCTAATTATGCTTAGGCCTCATCTTCTGGGAAGTATCCTAAGTATCAAATTGAAATTTTGTTTTAGTTACTTTTTGACTTTTTCCCCACCTGTTCAGTTTCAATATTTAAATTCTTTATGTAGCCATTATTGATTGTATTTTGTCATTCAGGGGTGCCGTGTAGACGGCCATCATAGGCCACGGCACTCCACACAATACACATATAAATTCACTTATATTATAATGTATTAATGTATAATGTATTGTGAAATAAAATATTATCCTATCCTATCCTATCCCCTAATTTGCAGAAGATAAAATGCATAATTGAGGTGCTCAATGGGTGTGCATCACCAACTTCAACTGTAGAACTTCAATCTGTTTCTAGGTTTTTATTGGCCGTTGAGGCCTAATCAGACTTAGGATGGATTCGGTGATGCTCGCCCACCTTGCGGCATAGTGTCATTAAATTCACCATTTGGGGACCTCATTCTGCAAATGTCAGACACACTAAATTCAGGCGGTTTCATATTATTTTCTTAACCACCACTTATCCAGATGAAATCATACCCTGATTTTTCAAAGATAAATTGGGGGGTATATATTGGATTGAATTTGTCTTCTGTCTGTCAGGCTTCCATCCGTCTGCCTGTTGGGATGTCTATCCATCCGTCTATCAATAATTGTTTTCTTCTCCATATTAAAGACCGAATGTGTTTATATATTTCAATGTGCATGTTCCCTAGGTGTCTCACAATCAGATTTGTTCAAATAAGTTCATCAGATCAAATAGGTGCGAAGCCAGGTCCAATACTCTTTCCCTCCATAGTAATTCTTAAAACAATTTCTTCTTATTGGTCCTATATTAGCTTATTAGCTCAACTTTACTTTGTAAAGTTTGAGCTATTACCATGGCTTGGTATCCGTCGTGCGTGTGTGTGTGTGTGTGTGTGAGTGTGTGTGCGTGATTCGTCAACAATTTCCTTTAGCACGGGCTACAGTTCGTATCTTTGATCCGATTATTATGAAATTTGTCATGGATGTTGACATTGACATGTAGATGGGAACGAGTCATTTTGGGGTCATTCGTAAATAAAACATGGCCGCCAGTGGCCATCATGGATTTCAAAATTCAATCCATTAGCACGGGCTACAGGCCGTACTGTTTGTCTTATTGTCATGAAATTTGTCATGGATGTTAATATTGACATGTAGATGGGAACGAGTAATTTTGGGGTCATTCGGCCAAAAAACATGGCCACCGGCAGCCATCTTAGATTTTACTCTTTGCATGACTAAATCCTTTGACACGGGCTACAGGTTGTACATTTGGTCTGATCATCATAAAATTTGTCATGGATGTTAACAATGATATGCAGATGGGAACGAGTCATTTTTGGGTCATTCGGGCAAATAACATGGCCGCCAGCAGCCATCTTGGATTTTACTCTTTGTATGACTAAATCCTTTAGCACGGGCTACAGGTCGTACCTTTAGTCTGATCATCATGAAATTTGTCATCGCTGTTGAAATTGGAATGTAGATGGGAACGAGTCATTTTGGGGTCATACGGACAAAAAACATGGCCGTCAGTGGCCATCTTTGATTTCAAAATTTAATCCATTAGCACGGGCCACAGGTCGTACTGTTCGTCTGATCATCATGAAATTTGTCATGGATGTTAACATTGACATGTAGATGGGAACGAGTCATTTTGGGATCATTCGGCCAAAAAACATGGCCGCCAGCAGCCATCATGTATTTTACTCTTTGTATGACTAAATTCTTTAGCACGGGCTGCAGGTCGTACCTTTAGTCTGATCATCATGAAATTTGTCATGGATGTTAATATTGACATGTAGATGGGAACGAGTAATTTTGGGGTCATTCGGCCCAAAAACATAGCCGCCAGCAGCCATCTTGGATTTTACTCTTTGTATGACTAAATTCTTTAGCACGGGCTACAGGTCGTACTTTTAGTCTGATCATCATAAAATTTGTCAAGAATGTTAATAATGACATGTAGATGGGAACGAGTCATTTTGGGGTCATTCGGCCAAAAAACATGGCCACCAGCAGCCATCTTGGATTTTACTCTTTGTATGACTAAATTCTTTAGCACGGGCTGCAGGTCGTACCTTTAGTCTGATCATCATAAAATTTGTCATGGCTGTTGAAATTGGAATGTAGATGGGAACGAGTCATTTTGGGGTCATTCGGACAAAAAACATGGCCGTCAGTGGCCATCTTTGATTTAAAAATTTAATCTATTAGCACGGGCCACAGGTCGTACTGTTCGTCTGATCATCATGAAATTTGTCATGGATGTTAACATTGACATGTAGATGGGAACGAGTAATTTTGGGGTTATTCGGCCAAAAACCATGGCCGCCAGCAGCCATCATGTATTTTACTCTTTGTATGACTAAATTCTTTAGCACGGGCTGCAGGTCGTACCTTTAGTCTGATCATCATAAAATTTGTCATGGATGTTAACAATGACATGTAGATGGGAACGAGTCATTTTGGGGTCATTCGGCCAAAAAACATGGCCGCCAGCAGCCATCTTGGATTTTACTCTTTGTATGACTAAATTCTTTAGCATGGGCTACAGGTCGTACCTATAGGAATCAGGGAGCTAAATGTGTTCTAGAGTCGGGGAGCGAGTACACCGTGGAACCCTAAAGGTGAAGGTAACTGAAGAATGACCTTCACCTGATACATGCGACACGTTATTAAAGGATGACATCGCGTTTATTTGATTTGTACATAATATCTAAATAATTTAAACTGGTGAATGAATGGGGGAACGGATTTTTGTGAGCGGGAAATGTATTTAACTAGCTGTTGTAGATTTGGGTTTTTCCAGATCAAATTTGGCTGTGAGATAGCCCTGTCGTACACTTGGGGATTTATTTTAAAAAGTAAACACATGACCTATGATTTTTCTTGCATTTTCGTGATCAACTGGTGTCAATCTAGCTGGGTAAACATCACTGGTATGGCCTGCAGGCTTCAATTCAGCGAATTTGGCCGAAACGTTAACACTGTCGCCTATGGGAAACCATTTAGTTCCGTGATTCCTTTAGTCTGATCGTCATAAAATTTGTCATGGATGTTAACGATGACATGTAGATGGGAACGACTCATTTTGGGGTCATTCGGCCGAAAACATGGCCACCAGCAGCCATCTTGGATTTTACTTTTCTCTTCATGTCTATAAACTAGTATTAGACATTCAACTTTCCACATTCCTAATTGCTCCATTGACTGTAATACATTAAATTATTCCCTTTCCAAGTTGAGCTACAGTGTCATTGACACTTTCATATTTGGTATGGAGGGGCCTTGGGTGACTGGGGTTCAGATTTGTTCAAATGGGGTCATTTTTAGGAAATGAGGTCCCCAGAGGGTGAATTCGGTGAGGCTAGTCCACCTTGCGGAATAGTGTCATTAAATTCACCTGCAAAGGTCAGACACACTACAGACTTGGCTGTTCCAGTATTATTTTCTTAACCACCACTTATCCAGGTGAAATCATACCCTGATTAAAAATTGGGGGTATATTGGATATTGGGGGGGGGGGGGGTATATTAACATTGCTAGTACTAAATGAATGGATCTCATAGATGGCAATTCACATATTTGTTCTAATAGGGGCAGAGATAAGAGATTTAACTCTCTATGCTGTTTGGTACTGGTATAATAATATTGATTTCTAGGCAGCCTGGGTGGAGACAATGTTTGAGGCAATGGGGAGGGAGTGTAGAGGGGTGGAGATTTGACCCCCTACTTTGATCAAAATTTAAACAGTTGAAAATTTCATGCCTGATACTACATTAGTTGTAGATTAGATGTTCACACTAAAAATAGATTAGAATTGTTCTCATAGTTTGGTTAGATTTTCCAACATGTATGTTTTTAAACCATCAGTCCATATGTTCCTACTTCAGGCTAAACTTTTGGACCGAATTGGCCACCAATTTTAAATTATTGGGGGTGTCAGGTTGGTAATTTTCAAACGTTTGAGAGCTTGAAGTGCTGGTACCAGTCGTAAAATTCAATCTAAGATGGATGTACAAAAAGGATTTTTGTGAACTTAGTACTGTGGTATGGTTGTCTTCTTTAAAAGGTAAGAGGTTGGAGATTTGTCAGTGGTGTGCAATTAGAAATTTCAAGGTGAAGAGCCCTGCTCATATGAGAACTTCCAGTTATGTCCATGTTTAGAACTACTTGTTTTAAGTGATTTTGTCAAGTACTGACTCTTGTAGTCTTCAGAGTCCCGGTCTTCTCAGTCTTTACAGTCTGGTGAGCGACCCACAGTCATTGACTGTCTTGTTACTACCAGTCTTTGGTTTTGACTTCGCTGTAAGTTGAGTTTCTGACATTGAAGTTTTGGGCTGTTGATCGCTCTCATATCCATGGAAACTGTTTAAATCGTCATCACTCTCGAAGAATTTGAGAATATCGTCTTCAGATGTGTTGTCGTTGTCTAACGATATTAACGGAATATTGACTGTCTTGTTATGTTGAGTTATCCCCCTTTTCCAACTTAGAAAATTTTCTCAAAATGCATAATTTTATCAGAGCTTTATTCCTATATTTTTCTGTCAATTTTGTTTAATATTGGGACATATTTTAAGTACCAAGCGAACATGTGTATCTGGTCCGTCTGACTTTTTTGTGTGGATTTAGCCCCCTCTGTTGACTTGCAGAAATTTGTCCGAGCCTGTATTCCTACATTTTCCTGTTTTTTTTTTAAAACTTGGCACCGAGGCTAATTGGGCAATTTTGTTTGCAGTTTTTCTCGACTTCCACTGACCTCTAGTTCCCTCAGGAAATGTTCAGATTGAACTTATTAGCTGAACTTGTATTATCTGTTGTCTGCTTATTTTTAATGAAAACTCCTCCAGATGAATAATAGACCATTCCAATGTATACTTTTCTAACTGAATGGAAGAATCCATTTAGTAAAAAAAGGACTAAAAGACAATATATGTTCAGTGAAAAATCATCATTGATTCCTTTAAAAGTGACTAAATAGATTTGCAATGTGTTAACAAATATCAATTCGAACCCGAATACTGTTGCCGAAATTCCCCTGAAGACAAGAATTAATTTTAATAGTGATCTTATTCATAAAACTTTAATGAAAAAATTTAACTTTTTCACTATCTTGGAATTTCAGAAAATTGTCATTTACAATAATTTGATTATTTGCTCAGTGGAAAGGGATTACATACCAAATCCCTATTTAGACATATTCCATTGAATTAAAAATATTGCTGTCTAGATGTCTACCATTGAATATGCATTTACATTTAATATCTACCTAATATGTATCATATTTTCCTTACAGATATGCTATTCATAATAGTTCTGTTGGATTTACTCTAAAAAAAGTGAGTTCAAATGTAGATCAGATGCATGATGATGATTTTCCGCTATCTGTATATATATTTGCGAATGTCTGTCTGCTGTCTGTGTTCTATAGAAATTCACACCATTTAGATAACAACAGAGGGGTCTATTTGGGGTACTTTTTAGCTCAACTTTACT
Source organism: Siphonodentalium dalli (assembly GCA_032622095.1). Taxonomy (NCBI): domain Eukaryota; kingdom Metazoa; phylum Mollusca; class Scaphopoda; order Gadilida; family Siphonodentaliidae; genus Siphonodentalium; species Siphonodentalium dalli. Next base: position 60,864,771 of record CP136068.1, read on the forward strand.
TTGTAAAGTTTGAGCTATTGCCATGGCTTTGTCGTCCATGTGTTCGTGTGTTTGTGTGTGCGTGTGTACGTAAGGCGTCAACAATGCAGGCTACAGGTCGTACCTTTAGTCGGATCATTATGAAATTTGTCATAGCTGTTGACATCAACATTTAGACCAGAATGATTAATTTTGGGGTCATTCGGAAAATAAACATGGCCGCCAGTGGCCATCTTGGATATAAAAATTCAATCCATTAGCACGGTTGACATGTAGATGGGAACGAGTCATTTTGGTGTCATTCGGCCAAAAACATGGCCGCCAGCAGCCATCTTGGATTTTACTCTTTGTATGACTAAATTCTTTAGCACAGGCTGCAGGTCATCATGAAATTTGTCACATAATCATATTTTAGAACCCTCATTGTATTAATAAATCTATTCCAGTCTAAATATATCTTATTCTATTATTTTCTTCTCGCCGATGCCCAGTGAATGGGTATAATAATGCTGGGAGAGCTCGCTATCAAAAATTGATAGGTAAACTGGCTAGAGGTCGGAGGTCATTGTCATGTCTCAACATTCCTATCAATAAACGATATAAAAATGCTTATACAAACAATCTACTGATGAAATTTTGTCAATTTATGATAACACTAGCAGATTTGCCCGCCACTGGCGGGATTGGTCCCAATGCTTTGGTCGATCCATTAATATTTGTTTTTCAAGGTAACCCCGTACAGGCACGCCAACAGCATGCTATCATTTGCGGGTACCCGTTTCAAGGTCATGTTGGGTGGACGAAATAACCCGACAAAAATTTGTATAATTGAAGATCTACTATACTCCAACTCTCACATTGTAGAATATCACAGACATGTCACATTCGAATAAGTTAAGTAATACTGAAGTTATCAATCAGAAACCATCTCGGACGGACGGACAGACAGACATGCGATTACACATTCATTTTTTTTTTATGAAACGACTCAGTTCTGGTTATCTGGCTCACGGAACCACAAACCAACTGTCCACATTACATTGAACGTTCGGCCCATTTCGTAACAACGAAATAGCGCATAATGATAGAATGGTGGCCACGTTGCCTATATCGCGGCGTTGCGAACACTTTGGGGTTTTGTTATAATAACTAATAGATTGTCATGATATTGAAGCATTTGGGGAATGTACATGTCAGCTTATATCTGCAATTTCCATATACAATTCGCTTAATTTTGGTGTGATTCATATTCTTGATGGTGAATTAGTCTGCACTTTAACACATATTTATGTATATTTTACGAATACACGACGAATGTGTAATGACGTTGTTGTAAACAAACTTTTCTCAAGTGTCGTTTTGGTCCAGCTATCACTTTTACGGCGGGGAGAGCTGATCCGAATAATAGCTAAGATGTATTTAGATAGAATTATCGAAAGAATTTCACCGATTAGGGTGCATTTTAAGAGAATCGAGTGGAGAAAACTTGGTAACTTTTTTATCAGAAATGCGAATTCTGCCATCACATGTTTCTGTATGATGTATACGAAGTAACTCTAAAATTTCGGCAAGTATTTAACCCATCAATCCCGATACGGTGGCAGTTGAAGGGTAAAGGAGTGGTCGCATGGGCTCGCGAATGGTGCGATGATACTTCCCTTTGGCTTTTTACCCTTAGATAGGAAGTTTGGGCTCAATCGATCGAGCTGTTTTCGAGTCTATATATATTCAGTATGTCTCAAAATATATAGTAGATAGCCGATGAGCCCGACGTTGTCCGGGCTATTCAAAAACCAAATTTCAAGTCGATAGCTCTACCCAGCGCTATTCAAAAACCAAATTTCAAGTCGATAGCTCTACCCGTTTCCGAGATCTGGTCTGCGCATGCGCGAAGCTGGCGTCGCACGGGCTCGGCGACCCAATAAAATTTGTATCCGGGGCAAGTTACATTCACATTCCAAATTTCAAGTCGATAGCTCCACCCGTTTCCGAGATCTCGTCTGCGCATGCGCGAAGCTGGCGTCGCACGGGCTCGGTGACCCGATAAAATTCATATCCGGGGCAAGATACATTCACATAGCAAATTTCAAGTCGATAGCTCTATCCGTTTCCGAGATCTCGTCTGCGCATGCGCGAAGCGGGCGCCGCACGGGCTCGCCAATACGACAACGTCCCGCCTGGTCAAACTACACACACGTACCAAGTTTCGTCCCGATCGGTCGAGAATCGTAGATTTGTATAAATGACAGACAGACAGACAGACAAACAAACAAACATACATACAGACAGAGGTCTTCAAAATATATATGAGACTAGCAGGTTAGCCCGCCACTGGCGGCAATCGTCAGAAACATGACAATTTTTAATTTTTTAAATTAATTTTTTACATAAATTTTTTAATTTAATTTTTTGTTTTTCAATGAGTTAATTGTGCCTTTTTAATTTACTGGCTTTTTAAATTAATTTTTTAATTTAAATTGACCCGATTTGACCTTGAATTGATCATTTTCAAGGTCAAGGTCAGGTTGGGGTCACAATTCAACCCATCCATGACACTTCCCGTAGTTTGAGCTCAATCGGTTCGAGTCTATAAAGGACACACACATATATATCATTTGTGGGTACCCGTTTCAAGGCGAAGATCACCTCGGGCGGAAAAACTGAGAGTGGAGAACGGGTGCTCGGAGCTTCTCCAAAACGCCGCGATGACCATTCACGTGGGTTTTTACCCTTAGATGGGAAGTTTGAGCCCAATCGGTCCAGCCGTTTTCGAGTCTATAAAGGACAAACACATATACGGAAGTCTCAAAATATATAGTAGACTAGCCGATGAGCCCGACGTTGTCCGGGCTATTCAAAAACCAAATTTCAAGTCGATAGCTCCACCCGTTTCCGAGATCTGGTCTGCGCATGTGCGAAGCTGGCGTCGCACGGGCTCGGCGACCCGATAAAATTCGTATCCGGGGCAAGATACATTCACATAGCAAATTTCAAGTCGATAGCTCCACCCGTTTCCGAGATCTCGTCTGCGCATGCGCGAAGCTGGCGTTGCACAGGCTCGGCGACCCGATAAAATTTGTATCCGGGGCAAGATACATTCACATACCAAATTTCAAGTCGATAGCTCCACCCGTTTCCGAGATCTCATCTGCGCATGCGTGAAGCTGGCGTCGCACGGGCTCGGCGACCCGATAAAATTCGTATCCGGGGCAAGATACATTCACATACCAAATTTCAAGTCGATAGCTCCACCCGTTTCCGAGATATATAGCCCAATGTCATTTGCGGATACCTCGGCCGGTGATGAGTTAACGCGACATCGGCCGGTTAAGAGTTAACGCGATCACATCACGATATGTTGATGGCGTAATATATTTACGCAATGATTTTCGATGAGCGAAGCATGGTCCTGCCCATGGAGCCCGTGCGACGCCAGCTTCGCGCATGCGCAGACCAGATCTCGGAAACGGGTGGAGCAATCGACTTGAAATTTGGTTTTTGAATAGCCCGGACGAAGTCGGGTCACCTTCTAGTCTATTATATATTTTGGAAGATCTGTTTGTTTGTGTGTGTGTGTGTAATCGATGAACTCGAAAACGGCCGACCCGATTTCGATGAAACTTGGTATGTGGGGGTATTTTCGGGTCAGGAGTAACATAGGCCTATTGATTTTCAGATCCGAGGTCAACTTTTCACGTGCCGAGGTCAAATCTGTTTTTACGCCGTTTTGCGCTAATATATTTCAGTTCGGTGCTCACAAATCGATTCGATATAGCGCGAATAATAAATTGCCAGTCATATAATTTGCAACGGTTAGAATCTGTGGCGCTTCATCTTTCCAATGATGAATCACACGCCTGTGTACGTTTAAAGTTTCTACCTTAATTATCGGGAAGAACACAGGACCATGCTTCGCTCATCGAAAAACATTGTGTAAATATATTACGCCATCAACAGATCGTGACGTGATCGCGTTAACTCTTAACTGGCCGATGTCGCGTTAACTCATCACCGTTCGAGGTATCCGCAAATGACATTGTGCTATATATCTCGGAAACGGGTGGAGCTATCGACTTGAAATTTGGTATGTGTATGTATCTTGCTCCGGATACAAATTTTATCGCGTCGCCGAGCCCGTGTGACGCCAGCTTCGCGCATGCGCAGACCAGATCTCGGAAACGGGTGGAGCTATCGACTTGAAATTTGGTTTTTGAATAGCCCGGACGAAGTCGGGTCACCTTCTAGTATATATATATATATATACGGAAGTCTCAAATTATATAGTAGATTGGCAGATTCCAGTAGCTTTATAACGGTATATCTGGGGAGAAAATCTGATGCTATATTCGTGATTATCTGGGATGATTTCGGTATTTACCGAAGGTATATACTGTAAAAACAAAGCACGCCATCCGTGCTCGCAGGGAATAAATTTCGAGCGATAACGTTTGCGTAAATACGAAATTGTGAGTGTTGGTTTGTAACCGGGATTTCTGAGAAGCATTATGCCTATAACTACCCCCCCCCCCCCCCCCCCCCCCCCTAAGCCCTGACCTAAGTGTAATACATACTATAACAATGATGTTGTAAGAGCTCCAATAAATCTCCCCGCATAGGCAAGCACTCAATGTTCCCGTATAACTCTGCAGATGCAAATAACGTTGAATGGGAAACAGACGCTCTTTATAGAGATGCGTCAAAAACAAAACGCTCATTAAATAATCACTTGATTAACCCACGCCGTGCCTTTGCGGTGATTTGAGATTGGAGAACGGGTGCTCTGAGCTTCTCTAAACCGCGACCACGGTCGTGTCGGTGGGATTTGACACTTACATAGGAAGTTTGAGCTCAATCTTTACACGCGTTTTGGATTCTATGAAGTACACACACACGGAAGTCTCAAAATATATAGTATAGACTAGCAGATTAGCCCGCCAATGGTGGGATTGGTCCCATGGCTGTGGTCGATCCATTAATTTTTGTTTTTCAAGGTAACCCCATACGTCACTGCCACCGCTGATGCCCGAGATATCGACCAAGGTCATTTGCGGGTACCCGTGTCAATGTCATGTTGGGTGGACAAAATAACCTGATAAAAATATTTCCCGTCCCGAGTTGACCATACAGTACAAATTTCACATCGATGTCACCGCTGACTACCGAGATATCACCCAAGGTCATTTGTGGGTACCCGTTTCAAGGTGAAGGTCACCTCGGGCGGACAAACTGACCTGACGAAAATCTCCCCCCGTCCCTTGGAACCCCATAAGTACGAATTTCGTCTCGATATCCCCAGTTTCCGAGCGAGACGGTCAAATGCTGTATTTACACTAAAGTAGATAAACGCTCTTTAATAGCGACGCCTCATATACAAACGCTCATTAATTATCACGCGATTAACCCATCAATCCCCATTATGGTGCAAGTTGAAGGGTGAATGAGTGCCCGGATGTTCTCGGTGCAATGACACTTCCCATTGGCTTTTTACCCTTAGATAGCAAGTTTGGGCTCAATCGGTCGAGCCGTTTTCGAGTCTATAAAGGACATACATATATATATACATATATATAAACGTATGTCTCGAAATATATCAGTAGACTAGCAGGTTAGCCCGCCACTGGCAGCAATCGTCAGAAACATGAAATTTTTTAATTTTTTTAATTAATTTTTTAATTTAAATTTTTTTTTTTCAATGAGTTAATTGTGCCTTTTTAATTTTTAGCTCAACTTACTTTTGTAAGTTTGAGATATTACCATGGTTTGGCGTCCGTCGTCCGTGTGTGCGTGTGTCCCGTCAACAATTTCCTTTGGCGCGGGCTACAGGTTGTACCTTTGGTCTGATCTTCATGAAATTTGTCATGAATGTTGACATTGACATGTAGATGGGAACGAGTCATTTAGGGGTCATTCGGCCAAAAAACATGGCCGCTGGCAGCCATCTTGGATTTCAAGATTCAATCCATTGGCACGGCCTACAGGTTGTACTGTTCATCTGATCATCATGAAATTTGCCATTGATGTTAATAATGACATGTAGATGATAACGAGTGATTTTGGGGTCGTTTGGCCAAAAAACATGGCTGCCAGCAGCCATCTTGGATTTGACTCTTTGCTTGACTAAATCCTTTGGCCTACAGGTCGTTGTTTTGATCGGAAGTTTATGAAATTTGTCATGGATGTTAACACTGTCATGTAGATGGGAACGAGTGATTTTGGAGTTGTTCGGCCAAAAAACATGGCCGCCAGCAGCCATCTTGGATTTTACTCTTTGCATGACTAAATCCTTTGGCGCGGGCTACAGGTTGTACCTTTGGTCTAATCTTTATGAAATTTGTCATGAATGTTGACATTGACATGTAGATGGGAACGAATCATTGTGGGGTCATTCGGCCAAAAAACATGGCCGCTGGCGGCCATCTTAGATTTCAAAATTCAATCCATTGGCACGGGCTACAGGTCGTACTGTTCGTCTGATCATCATGAAGTTTGTCATGGATGTTAATATTGACATGTAGATGGGAACGAGTCATTTTGGGGTTGTTCGGCCGATAAACATGGCCACCAGCAGCCATCTTGGATTTTACTCTTTGCATGACTAAATCCTTTGGCGCGGGATACAGGTCGTAGCTTCGATCGGAACATCATGAAATTTGTCATGGATGTTAACAATGACATGTAGATGGGAACGAGTGATTTTGGGGTCGTTCGGCCAAAAAACATGGCCGCCAGCAGCCATCTTGGATTTTACTCTTTGCATGACTAAATCCTTTGGCCCGGGCTACAGGTCGTACCTTTGGTCTGATCTTTATGAAATTTGTCATGAATGTTGACATTGACATGTAGATGGGAACGAGTCATTTTGGGGTCATTCGGCCAAAAAACATGGCCGCTGGCAGCCATCTTGGATTTCAAGATTCCATCCATTGGCGCGGGCTACAGATCGTACTGTTCGCCTGATCATCATGAAATTTGTCATGGATGTTAACAATGACATGTAGATGGGAACGAGTGATTTTGGGGTCATTTGGCCAAAAAACATGGCCGCTGGCAGCCATCTTGGATTTCAAGATTCAATCCATTGGCGCGGGCTACAGATCGTACTGTTCGCCTGATCATCATGAAATTTGTCATTGATGTTAATAATGACATGTAGATGGGAACGAGTGATTTTGGGATCGTTCGGCCGAAAAACATGGCCGCCAGCAGCCATCTTGGATTTTACTCTTTGCATGACTAAATCCTTTGGCCCGGGCTACAGGTCGTACCTTTGGTCTGATCTTTATGAAATTTGTCATGAATGTTGACATTGACATGTAGATGGGAATGAATCATTGTGGGGTCATTCGGCCAAAAAACATGGCTGCCAGCGGCCATCTTGGATTTCAAAATTCAATCCATTGGCGCGGTCTACAGGTCGTACTGTTCGTCTGATCATCATGAAATTTGTAGGTCGTGGCTTTGGTCAGATCTTCATAAAATTTGTCATGGATGTTAACAATTATACGTAGATGGGAACGAGTTCTTTTGGGGTCAATTGGCCAAAAAAAATGGCCACCAGCAGCCATCTTGTATTTTACTCTTTGCATCACTAAATCCTTTGGCGCAGGTTAGACATTTCTATTAGCACCTTTCCTATTCCTCCATTTACTGTCAACCATTAAATTATTCCCCTACCTAAGTTGAGCTACAGTGTCATTGACACTTTCATTTAATTTAATTTTTTGTTTTTCAATTTTACCCGATTTGACCTTGAATTGATAATTTTCAAGGTCAAGGTCAGGTCGGGGTCACAATTTAACCCGTCCATGACACTTCCCGTAGATAGCAAGTTTGAGTTCAATTGGTTTGAGTCTATAAAGGACACACACATATATATCATTTGTGGGTACCTGTTTCAAGGTGAAGATCACCTCGGGCGGAAAAACTGACCTGATGAAAATCTCCCCCGTTCCTAGGAAGCCCTAAGTACGTAAAAATCACACAACACGCTCATGTCTGGATACAGTCACACTCACGTGTGGACCCAGACGTAAGAATAACATTACACGCATACGCTCTTTATCAACGACACTGCGGATACGAACTCTCTTTAACTATCAACGCGATTAACCCCACAGTGCCATTTTTTGTGATTGGGAATGGAGAACGGGTGCTGGGAGCTTCTCCAAAACGGCGCGACGACCATTCCCGTGGGTTTTTACCCTTAGATGGGAAGTTTGGTCTCGATCGGTGCAGCCGTTTTCGATTCTATAAAGTATATACACACACAAACATATATTTATATACGGAGTTCTCAAAATATATAGTAGACTAGCCGATGAGCCCGACGTTGTCCGGGCTATTCAAAAACCAAATTTCAAGTCGATAGCTCCACCTGTTTCCGAGATCTGGTCTGCGCATGCGCGAAGCTGGCGTCGCACGGTCTCGGCGACCCGATAAAATTCGTATCCGGGGCAAGATACATTCACATAGCAAATTTCAAGTCGATAGCTCCACCCGTTTCTGAGATCTCGTCTGCGCATGCGCGAAGCGGGCGCAGCACGGGCTCGCCAATACGAAAACGACGACCGCCTGGTCAAACTACAAACACGTACCAAGTTTCGTCCCTTGGCTTTGTTCGAAAAAGCAATTGCAACAGCTTCCGAGACACGTGTGCTGCATTTGCACCAGCAAGATTTACCCGATTTGACCTTGAATTGACCATTTTGAAGCCGCTGGCTGCAATCGTCAGAAACTGGAAATTGGATCAGCGGATCCCGATGTATGAGTTCAAGGTCATTTGAAGGTCAAGGTCATGCCACACAGGCAAACGGATGGGCCCATGTTACTCCTCTGTTCAAACTACACCAACACCCCAAAAAATAGTGGAAATTGGCCCAGCGGATTCCGAGATACGGGTTCAAGGTCATTTGAAAGGCCGCACGGGCATCCGGGTGTGACGAAATTGCTCGGCGGTTCAAACTACCCCCATACACCAAATTCGGTGGAAATCGGCTCAGCGGCTCCCGAGATATGAGTTCAAGGTCATGGGTTAATAAGGTCAAGGTCACGTCGCACAGGCTCACGAATGATTCAATGACATTTCCCGTGAGATTTTACCCTTATATAGGAAGTTTGAGCTCAATCTGTCCAGCCGTTTTGGAGTCTATAATGGACAAATATACACATATATTTATATATTTACGGAAGTCTCAAAATATATAGGAGACTAGCCGATGAGCCCGACGTTGTCCGGGCTATTCAAAAACTCGGCGACCCGATAAAAATCGTATCTGGGGCAAGATACATTCACATAGCAAATTTCAAGTCAATAGCTCCACCCGTTTCCGAGATCTCGTCTGCGCATGCGCGAAGCGGGCACCACACGGGCTCGCCAATACGACAACAACGACCGCCGGGTCAAACTACACACATGTACCAAGTTTCGTCCCGATCGGTCGAGAATCGTAGATTTGTATAAATGACATACAGACATACAGACAAACAGAGGTCTTCAAAATATATATGAGACTAGCAGGTTAGCCCGACACTGGCGGCGTTCGTCAGAAACATGACAATTTTTAATTTTTTGTTTTGTTTTTTTTTTCAATGAGTTAATATTAATTTTTTTTTATAACATGAGTTAAATGTGCATTTTTAATTTACTGGATTTTTGGATAATTTTTTTGGATTAATTTTTTAATTTAATTTTTGGTTTTTCAATATTTTACCCGATTAGACCTTATTTTACCCGATTAACCCTTTACCCAACAGAACGGCCCTGTGCCAATGCATTCTCTTATATATGCGAGTCGACCATAGGTCGCCTCGCATATATAAGAGAATTCATTGGTTAACACATTAAAAATTATCAAATTGTCAAAGAATGTAGAAAATATAAGAAAAAATGGTAAAAAGTGTTAAAAAAAGAATCTTTTTAGGCCAATGCATTCTCTTATATATGCGAGGCGACCTATGGTCGACTCGCATATATAAGAGAATGCATTGGCACAGGGCATAACTGTAACTATCACAATGTGGTCAAGGAGCCGGTTCCAATGATATCCATATTTTAGGCTGTTGAAGCTTTATTTGGCCGGTTTTGGCCGGTTTGTTGGGTAAAGGGTTAAGGTGAAGAAGACATAAGAATCACACAACACGCAGTACCCGTCCCTAAAAGAGGTATGATTTAAGGTACATCGGGCGGAAAAACTGACCCGATGAAAATTTCCCCCGTGCCTAGGAACGACAGACATAAGAATCACACAACACGCATTTTTTGTTTTCACACAACACGCAGTACCCGTCCCTAAAAGAGGTATGATTGAAAATTTCCCCCGTTCCCAGGAACGACAGACATAAGATTCACACAACACGATAATTCTGCCTTTTTAATCGAGATAAATGCTTTTCGCGTTTTGCATCCGTGGTTTCGTATGCATGGGTAACCGTTTAGCAACGTTGATTGCAATAAAGAGCGTTAGTCGGTTAACAACTCCAAATATGGTCAATATAAAGATCGTTGATGCCTTAACCCCCGAAGTGCCGTTTGCGGTGATTTTGATGATTGGGAGTGGATAATGAGTGCTCAGAGCTTGTCCAAAATGTGACGTCGACGATCCCTGTGGGTTTTTACACTTATATACGAAATTTGAGCTCGATGGGTGCAGTCGTTTTCAATTCTATAAAGTACACACATATATATATACAGAAGTCTCAAAATATATAGTATAGACTAGCAGGTTAGCCCGATGGTCCGAAACATGACAATTTTTTAATTTAATTTGTTGTTTTTCAATGAGTTAATATTAATTTTTTAATTTAGTTTTAAGTTTAAAATTGAGCTCGATCCGAACAGCCGTTTTCGATTCTATGAAGTACCCACACACACACATATACACACACATATATACGGAAGTCTCAAAATATATAGTAGACTAGCAGGTTAGCCCGCCACTTGTGGCGTTCGTCAGAAATATGACAATTTTTTTTTTTTTTAATTAAATTTTTTTTTTCCAATGAGTTAATATTAATTTTTTGTTTATAACATGAGTTAATTGTGCATTTTTAATTTACTGGATTTTTTAATTAATTTTTTTGATTAATTTTTTAATTTAATTTTTGGTTTTTCAATAATTTACCCGATTAGACCTTATTTTACCCGATTAAGGTGAAGAAGACATAAGAATCACACAACACGCAGTACCCGTCCCTAAAAGAAGTATGATTTAAGGTACATCTAGCGGAAAAACTGACCCGATGAAAAATTTCCCCCGTTCCTAGGAACGACAGACATAAGAATCACACAACACGCATTTTTAGCTCAACTTTACTTTGTAAAGTTTGAGCTATTGCCATGGCTTGGTATCCGTCGTGCGTGTGTGTGTGCGTGATTCGTCAACAATTTCCTTTAGCACGGGCTACAGTTCATACCTTTGGTCCGATTATTATGAAATTTGTCATAGATGTTGACATTGAAATGTAGATGGGAACGAGTCATTTTGGGGTCATTCGGAATAAAAACATGGTTGCCAGTGGCCATCTTGGATTTCAATATTCAATCCATTAGCACGGGCTACAGGTCGTACTGTTTATCTGATCATCATGAAATTTGTCATGGATATTAATATTGACATGTAGATGGGAACGAGTAATTTTGGGGTTGTTCGGCCAAAAAACATGGCCACCGGCAGCCATCTTAGATTTTACTGTTTGCATGACTAAATTCTTTGGCACGGCCTACAGGTCGTACCTTTGGTCGGATCATCATAAATTTTTTCATGGATGTTAACAATGACATGTAGATGGGAACGAGTCAATTTGGCCGCCAGCAGCCATCTTGAATTTTACTCTTTGTATGACTAAATCCTTTAGCACGGGTTTCAGGTCGTACATTTAGTCTGATCATCATAAAATTTGTTATGGTTGTTAACAATGACATGTAGATGGGAACGAGTCATTTTGGGGGTCATTCAGCCAAAAAACATGGCTGCCAGCAGCCATCTTGAATTTTACTCTTTGTATGACTTAATCCTTTAGCACGGGCTACAGGTCGTACCTTTAGTCTGATCATCATAAAATTTGTCATGGATGTTAATATTGACATGTAGATGGGAACGAGTCATTTTGGGGGTCATTCGGCCAAAAAACATGGCCGCCAGCAGCCATCTTGGATTTTACTCTTTGTATGACTAAATCCTTTAACACGGGCCTACAGGTCGTACCTTTAGTCTGATCATCATGAAATTTGTCATGGCTGTTGAAATTGGAATGTACATGGGAACGAGTCATTTTGGGGTCATTCGGACAAAAAACATGGCCGCCAGCAGCCATCTTGGATTTTACTCTTTGTATGACTTAATCCTTTAGCACGGGCTACAGGTCATACTTTTAGTCTGATCGTCATGAAATTTGTCATGGCTGTTGAAATTGTAATGTACATGGGAACGAGTCATTTTGGGGTCATTCGGACAAAAAACATGGCCACCAGTGGCCATCTTGGATTTCAAAATTCAATCCATTAGTACGGGCTACAGGTCGTACTGTTCATCTGATCATCATGAAATTTGTCATGGATGTTAATATTGACATGTAGATGGGAAACAAGTAATTTTGGGGTCATTTGGCCAAAAATCATGGCCGCCAGCAGCCATCTTGGATTTTACTCTTTGTATGACTAAATCCTTTGGCATGGGCTACAGGTCGTACCTTTGGTCGGATCATAATGAAATTTGTCTTGACTTTTGACATTGACATGTAGATGGGAACGAGTCATTTTGGGGTTAACCGGCATTAAAACATGGCTGCCAGTGGCCATCTTGGATTCTACTCATTGCATGACTAAAGCTATCAAATGTTTTTGAATTGTTGGAAAACATAGCCGCCAGCAACCATCTTAGATTTTACTTTTATATACATGTATATATATATCTCTTCATGTTGATAAACTAGTATTAGACATTCAACTTTCCACATTCCTAATCACTCCATCGACTGTAACACATTAAATTATTCCCTTTCCAAGTTGAGCTACAGTGTCATTGACACTTTCATAATTCTGGGTGTTGATCAGTATAATAATGGATGAGGTTAAGGGATAATGATCATTAATTTTAATTCTGGGTGTCGAGCAGTATAATAATGGATGAGGTTAAGGGATAATGATCATTAATTTTAATTCTGGATGTCAAGCAGTATAATAATGGATGAGGTTAAGGGATAATGATCATTTATTTTAATTCTGGGTGTCGAGCAGTATAATAATGGATGAGGTTCGAAAATTAAGTGGGCCTTTAAATAATTACTTCCACTTCATTTTCTATATTATTCTGCCATTGATTTCTGAAATGATTTTATATATATATGTATTTAAATTAAAAAGGGTAATTACAAGCAGAAGTGAACATTGAGTGTAGGTATTACGTCACACCAACATGTGACATCGTACGGCAATGTCACTTTAATGTTCCTAATATTTAATGAAATTAACATGAGACATCGTACAGCAATGTCACTTTAATGTTCCCAATATTTAATGAAATTAACATGCGACATCGTACAGCAATGTCACTTTAATGTTCCCAATATTTAATGAAATTAACAGCAACATGCGACATCGTACAGCAATGTCACTTTAATGTTCACAATATTTAATGAAATTAACAGCAACATGTGACATCGTACAGCAATGTCACTTTAATGTTCCCAATATTTAATGATATTTACAGCAACATGCGACATCGTCACTTTAATGTTCCCAACATGCATTCTTAGGTTTAACAAACTTTTTTTTTATATATATATTTTTATCCCACATGGTTGTTATTAATAACAAGACAGGTTTTATTAATCACTAAAGCTACAGGTAGTCGAAAACATGTTTATGGACCTTCAGATTTCTTTAGCTCAACTTTACTTTGTAAAGTTTGAGCTATTGCCATGGCTTTGTCGTCCGGCGTCCGTGTGTCCGTGTGCGCGTGTGTGCGTAAGGCGTCAACAATACAGGCTACAGGTCGTACCTTTGATCGGATCATTATGAAATTTGTCATAGCTGTTGACATCAACATTTGTACCGGAATTATTCATTTTGGGGTCATTCGGAAAAAAAACATGGCCGCCAGCGGCCATCTTAGATTTCAAAATTCAATCCATTAGCACGGGCTACAGGCCGTACTATTCGTCTGATTGTCATGAAATTTGTCATGGATGTTAATATTGACATGTAGATGGGAACGAGTAATTTTGGGGTCATTCGGCCCAAAAACATGGCCGCCAGCAGCCATCTTGGATTTTACTCTTTGTATGACTAAATTCTTTAGCACGGGCTACAGATCGTACTTTTAGTCTGATCATCATAAAATTTGTCAAGAATCTTAATAATGACATGTAGATGGGAACGAGTCATTTTGGGGTCATTCGGACAAAAAACATGGCCGCCAGTGGCCATCTTTGTTTTCAAAATTTAATCCATTAGCACGGGCTACAGGTCGTACTGTTTGTCTGATCGTCATGAAATTTGACATGGATGTTAATATTGACATGTAGATGGGAACGAGTCATTTTGGGGTCATTTGGTGAAAAAACATGGCCGCCAGCAGCCATCTTGGATTTTACTCTTTGTATGACTAAATTCTTTAGCACGGGCTACAGATCGTACTTTTAGTCTGATCATCATAAAATTTGTCAAGAATGTTAATAATGACATGTAGATGGGAACGAGTCATTTTGGGGTCATTCGGCCAAAAAACATGGCCGCCAGCAGGCATCTTTGAATTTACTCTTTGTATGACTAAATCCTTTAGCACGGGCTACAGGTCGTACCTTTAGTCCGATCATCATAAAATTAGTCATGGATGTTAATGGGAACGAGTAATTTTGGGGTCATTCGGCCCAAAAACATGGTCGCCAGCAGCCATCTTGGATTTTACTCTTTGTATGACTAAATTCTTTAGCATGGGCTACAGGTCGTACCTTTAGTCTGATCGTCATAAAATTTGTCATGGATGTTAACGATGACATGTAGATGGGAACGACTCATTTTTGGGTTATTCGGCCGAAAACATGGCCGCCAGCAGCCATCTTGGATTTTACTTTTCTCTTCATGTCTATAAACTAGTATTAGACATTCAACTTTCCACATTCCTAATCGCTCCATTGACTGTAATACATTAAATTATTCCCTTTCCAAGTTGAGCTACAGTGTCATTGACACTTTCATTCCATGATACGAGAAATCTAATCTTGTGATTTAAATATGGTAAAATTTGTGCCGTTTGAGTCAGGGGTGTACGGAAGGGGAGAGTGGCAACAAAATTTATAAAACCTTTCAAGGCCGATTTCCACCAAATTCTTCTCCATGATATCGAGAAATCTAATTGTGTGATGTAAAGATTGAAAAGTGGTGCCTTTTGAGTCAGGGGTGCACAGAAGGGGAAAGGGGCACCAAAATTTATCAAACTTTTTAGCGCCGAAATTCCCCCAAATTAATACACATTCTTCTCCATGATACGAGAAATATAATCATGTGATGTGAAGACGCCAAGTTGGTGCCGTTTGGATGAAAGATGGAGGGGTCACTTAATTTGATAAGAATGTATTTGGTTGCTGATTATCATCAAACTTATACATTATCATCTTCATGACATCAGGAGCATAACGATGTATCTTAAAGCTGTCATAAGTAGCGTGTGAATTAAATATGTCAAATTGTGATTTAAAGATGGCAAAAGTGTTGCCATTTGAGTCAGGGGTGCAATGAAGGGGAGAGTGATGCCAAAACTGTTTTCAGCGCCGATTTCCACCAGATGGATACAAATTCTTCTCCACCATATTTATACATAAAATCATCTCCATGATATCAGGAGTCTTTAATAATCGTGTGGTTGAAATACGCCAAATTGTCGACGTTTATTTTAGAGATGGGGGCACTATATTTGATACAAATTTGTTTGTTGCTGATTTCCTCCAATTTTATATATATTCATCTTCATAATGAGTAGAGATGTCATAGTGGCGCCACTTGAGTCAAGGATATAGCAGGAGGGACAACATCTATAGAAATATATTTAGCGCAAATTTCCACCAAATTCATACACATTATTCTCCAATGATACGAGGAATAAAATTGTGTGGACCCGTTGAAGACGCCAAAGTTGGTGCCTACATTTGCAACTGTCGGGGTCTGTCCGTGTCACATATACCTTCATGTTGGCCATCTATATGGCACCAAAGGGATTAACACGTGTAACTTTTTACGAGCAAGATAATGGTGTAGGTTAAATATTTCTAAAAAAGATGGTGTTTGTTTCAAGTACAAAAAAAGGGGATTTCCCCAGACTGATACAATTTAATCTCCATTATATGGTGTTGTTCGGGTCAGGAGTGCACAGAGGGCACTAGTCCAACAAATTAGACGATTCGGATTAAGACCTATTTTAATATTTGGACATTTATGTGGCCTTAATCCCTCATCGTCCAACAAAGGGCATGAAAACTTTGAACGCTACGAAGCCGCAAGATTTATGTGGCAAGGGCATGCCCCTTTAACTTACACTGTTCACGTCCAATGACACAAATAAAACCATAAATAAAAAACACATACCTGTTGTTGGAATGTTTAGTATTATGACTGAACTAACTAGAATATTTTTTGTCACTATTAATCCATTAAAATTTGATCAGAATACACACGTCAGAAATATCAACATCGTCTGCGTGAGCGATTACGCGCCGTATTGAGATTACGCTCATGCGTAAAGGATCAGAAATCATGGACATTTTTTAGGCCACACCAAACTTATTTCGCAGTTTCATTGTTCCAGACCACGTAGTAGCAGGCTGATTTTTGTAGACATTATGGGATCTATATCCTTATAATTTTTTGGAGTGAATGATTTTTGTTCACATCTATATATTAAGTATATATAATAATGCATATCATTTATATAGCGCTTAATCCTTGGTGTAGCTCTAAGCGCTTACATTATTACCCCAGCTGTTTTTTATGAGTAATGCCGAGTCTTGTGCCTGCTGCATTTTACAGGCGCTTCACTAGAGCGGCTTACGGATACCCAACAACCAGGTACCTATTTCTCGTCTAGGTACGACGAAGCGAGCACAGTACAAGTGACCTTGCCCAAGGGTCAGAACCTGGCGCGAGATTTGAAACAGCGTGTGGCTATATATAGCACACACACCGCTCAATTCGGCCAAGCCACTGTTGTGGAGACAATAGTCCACCGAGCGAGGCGCGAACTCACGCCGGTGCATTAACACCATTACAAGTCCGACACTCTACCCACTGGGCTACCACATCCACATATGTAATAAGCGCTAGATAAAAACGCTAACTGGCTGTCAAGCCACATTCAGTACAAAGACGCAAGGAAAGCTATAGTGGATGGGTGTCAAAGTAGGCCTTCAGTTTCAACAATTGGAAAGTTTATGCCTAACATGTTGAATTTGTTTTGATATGCGAGTATTACTGTGGTCATATATTTAATGTGAAATTTGTAGTAATAAATCGAGATATATATAAACACATATATATATATATATATATCATCGTCGTCGAAATTGCTAGAAGTTTCATAGCAGACGTCTAAATGCGATTTTGGGCGCAATTTATTACCGGATGCCACGTGGTCTTGTATTTTATACACATAAAAAAACGAGCTTCGCTTTGATAATTGAGAATGACACAGCTACGAAAATGCATATATGTATACGAGTTCAATTATTCTATATAATTTGTAGCCACCACACAGATGTGATAACTGTAAGCTCTGTGTGCGCACAGATACGATTTTAGTCGAGCGACTGAATATGATTGGCTACTTCCAATAAATAGTACGACTCGATTGTAGAAAATCAAAATTATATTGATTCTTTGCGAGGCCGATCGTGCGACAAAATGTCCTGCGATTTTCCACCGCACACGCTACGATTTTACCTATATATAGCCTATAATATAGGCCTAACCGGTGCCCGATATTTGTCGTACGATATATATCGCATCGTACGCGTGTGCGGCGCGCTTAAGGCATGTTTAGGTTTTCCGTATCAATAATAATATTATATGTCGGCCGGTCTATTGCCAATTGTGTAATTTCCAATTTAACACAGTCAGGCAAATATTTTCGGTACGGTAGCGTATGTACAGGTACATACTTCAATTTATCTCCAAGTTTTACAATATACGTTTAAACACGTACACATATTCGCCGTATTAATGACCATATATTCTTTTAAACATATAATAGGATGACCATACTTACCATTACCACTGTAGAAAACATTAACACAACTGTTTATTTGAACGTTGATTTACCGTTTTCTCATTTTACTGGAAAAAGCGGTAATAATCGGTAACCATCGGAACGGCAGGATTTTTTTCTCGATGTCGATTATAAACAGACAAACGAAAATATAGTCAAAGTGCCATTTCAGTTAATCTGTTTATCACTAGAAATGTGTTGGTTTTATGCCAAAATATCGAACATAGACCTATATAATCCGGCTTTTGGTGACAATTTGGTCATAGTTTTCGACTTGTGAACATTTCATGGGGCAGGTGGTCGTTGAATTCATCGATTACAACTGATTTACTTACACGAAAATCCACAGTAATACGAATATAATCCACATAAGTGACTAATAATAATAACTATTACCCATGCATATCATACTCTTGTCGAATCTTGACATACCGGAAAGCTTGAAAGACCAACTATGACTCCTCTCCCCTCCTTTGAAGTAATATTCATGTGGAACATCTGATAGCCATCCACCGAGTAAAGTGCAACAGGTAAGGTCTCTTTGAGATTTTTGACTTGCTTTAGTATTGATAATTATGTCATAGTTTCCCTCCTTGATCATGTGTCACAGCTCATTTAGTTTGTTGAGAACACTGTCTGCATTTAAGAGTAAAATCTTCAGTCCTTCCACCTTGTGCATTGTGTGCTTTGTGCTTTTTACATATTGTCTTCTTGGTGGCTTCACTCCAATTCCTTCTTCTTCACTTTTTTCAGTGTCCAAGGAGGGCCCGGACTTGGAAGAACCATTCTGTTGATTCTGATGTTCTCTTCTTGGCCTCCTCGATACACTTTTTTCCTTTCTTCTCTATCTGCTTTGCACAGATCATTTGTGAATGGTGCCCTCTACTTCATCTCCTTTAACTTTGCACCAGCTTTCAGTGCTCTATCTTTCACTGCTTGCTCTTTGTATGTCACTCTGAGTTGACGTTGATTATCCTTTTCTTGGCTTTTCTTTCCCAGTCGGATAATATGTTTTATAGTATCCACTGTGTGTTCCTCTACTTCTAGTCAATCGCAGAGATCACTGTATTTCTCCAAATCCTCCTCCCTTGCTGTTTGTACTGTCCTCGGCTTCAGATTCTTCAATATTGAAGACGATTATATTCTTTTTCCTCAACTGGTTGTCTGCTTCAAACTTCCTATGTGCTTTAATTGCCTCATTTATTTCTTTTCTTACGAGGTATTTTTAGCAGCCTCTGCTCCATTTTGCACTTCTCCAGTTTATTCTCTGTCATTTTCTTTTTTTTCTATCCTGCTCATTCTTTGCTGTATTTGTGACATTTCTTCTTCAATAACATCCTGCCTTATATCCATTTTGATAATTCTTCCTAAGAATCATTCTTCCTAATATCTTCTGTGTTCCTTCATTACAGCTCCTGCAGTACCAATGGATAGTAGAATTTTCTTCTGAGCTCTGGATTTCTAGGAAAGCCAGCACTTCTTTAGGCACCTGTTGACATTTGGCGTGAAACCACATGATCCTTCCCATCTTTGGCCACTGGCTTATTACAGCTTCCAAACTGGGCTACTACTGTACTAGTATCCATGTCTTTCTTTCCCCGAGGCATTTTATTTTCTGTCTTCTGGTTTATGAACTTGTACGGGGAGGCAGAGCAATCTCTATCTCACCTGTATACGCTTCCTTCTTCAATAAATCTAAATCTTCTGACTTCAAAAATAGTTATTTGTTATAAGGGGAGGCAGAGCAATCCATATTTCACCCTTTCCTTCTCTGGTAGTAGATTTAGATTTTATTGATGTATTTTCCTAATAAGCTTGTATAGACGCCACAACCATAGCCTGTTTGTGTCTTTGTTCAGGTGAATTCCATCAATTGTCGTATTCCGATAATCTGTTTTCTTCCTGATCCTGCCTTTGTGTTTTGTGCTGAAAACCTGGTCTTGACTAATCTTGGGTAATCTTTCACGGTTGATATATCCAATTTCACTGTTCAGTTCTTCGATTTTTTCCTCAAGGATTTTGTCTGCTTATTTGTCACCTTCTTCTTTTCTGCTATATTTGGCATTCCATATGCTGGTTGAATAATACGGGCATTCTAGGAAGAATACTCTTGCATTTTTATTTGCCGATACAATTTCTCTCTTCAGCTCCCTGTATTTGTCAATGATATTTTGGATCACACAGTCTATCCTGAGGTCCACTCTTCTATTTTGTATTTTTGTCAACTCGCAAGTACCAAACCACACTATGACAATAGGGTGGGTTCTTTTGCTACAAAACATCACACCCTTCTTATTGTCATATGTCAACCAGCAAGGTCTGTTCATCGTCCATTCGTCTCTAAAAGCATGTTTCGTCAACAGAGAGCCCAATGTCTGAACATTAGAAGTCATTTCGTATGTCTGTTAGAGGACAGTCAGTCTATAGAAGGCACTGTCTGTCTTTGACCGAAAAAGTCAGTCAGTTTTTTTGTCTTCACTGGGCGTTCTGGTGTGGCATTCCGTAGCTTGCGTTTGTTACTCATTGTAGAAATTGTGAATGATGGATACTATTCCGATCCGCCTATTAATTGGACATTACAAAAACACTCCATAAAACAACAGCGGTATCACTGTTTCACTCAGGTCGGTGAAATGAACAATGCCATGGTTGAAGAACTTTAATAATTTATTGTTTCAACCTATAAAGAAAAGAAAACTAGTATTACAATGATGCAGAGTGATGCAGAGTGAAGTGAAGACCACATGAATGCGACATAGTTAATACATTAAATGCAACGAAAATGCGACATGATACCTACCGAACATGACACAACAAAACTGAGAAATTGTAGTAACATACTTATGATAAATATATACAGAAACCGCCGCAAGACAACATGGATATAACAAAAAGGGCTGATAAATATATCACATGGAAATGGCCTCATTATAACAACACACCTCACTTGCGAATGCATGAGGCAATTACATACATATACCACAAAAATGCCAATATCTCACACGCAAATGGCTACATTACTAAAACATACAAAAGAGCACCTCACACACAACTATATGTACATGATAGAGCAGGGAGTGAGAAAGTAGTAAAGGGGGTATAAAGCACAAAGTCGAGAGTAAGATAAAGAAGAAATGATAGGGGTAAATTAATATACATGTTATGAGTACAATCACTTACACAATAGCGGGCATTTGACCGAGAGCGTTCATTGGTAAAGTTCCGGAAGAATAGTAGCAGCATTTTTATTTGCCGATACAATTTCTCTCTTCAGCTCCCTGTATTCGTCAATGATATTTTGGATCACACAGTCTATCCTGAGGTCCACTCTTCTATTTTGTATTTTTGTCAACTCGCAAGTACCAAACCGCACTATGACAATAGGGTGGGTTCTTTTTCTAATCTTTGCTTCTATTTTCCTTCCCAGCTCTTTCAATTCCGAAGCTCTGGCACCTTTTTATACGCCCTTTTGAAAAAAAGGCCGTATTATTGTATTGGTCCATCCGTCCGGGCGTCCGGGCGTCCGTCCGTCCGTTAACCTGTTGTCCGGATGATAACTTTAGTTAGAGTGAACCAAAATTAGTAAAATTTGGTATGTGGGTTTATTAGCCGAAAAGTAAGTTCAAGTTCAAATTTGGGTTCCGCCCGCCAATTTTCACCGGAGTTATGCCCCTTATTTAACGTTTTTTGACTTAGAAAATCCTTGAAATTTGTTGTCCGGATGATAACTTTAGTTTAGTTTATCGGAATGAATCCAAATTTGGTATATTACTTTCTCCCACCAAAACACAGGTCAAGTTGGAACTTGGGTTTTGTCCGACCATTTTTGGCAGAGTTATGCCCCTTTTTCGACTCAGAAAATTCAGTTTTTCTTATGTTTTTTGGTTTCCGGATGATAACTCGATTTTGGAATGTTTATACACAAAACCCGTATTTTTGTGGATTACATATATCGAAATACAGCTCAAGTCCGAATTTCGTTTTAATCCGATAATTTTTGCGAGAGTTATGGCCCCTTTTTTGACGTAATTTGACTTAGAAAATCCATGAAATTTGTTGTCCGGATGATAACTTTAGTTAGAGTGAACCGATTTCAATCAAATTTGGTATGTGGGTTTATTAGGAGAAAAGACAGCTCAAGTTCGAATTTGGGTTCTGTCCGCCAATTTTCACCGGAGTTATGCCCCTTATTTGACGTAATTTGACTTAGAAAATCCCTGAAATTTGTTGTCCGCATGATAACTTTACTAGAGCTTATCGGATTCAATGATAATTTGGTATATTACTTTCTCCCACCGAAACACAGGTCAAGTTCAAATTTGAGTTCCGTCCACCAATTTTTACCAGAGTTATGCCCCTTTTTTACCAGTTTCCGCCGACCCAAGAGAGGGCGTATATTGCACGCCCAGCGTAGCTCTTGTTCAAAAATGACTTCGATTTGACATCATCATTTCGATTTATCTGTCCCTTGATTCGTCTCCCTTTGCTATCACAGACTACCAGAATCTTCTGTTGTGATTTTATTCTTCTCTTCTTCTTCTCTTCTCTTTCTAGTTTCTTCTGCTCCTCTTTGCAACCTTTGTATTTGCCATTTATTTCGGAATTTCACAGCACTGACAAACCCTCAAGCGATAAAAGTCTATTAAATGACATTTTCAGATCAAATAATTTATTCAATATCAATAATAAGTATATATAATTTATATAAATTGGAAATACAACTTTAGATGATCACTATTTCACTCAGATATCACCGATTATATTGCAAAAACACTGCGCTGAATTTTGTCCACGTCTGCCATCTTTGACCAGAAGTGACTTAATAACTGCTATATTACTTGACAAGCTTCTATTCTCTGCTAATTTAATGCTACAGTCTTCTCTGATTCCAGCATGGTGAGAGTATCACTGAAGTAAGAACACCACCCAACTCATCATTCATTGACAACATAAGAACAGTGTTCGGACCTTCAATTGCCAAGTATGTATCACCATATTCTCATTCTATAGAGCTGTTAACCCTTTCATGACGGAGCTGAACTGGTGCAGCATTACATATCATGTGCCAGTGCATTCTCTTTATGCGAGTCTCCCATAGGATGCCTCACATATATAAGAGAATGCATTGACACCAGGTTTTCGCAAAATTTCAGGAAGCCGCATACCCTATTTTTTGTACAGGATTTAAAGAATATCCTTTGAATCTTCTCATTAAATTATACACAGCTGTGTTCTTTGAATCTTCTCATGAAATTATACACAGTATAACAGTGAACAGTCTGGAACAATGAAAATGGTCTCAGATTGAGTTGATTTTTAGCTCAACTTTAGAATGTAATGTATAGAGCTATTGCCATGGGTTGGCGTCCGCCGTCAGTGCATGTGTCAACAATTTCCCTACAGGCCTCATCCGATCTTCACCATACTTCATATGTAGCTTCAGGGTGACCTATAGATGGGAGCTATCAAATTTTTCCGAATTTAAATGAAAAACATGGCTGCCAGCAGCCATCTTGGATTTCAAATTTGAATCTTATCGCCACACCCTACAGCACGTATTTATGGCCAGATCATTTTTATGTTTACCCATACCATAGTATGGTAAACATAATGTCGACGTCCGGATTGACCACTCGTCGTGTGTCCGTCCGTCTGTCCGTCCGTCTGTCTGTCCATGGACACTTTACGCATGGTGCGATAACTCAAAAATTTTCTATCCGATCGGAACCAAATTTTGTATATGAGTTTCTCAGACCAAAATACAGATATAGTTCAAATATGGGTTTGATCCGAATTTTTTTTACGGAGTTATGGCCCTTTTTCGACCTCGAATTCACGCATGCTGTCGTAACTCGAACAATTTTTATCTGATCGGAACCAAATTTGGTATGCGAGTTTCAGAGCCCAAAATACAGATCGAGTTCGAATATGGGTTTGATCCGATTTATTTTAAAGGAGTTATGACCTTTTTTTCAAAAATAAAATTAAAAAAACTAAAATCCGATGCTAAAACCGAAGTATATTTTGTCCGATTGTGTTCATATTTGATATGTAGGTTTATGATGACATGCCCCCTCATCTTGGTTGATCGGTTTAGAAAATAATTAACCCTTTACACACATGCTATCCAATGCAATAAGTTGAACATATTTCTTCTGATCTGCCTCATATTTCTTACCCAGGTTTTTCTTAGCATGTTCTTCGTCTGTATGGTTTTTGGTATTGTTTAATTAACCCTTTTCACTCTTATGTTTACTTAGAATTCACCCAAGCTGCTATGACTCAAAACATTTTTCATCTGATCAGCACCAAATTTGGTATATGAATTTATCACCCCTAAATACAGATCGAGTTCGAATATGGGTTTGATCCGATATATTTTAACAGAGTTATGACCCTTTATAATTCAAGTAATTACTGCTGGGAATTTTAAGAGAACATATCTCCCAGACCATGTGTGTAATTGAAATGAGTTAATTATCACTAGGGACTATAAAGCCTGATAGTGGTACTGTTGGCTGGCAGGATTTGTTATCATATTAATGTCAAATTGATTGATGGCTATCTGGTGGAGTTCTGTTTTCTGTGCAATATTAAGTTAACCCCTTTACTGAAACAGGTTCATTACTAAAGTTTATGTAAACACTATAGGACACCTATTCTAAAATATTAAATTGGAATAGTCCATTGTTACTTTGTAGGGATGTTTTACAGACATTGTTGTCTACATACACTGTTGTCTTATCTTAGACAAAAATTAATCCACACATTCCCAGTTCCATGATATGATGTCATTGCAAATGATTAACCCTCTCCACACATCATATGGTTTTGATGCTTTTCGTTTGATCATTCTCCTATATTATGTCCAGGTTGATGGTGATCCACTTTTGATTTGCATGGATTTGGGATTAAAATTAAACCATTCCATAGACACATATTATGCGATAGACAGATATAATATTATCCATTTCACTTTGATCCAGGTTCAGTAAGGGTTTCAATAAATCACCAATTATATATTCATCATTAGAGGAAATGTCTTATTTTGAAATTCCCTCAATTGCATTTGGGCTCCAGGGTAATATTAATGGTGCTGGTATTCTTGAGACTGACTTATTGTATGGGTTTCTAAATCCAATGACATGCTTTGTATAGACTATTTTGTGTTTATCAGTTCATTAGTTTGGGTAAGATTAACCCTATTCTATCCGATTTGATAACTCAAATATTTCCATTGATTATGTTTATACATGTAGTTCTTGGCATAGTTGACAAGAGCACACCCCTAACCTGCATAGTGAGGGTCATTTGGTTTATTTGCTTAAAAATATTAACATCCTCCGCCAATCCTGTTGACACAATGTGATAACTAAATATTTTTCACATGATCACTATATTAAGTGTGAATTGTTGAAACTTTAGCACTCATGAAAAGGTTGATGTAAGGATTTATAAAATTTATAAAAATAGCTAATCGCTATCGCCAAGGTATGGGTTAAACATCTGCCGATCGTGATCGGCCTCTCGTTAATTTTGCAGGCATGATTGTGATCACCTGTAGATGGGAGCTATTGAACTTGGAACAATTTACACCCTACAGACGGTTCCTCATCCGATCATCAGCAAACTTTATACAGATCTTCGGGGTGACCTCTAGATGGGAGCCTTCTATTTTGACCGAAATTTGTTGAAAATCGTGGCCGTCGGTGGCCATCTTGTAATTTGCTCTTTGTGTGACTAAATCCTTTACAGACCATATCCCTCTCATCTGATCATGATCAAACTTTATATGGATCCTCAGCGTGACATCTTTTTTATCGTTCTTTTCATAGCTCATAAAAAAATTAACTCCTCCCCAAGTTGAGTTCATTTATATTATTAAAAGCCTTGTATGATGGGGATGACATTATTATGCTGTAACCTTACTCAGCCACCCATATGTCCCCAGTAATGAAGTTATGCAAGGGGATGGGAAATGCAACATATTCTGAGCTTGTATTCCTAAATTATTCAGTCAATACATTTAAAACTTGGCACATATATTTAGTACCAAGGGAACCTGTGCACCTGAGATTGTGAGGTCCTTCTGACTTTTATTAGTTCAGTTATCCTCCTTTTTCAAATTATTCGCAACATGCATAATTTTCTCCAAGCTTGTATTCCTACATTTTTCAGTCAATTTATTTGAAACTTGGCACGGATTTAGCACCTGCAATTATGAGCTTAATCCAACTTTTTTTTAGTGGAGTTAACCCCCTTTTTCAACCAAGAAATTGGTCACAACTTGCCTAAGTTTATCTGAGCTTGTATTCCTTGTTTTTTTTTCTTTTAAGATATATATTAATATGGCTATCCTTAATGTAACCCAATTGCACTGCAGGGGTTCTGTAGTCCCACTGGGTCAGTCTCACCTCTTGTTCATAACTGGTCCCAACCCTAGCTTATACTCAGCGGCGCAGCTTCCAGTTGGTTTGTTTATGATTTTTTTTTATCTGGCGACCTCCTGTCAGGTGATAAATTTTCCTTCATATGTGAGGCACAGCATCTGACAGGAAGTGCACAGACAAAATACATAATTGAAAAACACGGAATAGTAGACGGAACGCTAATTTTGCTGCAAT
Source organism: Siphonodentalium dalli (assembly GCA_032622095.1). Taxonomy (NCBI): domain Eukaryota; kingdom Metazoa; phylum Mollusca; class Scaphopoda; order Gadilida; family Siphonodentaliidae; genus Siphonodentalium; species Siphonodentalium dalli. Next base: position 60,891,628 of record CP136068.1, read on the forward strand.
TTAAGAAAAAGACTCGGGTAGAGATTGTTTCAAACACAAAGGATTATGTTCCGCAATGAATCTCTTATCCAGGGATGTTGAAACAATAGCCTACCACTCATCTCAACGCAATGGATAATGCTCTCCCAAACCCACCAGAAAATAACAACAAGTTATGAAAATATATTTTGAAGATGAATGCATGGTTCCAGACCTCCAGTTACTTCAACAACAAGCGATATATGTTGTAATATCGCTAGATATTGAAAACCAAATGTAAACGAGGCCTTAGTATCAATACCATTTAACAGGACTATTTCCATTTATTGTTGGATAATTAACAAAATAATTATTGCTGTCCATCTAAATAAACCATTGGAACAGACATAAAAAGTAACAAGACAGCCAATTACTGTGGAGTCGCTCACCTAGAACTATATATTCACTCAGCTTAGAAATTAAGTGTTCACATTCATTACGTGTACACTGGCTTTAAAAAATGATTCGGGGGTACCTCACCAAATGTACTGAGCTGTTGTGGGTCATAATATCAGTTCCAACGGGGTTTTATTACTGTGAAACAAGTCAATGAATATCAAAGAATATAATTTGACATACTATATACGATATTTCACGACGTTAGCCACACGTGGACGCCATTTTGACGTCATATCTAACCAAGTAAATTGAAAGCAGTTGCTGCTTATATATTATCATGTTATATATGGTTGTTGGGATATCAGAAAGATTTATTGGACACTGTGTTGTGAACTAACTTGCAAAGGTGGTTTGCATTATTCATTAAGTCAAAGTGGAGTGGCTCAGGGGCGCGCGGGGTAATTGTTAGGGAAGGGGGACTGAAAACCTGTAGAATGAGATTGTACTATGAATGGATTATTGTAGTTGATTTCAACTGGAATAGGTTATACTGGCGAACCTCTGCCCGCCTGTCAACCCGTACGTCCATCTAGCTGTGTGTCCATCCATGCATCTGTATGTATACGTCCGTCCGATGTCTGTTCGGCGGACTTGAGGTCTGAATCAGTATTCTGTGTTTTACGCCATATTTTCGGACAAGAATTATGCTCTCAAAATGAATCAATGGTGTGTTCTGTCGACAAATATTTCTCGTGGGGTATATCATCATGGCAGGTATTCAAACTGGCGTCAATTGGGTTCTCATTCTACCGACAAACGCAGCAAATGCTAGGTGCGGTTTGGATCCCCCGAGTCCACCCCAGGGTCTGTGTTTTACACTACTAATTCATCAATATAATCGACTTGAGTGTGTGCATGTGTCGAGAATGTTACCACTTGGTGATCAGCAATCAGAATCGAGGGTACTAAATAATAAACGCTCTTTATATAAAAACAAAACTGAAAGTTTGATATAAACTCTTTAAACTTGGATCAAGCCTTGTTATTTAAATATATGCCCATCATAGGATAGACTACGATGTCACATTTCTCAGAAATTGGGCACTTTTTGTTTTATTCCACAATAAAATGTGCAACAGAATCGTGAGTGCAGTTTGAATACATGTACCACCTTATTTTTGGACAAGAATTATGGTTCTAAAATGAGCCAATGATGTATTTTTTTAATTATATTAAGTCATGGAATATATCACCATGGCATATGCATTCAAATTGGCATAATTTGGGCTTTCATTTTATCATACACGCAGCCAATCCTAAATGCGGCTTGAAATCTCCGGGTCCACTGACGGATTTTCGATATGTACATTATGTGTTCTACACATAATGTGTATTGATCAAAAGATCTTCTCCCTCACCTTAAGTCGCCGCCTTCAACAAACCATGACCTGTCAGCGCAGATCGCACGCTAATACACTACCAATAAACATGCATTTCCCATGACCTTATATGACATGTGTCAGTCTAGACTTACAATACACTACGAATAAACATGCATGTCGCGGTCATTAGACCGTAAACGTGACCTTATATGACATTCAATACACAAAGCTCACGGCTACCGATTAACACAGTTTCATTTCGTGGTCAACAGCTATGACCGTCTTCCCTATGCTACTGTCATAATCAAAATAACTCTAACAAATATTTGGCATTAGTGCAACACTAGAGATCGGTCTGTTTGCGGCCTGAACTTACTCAATCATCATCATCATCATCAGACAATATACACTGCACATGGACTGCCGTCGGCTTTATACACTAAGCATAATTCCAAATATACTAGGCGTCTATAATCCCCCAATACACAGTGGATTGGTAATTGGAAATTACACATACCAGCAAAAGTTAATTGCCACTGTCTGACAAAGGTGAAATGTTATATCCAAGTGATTGCAGACTATTGTAAAGAAATTGTTTCTTAATTTTGTTAGCGTTTCTTTACAAACATATCAAGAATTTAATAGATAAATATATCATTTTCTGAGGTGAGGTGGGCACCAGAGTTATTCTGATGTTTGTAAGGGAATTGTTACTAAATTTTTATAGCGTTTCTTCACCACATTTCAACAGGTAAATATACAATTTTCCGAGATGATGTATTTTTAGCTCAACTTTACTTTGTAAAGTTTGAGCTATTGCCATGGCTTGGTATCCGTCTTGTGTGTGCGTGTATGCATGTGTGCGTGTGTGCGTGATTCGTCAACAATTTCCTTTAGCACGGGCTACAGTTCGTACCTTTGGTCCTATTATTATGAAATTTGTCATGGATGTTGACATTGAAATGTAGATGGGAACGAGTCATTTTGGGGTCATTCGGAAAAAAAACATGGCCGCCAGTGGCCATATTGGATTTCAAAATTCAATTCATTCGCCCGGGCTACAGGCCGTACTGTTTGTCTTATTGTCATGAAATTTGGCATGGATGTTAATATTGACATGTAGATGGGAATGAGTCATTTTGGGGTCATTCGGCCCAAAAACATGGCCGCCAGCAGCCATCTTGGATTTTACTCTTTGTATGACTAAATTCTTTAGCGCGGGCTACAGGCCGTACTTTTCGTCTGATCATCATTAAATTTGTCAAGAATGTTAATAATGACATGTAGATGGGAACGAGTCATTTTGGGATCATTCGGCCAAAAAACATGGCCGCCAGCAGCCATCTTGGATTTTACTCTTTGTATGACTAAATCCTTTAGCACGGGCTACAGGTCGTACCTTTAGTCTGATCATCATAAAATTTGTCATGGCTGTTGAAATTGGAATGTAGATGGGAACGAGTCATTTTGGGGTCATTCGGACAAAAAACATGGCCGCCAGTGGCCATCTTGGATTTCAAAATTTAATCCATTAGCACGGGCCACAGGTCGTACTGTTCGTCTGATCAACATGAAATTTGTCATGGATGATAATATTGACATGTAGATGGGAACGAGTAATTTTGGGGTCATTCGGCCAAAAAACATGGCCGCCAGCAGCCATCTTGGATTTTACTCTTTGTATGACTAAATTCTTTAGCACGGGCTGCAAGTCGTACCTTTAGTCTGATTATCATAAAATTTGTCATGGATGTTAACAATGAAATGTAGATGGGAACGAGTAAGTTTGGGGTCATTCGGCCAAAAAACATGGTTGCCAGCAGCCATCTTGGATTTTACTCTTTGTATGACTAAATCCTTTAGCACGGGCTACAGGTTGTACCTTTAGGCTGATCATCATAAAATTCGTCATGAATGTTAATAATGACATGTAGATGGGAACGAGTAATTTTGGGGTCATTCGGTCAAAAAACATGGCCGCCAGCAGCCATCTTGGATTTTACTCTTTGTATGACTAGATCCTTTAGCATAGGCTACAGGTCATACCTTTATTCTGATCATCGTAAAATTTGTCATGAATGTTAATAATGACATGTAGATGGGAACGAGTCATTTTGGGGTCATTCGGTCAAAAAACATGGCCGCCAGCAGCCATCTTGGATTTTACTCTTTGTATGACTAAATTCTTTAGCATGGGCTACAGGTCGTACCTTTAGTCTGATCGTCATAAAATTTGTCATGGATGTTAACGATGACATGTAGATGGGAACGACTCATTTTGGGGTCATTCGGCCGAAAACATGGCCACCAGCAGCCATCTTGGATTTTACTCCACATTCCTAATCGCTCCATTGACTGTAATACATTAAATTATTCCCTTTCCAAGTTGAGCTACAGTGTCATTGACACTTTCATATTAGTACTAAAGGCACCTGGGTGAATTTTGAAGTGTGTATGGGTATTATTACGTTATCCTGACAACGTTCCGTTACAAAATATCAAGACTTAACAGATAATTATACCATTTGTATGGGTGAGGTTGGACACCTGAGTGATTTTTTAACGCCTGTAAGGGATATATCCCGTGATGTTGATACATGGCGTTACTTTACAAAATATCGAGACTTTAATAGATAAATATATGACCCCTACTTATTAGCTCAACTTTACTTTGTAAAGTTTGAGCTATTGCCATGGCTTGGTATCCGTCGTCCATGTGTGCGTGTGTGCGTGTGTGTGTGTGCGTGATGCGTTAACAATTTCCTTTAGCACGGGCTACAGTTCGTACCTTTGGTCCGATTATTATGAAATTTGTCATGGATGTTGACATTGACATGTAGATGGGAACGAGTCATTTTGGGGTCATTCGGAAAAAAAACATGGCCGCCAGTGGCCATCTTGGATTTCAAAATTCAATCCATTAGCACGGGCTACAGGCTGTACCGTTCGTCTTATTGTCATGAAATTTGTCACGGATGTTAATATTGACATGTAGATGGGAACGAGTAATTTTGGGGTAATTTGGCCAAAAAACATGGCCGCCGGCAGCCATCTTAGATTTTACTTTTTGCATGACTAAATCCTTTGACACGGGCTACAGGTCGTACCTTTGGTCAGATCATCATAAAATTTGTCATGGATGTTAACAATGACATGTAGATGGGAACGAGTCTTTTTTGGGTCATTCGGGCAAAAAACATGGCCGCCAGCAGCCATCTTGGATTTTACTCTTTGTATGACTAAATCCTTTAGCACGGGCTACAGGTCGTACCTTTAGTCTGATCATCATGAAATTTGTAATGGCTGTTGAAATTAGAATGTAGATGGGAACGAGTCGTTTTGGGGTCATTCGGACAAAAAACATGGCCACCAGCAGCCATCTTTGATTTCAAAATTTAATCCATTAGCACAGGCCACAGGTCGTACTGTTCGTCTGATCATCATTAAATTTGTCATGGATGTTAACAATGACATGTAGATGGGAACGAGTAATTTTGGGGTCATTCGGCCAAAAAACATGGCCGCCAGCAGCCATCTTGGATTTTACTCTTTGTATGACTAAATTCTTTAGCACAGGCTACAGGTCGTACCTTTAGTCTGATCATCATAAAATTTGTCATGGATGTTAACAATGACATGTAGATGGGAACGAGTCATTTTGGGGTCATTCGGCCGAAAAACATGGCCGCCTTCAGCCATCTTGGATTTTACTCTTTGTATGACTAAATCATTTAGCACGGGCTACATGTCGTACTTTTAGTCTGATCATCATAAAATTTGTCATGAATGTTAATAATGACATGTAGATGAGAACGAGTCATTTTGGGGTCATTCGGCCAAAAAACATGGCCACCAGAAGCCATCTTGGATTTTACTCTTTGTATGACTAAATCATTTAGCACGGGCTACAGGTCGTACTTTTAGTCTGATCATCATAAATTTTGTTATGGCTGTTGAAATTGTAATGTAGATGGGAACGAGTCATTTTGGGGTGATTCGGATGAAAAACATGGCCGCCAGTGGCCATCTTTGATTTCAAAATTCAATCCATTAGCACAGGCTACAGGTCGTACCTTTAGTCTGATCATCATGAAATTTGTCATGGATGATAAGAATGACATATAGATGGGAACGAGTCATTTTGAGGTCATTCGGCCAAAAAACATGGCCGCCAGCAGCCATCTTGGATTTTATTGTATGACTAGATCCTTTAGCACAGGCTACAGGTTGTACCTTTAGTCTGATCATCATAAAATTTGTCATGGATGTTAACAATGACATGTAGATGGGAACAAGTCATTTTGAGGTCATTCGGCCAAAAAACATGGCCGCCAGCAGCCATCTTGGATTTTACTCTTTGTATGACTAAATCATTTAGCACGGGCTACATGTCGTACTTTTAGTCTGATCATCATAAAATTTGTCATGAATGTTAATAATGACATGTAGATGGGAACGGGTCATTTTGGGGTCATTCGGCCAAAAAACATGGTCACCAGAAGCCATCTTGGATTTTACTCTTTGTATGACTAAATCCTTTAGCACGGACTACAGGTCGTACCTTGAGTCTGATCATCATGAAATTGGAATGTAGATGGGTACGAGTCATTTTGGGGTCATTTGGATGAAAAACATGGCCGCAAGTGGCCATCTTTGATTTCAAAATTCAATCCATTAGCACAGGCTCCAGGTCGTACTGTTCGTCTGATCATCATAAAATTTATCATGGATGTTAATATTGACATGTAGATGGGAACGATTAATTTTGGGGTCATTCGGCCAAAAAACATGACCGCAGCAGCCATCTTGGATTTTGCTCTTTGTATGACTAAATCCTTTTGCACGGGCTACAGGTTGTACCTTTAGTCTGATCATCATAAAATTTGTCATGGATGTTAGCAATGGCATGTAGATTGGAACGAGTCATTTTGAGGTCATTCAGCCAAAAAACATGGCCGCCAGCAGCCATCTTGGATTTTACTCTTTGTATGACTAAATTCTTTAGCATGGGCTACAGGTCGTACCTTTAGTCTGATCGTCATAAAATTTGTCATGGATGTTAACGATGACATGTGGATGGGATACAATCATTTTGGGGTCATTCGGCCGAAGACATGGCCGTCAGCAGCCATCTTGGATTTTACTTTTCTCTTCATGTCTATAAACTAGTATTAGACATTCAACTTTCCACATTCCTAATCGCTCCATTGACTGTAATACATTAAATTATTCCCTTTCCAAGTTGAGCTACAGTGTCATTGACACTTTCATAATTCCCTTAATCATGACAAATAAACAGCGTTCGTTGAAATGCATTACCGGGTATGGATAAAGAGCGTTTGTCTAATTCACGCACAGAGGCTTTAGCTTTCAGTTAAAAATGCAGACCGTACTTCCACGAGTTTGAGTATGTAACACTTTAAATAAGTGTTCAAATTAATTACAGTTCATTTCTAATCACAATTATCACATATATTCCAGTATGTTTAATAAAGATTGTCTATATGTGGTAGCAGTGATTCTGATATATATCTTCTTCTTCTTCTTCTTTTTTTTTTTGAAGAGGTACCAGTCTCGACACATGCACATATCAGCGTGCATTTTCCAATACACAGCTATTGAACCAGAACTGTAATACAGACTCGGGAGTTTTGTCACAATCAAAATAACTCAAACAAATATTTGGCATTAGTGCGACGCTAGAGATAGATACCAGCGATCTTTATCTTGCAGCTTGTAGCCGCCTTCAACCAGCCGTGACAGTATATGAACTGTCAGCACAGATCGCACGCTAATACACTACCACACTAAACATGCATGTCGCGTGAACTCTGACCTCATATGACATCTGTCTGTCAGTCTAGACTTCCAATACACTACCAATAAACATGCATGTCGCGGGTCATTAAACGTGACCTTATATGACCTATGTCAGTGAAGACAATCAATACACTTCGCTCGGTGTACGGCTACCGATAAACAACGTGATATTTTCATGTGGCGGTCAACAGCTATGACCGCCTACCCTATGCTAATGTCATGTTCCCTTGGAAATAACAAAAATAACTAAAATATTTGGCATTAGTGCGTAGAGATCGGCCTGTACATTTATTAACAATAATATTAAATAATTTTTCATTATTTGTGGTATACTTATATATCGAACTATAACTCATATCACATAAAAGCGAAAAGTGTTCGGCCATATACTGCACATGTCTATGCAAGCCTGAGCGAATTATACTCAAGATCAACCATAGGAATAAACTCGTCGTGTCGTAGAATAATAAGCACTGCCATTCCGATGTCGAAGTTATAGTCGGCCATGTCTTTCACAAATTCGAGGGTGTAATGATCCATACAGGTTATGTGGAAAATTTATAGCCCGGTGAAATGACATTGATGCCACCAATGAGATATCGCCATCCGCTTTGATGATCCAGTAAGAGTTGATGCATCAGTAGTGTTTGTACGAGGTTCACAGTGCATCGAATTACATGTTGTTGGAAGCGTTTTAGAGTATTTGTTTTTGTTTTTGGAACATGTAAGCCCTGAAAAGGGCCGCGCTCCGAAGCCCGGGAGTCACACACATGTAAAATAAAAGAACTAATCAACTTGGCTTGTTCCTATATAATTGTTGTTACACGTAGTGCCGGCTACTGACTTTGGCTGATGTAATCAATTATAATGCATATTAGTTTACATATCTGTCTTTTGTGGCAGACACATGTTTGTATTGAACGGATCCACCGACGGACTTTCGATATGTAGGTACATTCTGTGTTTTACACCAAATTTTCGGACAAGAATTACACTCCTAAAATGAATCATCGGCGTGTTCTGTTGACATATAATGTTGTGTGGTATATCACCATGATATAGGCATTCGATATGGCGTCATTTGGGCTTTCATTCTACCGAAACACGTAGCAAATCATAGGTGCGGTTTAAACCCCCCCCCCCCCCCCCCCCCCCCCCCCCCCCCCCCCCCCTTGACTTGAGTATGTGTATGTGTCGAGACTGTATTAAGATGCTCTAAACGGTCGAGTAGTCTTCTCTCTCACCTTTGTCGGCTTTGTAAACTAAACATAATCCCTAGTATACTAGGCGCCCATAATCCCCTAATACACAGTGTATCGGGAGTGTATTGGGAATGACACATACCAGCAATGTTAATTGCCGCTGTCTGCCACAGAGGTGAAAGGTTATACCCGAGTGATTTCTGACTATCATTGTAAAGAAATTGTTTTCTTAATTTTGATAGCGTTTCTTTACAAACATATCAAGAATTTAATAGATAAATATACCATTTTCCGAGGTGAGGTTGGGCACCGGAGTTATTTCTGATGTTTGTAAAGGAATTGTTCATTAATTTTTATAGCGTTTCCTCGCCACATATCAACAGGTAAATACAGGTATACAATTTTCCGAGATGATGTAAGGCACCTGAGTGAATTTTGAAGTTTGTAAGTTTGCATTATCCTGACAACGTTCCTTTACAAAATATCAAGATTAAGCATGACAAATAATCAGCGTTCGTTTAAATGCATTGCAGGGTATGGATAAAGAGCGTTTGTCCAATTCATGCACAAGGACTTTAATAGAATATAACCATTTGAAAGGGGAACATTCCCTCTGTATAACTAGATATTTCCCTAGCCCCTCCCTTCTGGAGAAGTTGCCGAGATATTAAGAAACAAAAGTTATAACTTCATCCGTAAAAATAATATATTTAACACAATGTGCACGTGACAATTCATCATCCGTAAAACTCAGATATTTAACACAACATGAGTGTGAAATTTCAGATATTTAACACAACATGCGTGTGGCAATTCATATATTTTACACAACATGCGTGAGACAATTTTGGCTTGACTGAAACGTCTTCAAGTTTATATCTAGTTATTTATATATAACTAAGAGTTGTCAAATGCAAACAATTAACATATCTATCTTTGGGAGATGAACAAGAATTTGAAGAATACATTTGCCGATTTATGTTCTGCTTGACATTTTAGACATATCCTTACTCAAATCTCGCTTTCATATACAACATTTATGCTAACTAAAATATATTACTGTCGTATGGATAGTTATGCAGCTAATTTTTAATAGCTAGCAATGAGACGTGTTGTACAGTTTTTCAAGTTCATCGAAAACATTTGGGTTTGATTATATAAATGTCCAGGTACCTGTTTTTGTGTTATTGACGCGTTCAAGTCAGATTCCAATGCCGGCCGCTTTCTTTTGCCAGTGCGATTTTTCTTTCGCAATTCATCGAGATCTCGCCTCATATCTGGTGCGCTGCTCATTGATATCACCTGTAATAAATGGGTTCATGATATTAGAGTGTAATTGAGACATAAAATATACTACAAAAGATAGTCATTGAATAAGTTGTTCAAGTTACTTTGAGATCAAGGGGGTGTTCAGATTCAAATTTGTATCCGAGCGCACGGTACTGTCACTTTTAATCCGCAAGTAATTAAATACAAAAATATTAAAAATAAATCATATAATATACATTTTTACAATGTGTTTCATTAGATATACCAATGTTGGACATGAATTAGTGTAAACATATTTGTATTTCCAAATCCAAACAAGTAATGCAATATACAAATTACACATATACATTCAGTATAAACATAATGATGTATGGAAACTGCGATCAGACAAGCCCGATGGCTTATGTTAAATCTTCTCCCCTTTGGCTACATGGACAATAACTAAGCCCGTCTTATATCTATATGACGGTTATTTCTAACTATATACTAGAATATATGATCTATCATAGTGGAGCTTACCTTTGCTCTGTGCACGTCACACTGTTTGGTGGAATGTCGGACATTGTATTCTTGACCAACGCTAACACCTTCTCTGTCGTCAATCACCAAGTGCTGCCATTTTCTAACTTGCAACACATCGTTGTCTAAATATCTCACTAAAATTGCGTACCCATGATAGCCGAACAAGTGATAATATGTAACCGGGGGACGGCCTTATATCTATAATATGCTGATGTGTTTTCATTTGTTATAATATGTTTATGTTGAACTTCACATCGTGGTTTATGTACACATTGTGTGATCTTTCACTCGCCGCGAATAACACCTGTCGTTTGGCGGTAAAGCTATAATAACTATGAAAGTCTGTTAACGGCGTGCGCTCAACTCGTTAGCAACTTACCTTGACATGTCGGCACTGACGCAAAATAAGGATGTGTCATTTCATCTCTCTGATGAGCACACATTTCGGAAAAAGATCACACCTATTGTAAAAGTAAATTTACAGACGGAGGGCATATACGATATATATTATGCATGTACACGAACGCTATAGATTATCATTTGAAACACTTGGATATAATACTCAGTAACAACGGTATGCATTACCAGTTAATTCTTCTATAAAATACGGATACAGGGTGTTTATCTGGTCTGCACTGGCAGAGGTAACATAACTTGAGGTTACGGCTTACAGTTATGGCTAATAGCCGCGACATGTATGTTTATTGGTAGTGTATTGGAAGTCCAATCTGGCAGTAACATCTGATGACTGCGTAGGGCATTGACAGAACGGCTATCTAGATCAACCAAACCAGACGACCCTCTCTTTGTTACGCGAGAGGGCAACATACTATGCAGAACATATTTCCTTAACAAACTTCATTGTTTGCTTCGGTCCATTGGTATTCCAACCGGTGGCTACTCTGGACACTAGTTTTCGTGTGGGGTCGGCTAGTTCGGCGTGCCAAGCTCGATTGGAAGACCACCTGATTAAAACCCTAGGACGCTGGGAATCAGACTGTTATACACGATATATTCGCACACCGGACTCAGTTCTACGTAAAGCTCATGAAGCTCTCGCTACCCTTAACTCCCATTAATAATAATGTGTCAGTAATGGAAATCTGTGTTTACAACTATCGGTACACGTACAATACATGTGCATGCTAGTCATGCAACGTTTGTTAGACATAGAAATAGCGCTTCCTATTGCATACATGTATGTCCATTTTATCAACTCATAGCAGGGGCGTTATTCCTAAAGTTGTGAAATTCGAATTCATTCTGCCATTGGATCTGTATGTTCTACCAACCCCAAGCAACAAAATTAAGGATTGCCTTATATTTGTTCAGTTCACACATAGCGGTTGTGAAAGTCTTGGAGTTGAAAAAACAAATTAGGTACTAGTAGACACTAGTAATTCATTATTAAAAAATTTGTCGATAGACCTGTAGATGCTATCAACCCAAGCAACAAAATTACGGATAGACTTATATTTGTTAACGCATAGTGGGTGAGATATTCTAAGTAATGTCAATCAAAGTATACCCTACCCGCCGAACGACATTGAATAAAACATTAATTAGATGGACAATGCGATCTCCCAAATCTGAGTTCAAATTCTTAAGAAAAGTATCTTTACTGTCGTTGGTCGGCTTAGGGTATACTCATGTAGATAGTTTTCATAACCTTTTTAGCTCACCTGAGACGAAGTCTCCGGTGGAGCTATAGTCATCACTCCTCGTCTGTCGTCCGTCCGTCCGTCTGTCTGTCTGTCCGTCTGTCCGTCCGTCCGTCTGTCCGTCCGTCAACTTTTTTAAAAACATCTTCTCCTCTGAATCCATCATACCAAATTGGTTCATATTTGGTGTGGATGTTCCCTAGGTGACTCTCATTCAGATTTGTTCAAATGAGGTCACTGCGTCAAATAGTTGCCAAACCAGGGTCATAACTCTATTCCTCCACAGTAATTCTTACAACAACTTCTTGTCCATAACCATTGTGCCGATTTAGCTAATATTTGGTATGGAGGGTCCTTGGGTGACTGGTGTTCAGATTTGTTCAAATGAGGTCACCCGGTCAATTAGTTGAGAAACCAGGGCCATAACTCATAGTAATTCTTACAATGACTTCATCTACATAAATATTCGGCCGATTTAGCTTATATTTGGTACTGAGGGACCTTGGGTGACTGGGAATCAGATTTGTTCAAATTGGATCACTGGGTCATTAGGGGCAGAGCCAGGGACATAACTCTAAAAACCAAAAAATTACATTTTTGTATTTTGATCATATTTGGTGTGGATGTTCCCTAGGTGACTGTCATTCAGATTTGTTCAACTGAGGTCACTGTGTCAAACAGTTGCGAAACCAGGGCCATAACTATATTCCTCCTTGGTAATTCTTATAACGACTTCTTGTCTATAACCATTGTGCCGATTTAGTTTATATTTGGTATGTGGGGTCATTGAATGACTGGGGTTCAGATTTGTTCAAATGGGGTCACTGGGTCAAATTCGGGTGCAGGCAGGGCCATAATTCCCCAAAAAATAATTAAAAATTCAGGAACTCCTTGATCAATTTAACATACAAAAAAATTTATCACCCTCCCCCCCACATGACCCAGAACCCCACCCTGCCCCCAACCAACAGCATTCCACCCTATCTCATTTCCTAACTCACAGGATCTCCCCCACCAGCATATTAAGTCAATTGTATTAGCTACAGACAGAGAGAGTTAATATAAATACACACACAGGCATCAATTGAGATGTTTATCAGGCTGACAGGTGTGAACTTAATGCACCAGACAGCACTCATGCCAATGTGTGTTATTAAAATAAAAACAAATTATTGTTCTCTAACCTGAATTTAGTGTGTCTGGCATTTGCAGAATGAGGTTCCCAGAGGGTGAATTTAGTTATGCTACCCTGCACAGCAGTCTAGCATCACCAAATACACTAGCCAGGGTCCTCATTCTGCTTAAGCCTCATCTTCTGGGAAGTATATAGGCACTTAAATTGACATTTTTACTTACTTTTTCCCTTCTATTTAGTTTCTATATCCCCTAATTTGTGAATATAAAATGCATAATTGAGGTGCCCAGTGGGTGCACATCACCAACTTTAACTGGAGAACTTCAATCTAATGCTATGTCTCCCATAGCAGTTGAGGCCTACACAGAATGAGGTCCTCAGAGGGTGAATTTGGTGATGCTAGCCCGCATTGCAGGATTGTGTCATTAAATTCACCCTTATGGGACCTCATTGTGCAAATGTCAGACACTATGTTCAGGCTTGGCTGTTCGAATATTATGTTCTTAACCACCAGTATCCAATTGAACTCATTATACCCTGAAAAGAAAACTTGGGGGGGGGGGGTATATTGGATTGAATTTGTCAGTATCTATGTCAGACTGTTTTCCCATCCATCCATCTGTCATGTCTCTATCCGTCCATCAATTGTTTTCTTCTCCAGATACATATTAAAGACCAAATGGGTTTAAATATTTAGGTGTGGATGTAAATCCTTGTTTTGAACACAGCTGTAGGAGTAACACAATACATTGGTATCACTGGGCAAATGTTTGTGCCATCATTAATTATCTTCATGTCAACAGGTCTCCCAGACATTCTTGTTGCTGATAGTGGCTTTATGAATGGAATTTTATCCCATGTTTATCTCAGATACAAATTGCCTGTTTGAAAGATAAAGTTTATTTTTACTATTAATATTAACCATTTCATGACCAGAGTTGTGCTGGTGAGACCCTGTGCTTGTGCATTCTCTTATATATGCTCCCATGGGAAGCCTCCCATATAAAAGAGAATGCACTGGCTTTCCAGGTCATGGTAATTTTGTTAAGGCAATAGGCATCCAAATAAATGATGTACGGTATGTCATATTCTTGCAGGGATGTCGCCACTGTGTTGGGGGGGGGGGGGATTTACAGATTTGTTCAATGAAATGTAATTTTTGAGCTCACATCTTCTCTAGACTGAATGGGTTCATATTTGGTGTAGATGTTCCCTAGGTGACTTACATTCATATTTGTTTAAATGAGGTCACTCTATCAAATGGTTATGAAGGCAGGGCCATAACTCTTGCTCTCCATAGTAATCTTAAAAACTACCTCTTCTGCTGTACCATCAGGTTGAACGGGTTCATATTTGGTATGAACAGTCCTTGGGTGACCTGGAGTTCAGATTTTTTTTTCAAATGGGGTCATTGGTTTTAAATGGGGTCAACTTGTCAACTAGGGGTCAAGCAAAGGAAAGTTTTCCTCTTAATATGCTTCCTTCACACAGACCATCAGGTCTATTTTATTGATATTTAGTATGAAGGGTTCTTTGGTATCTGGGATTCAAATTTTTTCAGATGGGGTCACCAGATTAAATAGACTGGGACCAGGGACATAACTGTATGTCTCTATAGTAATACTTAAAAATGTCTTCTCAAGAGAGGTTGGACTATTTAGCTTACATATAGTATGGAGGATCCTTTAGTGACTGGGATTCAGATTTGTTAACATGAGGTCAACCTGTCAAGAAATGACGGGGCTATGGGGACTTCACTTAAAACATCTACCTTGGAACTACCTGACTGATTAATCTTGACATACATATGTTGTTTTCGGGTTCATGGATAATTGGGCTTCAAACATGTCTAAATAGTTTATAAAACGGTGCTTGTGAGATTGGAAATTTCGAACAATTGAGAAAGTTTGAGACGTCAGTTGTGAAATTCTAACCTAAGACTTGGGAATCTGGAGCCCGGTCAGGAGGGGATATGTTGAGCTGGAGGGGGATCTGTAGTGTTCCATTGGTAATTTAAAGGTAGATATTCGCTGATCGACATGAAGCCTCTCTAGCCACATATCCTGTGTAGATCCGCTTCTTTTAAAGTGATTATGAAAAGTTCTGACTGTTATGGTCTCAAGAGTCCCAGTCTTATCAGTCTTTGCAGTCTGGTGAGCGACCCCACAGTCTTTGACTGTCTTGTTTTTTATATGGTCGGTTTCACCTCATCTTCAAACTATCTTGTATACATGTGCTTCTTATTTCCTTCCCCTTTTAAATTTTATTTCACAAGTAGCATAATCATGTACCCCGACGGTGGTTGGGTAAAACACATGCAGGCTCCTTCATTTGGGCTCTCCGCTGGTACCCAGCTCCGTTTGGGTAATTCGTCCAACGATAGCCCCTAACTCAGGAGCTAATCTGTGGAGTCTTAATCCAGAAATGATTCAAAGAACATCATTTCAGTGTTACGTAATAGTGCAAATTAAAATTGTAATTTCATTTAGCAAATTACAGTTTTAAGTTCATATTACCATATATAGAAGTTTGTACCAGCAACTGAGAGCCCCATTCTTTCCCCAAAAATATATTAATTGAATGAAAACAGCATATGCATAAATGTAGATATTCTGCGTTCAATGTATAATAATGTAATGTACTGTATGTTGCCAACTCGATCATTTATATTCAATAAATGTTTTTAGGCAAGAATATATTCGTTTGATACATAAGGCATGAACATGGGGCGGAAATGCATCCTGTCCTCTGGTTCTTCTGTTTGAAAATAAATGATGGCTTTTCATATTAATTTACAAGGTTCCATCTGAGGGGGAGATCATAAATGGGAGATAAATGCATCGCGATTTATCAAACGATTATGATACTCCTCGAAGTCATTATTTAATACTCTACGATTGTCAGAGTCTGCATCGAAAATCATCAAAGGTCAAACTATGTTTACGCTCATATGCAGATGAGCATCTAATTATACCGCGAGCGTACATAGAAAGACAGCAGTTGGTTCCACTAGATTTGCATAAGACGGTATCAAGATTCCCAGACTAGAGTAGTGCAAATACAGTAATTGAGAATAGACAGTTTCTACATCACCAACCAAGATATCTATAGAACTAATGAAATCACGGCACTCCGTAGTGACATCATGAAATATATATTAAGAACCAATCAAATCCTGATTCTAGCTTAATGATGTCATTACTTCATGAGCACTTTTACAAATATGGAATATCTCAGATTCTCTTTGTCTCAGAATTTATAGCATCAACAATCCATTCTTTCAACAATCTTAAACAACATTAAATTGCGCATAATTTATTACCCACCACCACCCCCTATCACCACCACATAACTATTTACCCACCACCACCCCCAACCACCACCGTCAGTCGGTACCTTGAATGGGAGATTCTCAGTAAACTTGTATAATACATCTCGGATAGTGAAATCATTTCACATTTCATGCCTCAGGAAATGCCACCAAATTTGCTTGTGGCTTTTCCTGGTCAAATTGCTAGATGCTCTCAAACTGTAATATAGTTATTGTATTATGTATATTTGTTCATGTAGCACACCATTTGTTCAAATATAATTATTGTATTATGTATATATGTATATGTAGCACACCATTTGTTCAAACATAGTTATCGTATTATGTATATTGGAATATGTAGCCCACCAGTTGACCTTGCAATGTCAATGTCTGAAGATACACATGTAGCAATACTGTCTCGCATATCATTTCACGTAACTATCCAAAACTACTTAACAGCTTCATCTCACATTAAATTAGCAAAGCTAATGCCTGAAGCAATCAAGGTATTCCTGCATTAGATTATTAGCTATAAATATTAGAAGCTAACAACGTCTTCTTGCAATTAAATTAATGAGAGTAAATGCTCGAAGCTAACAGCGTCTTCTTGCATTAAAATAAAAACGCGTGAAGCTAACAGCATCTTTGGCAACTGAATTATTAAATGTACATGCTCGAAGTTAACAGCGTCTTCTTGCAATTGAATTATTAAATGTAATGCCTGAAGCTAACAGCGTCTTCTTGCAATTGAATTATTAAATGTAATGCCTGAAGTTAACAGCGTCTTCTTGCAATTGAATTATTAAATGTACATGCTTGAAGTTAACAGCGTCTTCTTGCAATTGAATTATTAAATGTAATGCCTGAAGCTAACCGTCTTCTTGCATTGAATTATTAAATGTACATGCTTGAAGCTAACAGCGTCTTCTTGCAATAGACATAGTAATGTAATGCTTGAAGCTAACAGCGTCTTCTTGCAATTGAATTATCAAATGTAAAAGCTTGAAGTTAACAGCGTCTTCTTGCAATGCAAGGCTTAAATGTAAATGCTTGAAGCTAACAGCGTCTTCTAGCAACTGATTTATCAAAAGTACATGCTCGAAGCTAACAGCGTCTTCTTGCAATTGAATTATTAAACTTAATGCTTGAAGTTAACAGCGTCTTCTGGCAATATAATTATTAAATGCACAGGCTTGAAGCTAACAGCGTCTTCTTGCAATTGAATTATTAAATGTAATGCTCCAAGTTAACAGCGTCTTCTTGCAACTGAACTAGTAAATGTACACACTTGAAGCTAACAGCGTCTTCTTGCAATTGAAATAGTAAGTGTCATGCACGTGGGTAATTCGTCCAACGATAGCCCCTAACTCAGGAGCTAATCTGTGGAGTCTTAATCCAGAAATGATTCAAAGAACATCATTTCAGTGTTACGTAATAGTGCAAATTAAAATTGTAATTTCATTTAGCAAATTACAGTTTTAAGTTCATATTACCATATATAGAAGTTTGTACCAGCAACTGAGAGCCCCATTCTTTCCCCAAAAATATATTAATTGAATGAAAACAGCATATGCATAAATGTAGATATTCTGCGTTCAATGTATAATAATGTAATGTACTGTATGCTGCCAACTCGATCATTTATATTCAATAAATGTTTTTAGGCAAGAATATATTCGTTTGATACATAAGGCATGAACATGGGGCGGAAATGCATCCTGTCCTCTGGTTCTTCTGTTTGAAAATAAATGATGGCTTTTCATATTAATTTACAAGGTTCCATCTGAGGGGGAGATCATAAACCCAAATTACTCTCGAAAAAGTGGACATTTCTAGAAATAAGTTTTTCCACCCATATATTTTTATCAACACACATGCGCTAGATTTATACTGGGTAATGTAACCATCTGACATCAAATAAGTTATGTGATATCTCAGACCTGTCTAATAGTATGCAGGTTGACATTTCTCGTAATGGATGGATTCCAAGATGGTCGCAAAATTACTCAAGATGGCTTCCAAAATGGCAACCAAATTTGTTTTTTTTAAAATGATTTGTCAAATATATTCCGAACATTATTCTCTGCTGTTCCGAAAAAGGTAGCATAGGTTGTAGCTCATTTGGCTATTACCCTTACATTTTCCAAGTGTGTTATAAGTGTCAAATAAGTGTTGCATAAGTGTAGGAAAATTTTTCTTCTAAGTGTGCACTTACAACCAAGTGTACAAGTCCAACAGTGGCAGTAAGTGTAGTGCAAGTGTAACATAAGTGTACGTTCCAACTATGTAAATGAGGTGAGTGTCATATAAGTGTATGATTCTAAAGTGTGGTATAAGTGTATGTTGGCAAGTGTAATAGAACTGTATAATAATTGCAAGTGTTTTATAAGTGTAAGTTCTGAATGGGGTTGTAAGTGTATTGTAAGTGTACAATGGTGATTGTGATGCAAGTGTATTATATAAGTGTATAGTACATGTATTAGTAAAATAAGTGTATATCATAGATGGGCATGCACATATTAAATTTCACTTTCAAAGATGGCAATTGATGCATTAATCAAGGGAATCACATTCACAATGATTTAGACTGATAAAATAGTTTATTATTATATTAATAATGTTTTAATATATAAATCATCTATCAATTAGGTTCCTTGGCTCAATAAATATATTTCATAAATCTGGTGCTGATATGCGAAGTTTGAATGAGCTGAAGTATCTTCAAGCTTGTCTCTTCCCGTTAGTCTTTACTCCACTTTTGTCATGATGTCCATGTCATATTCAGTACCATGTCCCATTTAAAGCATGCAGTGCCTGCTGTGGGATGTTTAGTTTAGCACGGAGAGTGAGAGAAATTTGCAAACGTTGGCATGACCGATTCCAGTTTTTTTTTGGCCAAAAAAGCTGTAAGTGAGTCATTTTTTTCTTCTGATGTCACATTGTCTGAGATGATCCAAATTCCAATGTGCTCTGTGTGCCCAGTCTACCCCTCCACCAAAATTAGTTTTGTCCGGTATCACAAGCATTTGGACAAGACGTCAAGATGATTGAAATTGAATCCGTGATCAGTCCTCCTGGCGAGTCTTGCCAACATTGTCATTGGGCAACAATGAAACATGCGAGAGATCAATCACTGAATCAGCTGGACGACAGCCATCACTCTCCGATTGAGAATTATCACTTGTAAATAAATGTATGTTGTATATCTGAATTTAGCGCACGTTTCCATCGGTTATAATCTGTATGCATCCAGTGTGACTTTACTGTTGACATGATTTAATTTCTCAATGTCATCGTGTCATTGTAGGATCACTGGTCGAATTGGGAACAAACTTCGCCTATTTGCGTAATTATTTGCCGAATTCAGCCTCCTACCACCTGTTCTATCTCTAGTGTGTTTAGTTCCTTTCTTCTTTTTGCCAAATTGTTGAATTGTTTTGGCTTTTCTCGCCGTCATTTTCGTAAATGAAAGCTGTTGTCAAATAAAATGCAGATGAAATTTAAATTTGATTTCTTGACCGCCGAATTACCGGAATGTGGTCTGCGCATGCGCATGTAGTCACGGTCACAGTCACTGTTAGCTTTTAGCCAATCGTATGCTCAGTTCTAGGATATCACTTGATTTAGACGGGTTTTCCCAATAAAATGATGACATCAGAGGACAATGTTTACACACAGCGAGATGGGATTTAATTCCCCATACACGAACACGTGGGCAGAAAGCCGCAAGCATTTCCTTTGGGAGATTTACAGTGGGTCGATAATCACACGTATATACAGTTAAACTTTGTTATTTTTGATACATTTTACGTTAAATTAAAAACAGATAGCAGGTACATATACGTACTTCTCCGAGAATGTTAAAAACAATTTTTATCTGTTCATCATTATTTTATTGTCACGAAATTACGCTAACTATCGAAGTTTTGCTATAAAAAACCCAGATAAAAATAATTCTATTTGGGAGTATTGCACGTCAAAATTACGGGTTTAGAAACGATTTTTATTATACTTAATTCTGATCTGCGTCGTCAAACTACTATCATACAACATTTCTATATTCGTAATGGACATTTTTGTTGTTGTTTTTTGAATGCAGGTGTGTTTGGAAACACAATCATTGAAGCTTTCATATAGTAATACGCCAATTTCAATATACGTGATAGCGACCAATTTTCATTGTTTCTATGACAAACATTTTGCAGTTAATAAATTGTAGATATACATACTCATATATCTTTATTTTAGCACAAAAGATTCATAAAATTTATTACTATCGGAATATAAATAACAGAAAAACGAAATACCGTAATTTCAAAATTGAAAAAGTTCATATTTAATATAAGACGGCAATTATATAGTACAAATGTGCGAGGCTCTGAGCAGTATTCCTGAACATATCCATATCAAAGTTTGATAAGTGTGGTATAAGTGTTGATAAATTTTTCCAAAGTTCCATAAGTGTACCTTTAAGTGTGGGGCAGTGTTCCCAAAACATTTAAAAAGTATAAGTATCATCAGTGTGTCATAAGTGTAGAGAGAACTTTTCAAAGTACCATAAGTGTAGCTGTAAGTGTGGGCAGCATGCCCAAAGATTTTCAAAGTCTCAAAAGTGTAGAGCAAGTGTACACTTATTACAACACTTACACTACACTTACGAAATAAGTGTACATTTCGAAAAAAGTGAGTGTGGTACAAGTGTACTGAATTAAAAAAACAAAAGCTACAAGTGTACTATAAGTGTATACCTGAACTACACTTACAATGAAAGTGTACACTTAGAAAATATAAGGGTAACCAAGTTATATAATTAACTGACACTAATTGTTCTATTCTGGTTGTCCCAGTACCTTCTGGGGATGACAAATTCATTTTAAAGATGCAGTAAGGAATTATGACAAATCGTCTTTTGTGTTATGGTCATATTTCTGAACGGAAATGGGCAAAACTTCGAAACAGAACTGAGAGGAACCATATTATGTGGCTACTCTTGTCCATTAGCTTCACAATTGATCAAATTAATGCATGATGTAAGTCAAAATGGCAGCCACGGTGTGACTGCATGTGAATATGTTTACAGGGAGTTATGGTATGACCATGAATGATGTGAATAGTTATACAAGGAGTGGCTATATGGTCATGGGTGGGGTGTCCATGAAATGCATATGTATACAAGGAGTGGTTGTATGGTCATGTGTGAAGTGAATAGGAATACAGAGAGTGGCTGCATGATAATTAGAGTATCTACATGGTCATTGTTGTGTTGTTAATGTATATATGAAGTGACTAGATAGCCATATGTGTGGAATTTACAGGTGTATCTTGGGTGGCTATCTTATGGATGGATGATGTCTATACACGTGTTGGCTGTATGATCATGGGTTGGTGTATGGACAAATGGGGAGTGGTTGTTTGCGTATGGGTAATGTATATAGGTGTACATGGAATGAATGTACGGTCATGATTGCTGAAGTGTATATGCATACATGGAGTACATGTATAGCTGGGTAGTCATTGGTGGGCTTGTGGGTATATAGGAAGTGTCCTTGTGACCATGGGTGTATATGATATGTATATGCATATCTACTGTGTCTGTATTTTCATGGATGTGCGTAACAGTATACAGCGAGTCGATGGGTTGTCATTGGTGATGTGTATATGCAAGTCTGGAGTGTACAAATGGATGTATGCGCCGGGTATTGGTATATCTATTGATGAGGTATACTGTATGTGTATACATGCTTTGGTAATATGCGGGGTGAATATGTATATGTTGAGTGGCTATATGGCCATGGGTGTGGCGAAAGTTATACAATGAATGGGTAAATAGGTATACAAGTAGTCATACATTCGGTGTGTGAGTATACAGCGAGTGTTTAAATTACCATTGGTGATGTGTATATGTAAGTCTGGAGTGTATGGATGGCCGTGTGATCAGGGTATTGGTATATATTGAAGGGCTCCATGGTCATTGGTGAGGTGTAGATGTATACCCGGAGAGACTATATGGCCATGAGTGGGATGTATATGAATATATTGAGTGGCTATATGGTAATGGGTGTGGCCAATAGGTATACCAGGAGTGACTGTATGGCCAATGTTGATGTGATATGCGGGGTATTGGTATATCTAGGGTTGTATGGCGATTGGTGAGGTGTTTATGTATACCTAGAGTGACTATATATGAATGGGTGGGGTTTATATGTATGTCTTGAGTGGCTATATGTCCATATGTGTGGGCAATAGGTGTACAGGGAGCAACAATATGGCCAATGTCGGAGTGAATATGTATACAAGGAGTTACTGTATGACAACGAATGTGATGTGTGAGTACACAGCTAGAGTCTGAATTGCCATGAGTGAGATGTACATTCAAGTCTGGCCTGTATGAATGGCCGTGTGCAGAGTATGGGGATATTTTGAAGGGCTGTATGGCCATTAGTGAGGTGTATATGTATATATGGAGTGACTATGGTTATGGTTGTAGTGTATATGTATATCTTGAGTGGCTATATGGCCATGGGTGTGCCAAATAAATATACAGGGAGTGATTCTATGGCCACTGATGAGGCGAATATGTATACAAGAAGTGACTGTATGATCATTGATGTGGTGAACAAGTACACATGGAGTGACAATATAGTCATGGTGATGTGTAGGGTTATACCTGTTGTGCCTGCATGACTGTATAGTCATGTGTGGATGTACGGGTACATATATATAAGGTGTGGCTGTATGGTCATGCATGATATGTATATGTATAAAGCGAGTGGCTACATGGTCATTTGTGTGGTGTTCATGTATATATGGAGTGATTGCATGTTCATGTGTGGGTTGTACAGGTGTTCATTTGGGTGGCTATATGTCAACAGGATACAGTGTGGATGCAAAGATCATAGCCAGGGAGTTACTCTATGATCATATGTGAGGTGAATAGGTATACAGGGAGTTATTGTATGTCATGACTGATGTGAGTAGGTATACAATGAGTGACTATATGGTTATGAGTGGGTTGTCCATGGTAAGATGCATCTAGGTATACAGGGAGAGGTCATGGTCAGGTGTGAGGTCAATCAGTATGCATGGAGTGACTCTATGGTGTATGATTGTGTATATTCAGTACGGGTGCAACCGGTGTACCTGTATGGTCATTGGTGTGGTGTATGGATATAGCTACATGGTCATCTATGTGTTGATTATGTATATATGGAGTGACTGTAAGGTCATGTGTGGTATGTGCATGTGTTGTCTGTATGATCATGGATGGGGTGTGTGGATAAATAGGGAGTGATTTTATGGTTACGGGTAATGTGTACAGGTATACATGGAATGACTGTACGGTCATGATTGAATATGAATACCTGGAGTAAGCTGGGTGGACATTATCGAGGGTGTGGGTATATAGGGAGTGTCCGTGTGGTAATGGTGGGATGTATATTGATATATCTCGTGGATGTATTATCATTTGTGGGTGTATAAGGCTTAGCTGTATTATCATGGATGGCGTGTATGATTGTGCAGTGAATTGCTGAATTGTCATGTGTGAGGTGTACCGCTATACTTAAAGTAATTGACCACCTATAACGCGGTGCCACCCCCGTTAATACCGCGGTATTGTACCGCGGTATTCCACAATACCGCGGTACTGATACCGCTTATTAACGCTTCAACACTGCGCATACCGCGGTAACACCACGATGGATGCGGTCACGGTTCGCGATACCGCGGTGATTTTAACGGACAATTTGCGCGGAAAAAAGACACTGAAGAAATCTTCTTTTATTGTGGTTATTTGATTTACTTATTATTGAGGATGATATGTTTTTTGCCAATATTGATTTGTCCATGTGTATAATATGTTTTTGCCAATAGTGATTTCTTTATGTGTCTGAGTCATCAAAAATTATCTCTTGAGTGGAATTTGTTTTTCTTGTCTCCGTATAACAAATAGATATTGTAACGTCTTCCTTGGAAAATCCGATATATCCGACCTAATTTAGTTTTAACCCTGGACCCTTGTCGTTGAACTCTATAGGATTTATTTTTATTGTATATTTGAAACATCGTGCATGTATACATATTGACCCATCAACGTATACATGCATATAGACAAAGGTCGATGATAAACCTACATGAGAATGCATATCAGTTTTAGTTGCGATGCAGGGTACAGGTAGGTAAGAATTATCTGAATGATCCAAATAATAGTGCGGGTGGGGAAACAACAATTCTTACCATTATTCCCAACTTTTATCAATCTCCAATGCAATTGGATTTATTTTGTGTGGTTTTATTGACATTATTAAAACAGAAATATATGGTGCAAATGTGGAGCCCGGCAGAAAAGAATTACTATTCTTGTGAGCAGGTTGTGCGATCCCTAATGAGATAACCATGACGATATCATGCGCGAACGTCATGGAAACACGGCTTAATTGGAACCAGATTAGTCTACTTTTACAGACAAGCTACATGTATTGTTTATTGCCGTAAAGTCAACATGGGAATTTGACAAATGTGGACGCTTACAATTTGACATTTATAGGAAGCAAACAAAAACATAACCACGTGGTTGAACACAATTTGACAATATGACCCACGATGATGTCATCAAGGGAACTTCCCCTTCAAACGACTGACGTATTTAATTGTCGAATTATACATCATTTTGTTTAAACCTTTGTGTCAAGGGCTGAGTGGCGCAAATCGACAATGGGATCAAGTGATAACACTGATCGACTGAGAGGAACTAGTAATCATGACGTGTATTGTCACTCAGGACAAATCATGAAGCTTGTGGATATATTAAATCGGATTAGCCATAACCCGGACGCTGGAATCACTGATTTTTTTGCCACTTTTTAGTCTGGAGATTAACCAGGGATTTACAGATTAGGATATAATCTATGGATAAACTCTCCGGGATAATCTATAAAAATCAGTGATTATTGTATGCATTAATTAATGTAATTATTATCTTATACACTCTGCCAATTTTGTAAAAAACAAGTTTTATGCAGGAAGCATCATGCAGGGGCGGTGAATTATATTTTCATACAAATAAAAAAAAAATCGATAAGTTTCATTTAACTCTTTCGCTGCCACCCCGCCACACGGACATACTCCCCAGTGCCAAGCATTCGGGGTGTAAATACAAGTATTTTATGTATATGTGGGTAATGCAATGACTATTGGGTAATTATCGGTGTATTTAGTTGAAACTTCACATGTGGGTATATATGACAATGACCTATCACCTGCCCCGACGTGGAGACCCATTCAAGGTCATAGGGTCACGTGCCATTGGCGGCCATCTTGGGTTTGCTTTAATTTATGTTTTTGGTAATTTTTTTCAATTCATATATGATTAAATGTTTGTTTTTTGTTCTAGTGTTCTATCCCATTAATTAATGCTTCACCAGTTAATCACATTCCGGCTACTATTCCGTATTTTTCACCGACCTCATTCCGACAGTATTTTTGGACGCTAAACTGATCAGCAGAAAGGAGGACGCCAAGTCAATTATGCTGTTTATTTTCCACTCATATATCGCATCCCACCAAAAGTTAATTTGTCAATGGTATATTCTGGCTCGGACTGTACTCATAGAACTTCAGGAGTAGCATGACTTTGACTGACCTTTCTTCTAAATTGTCAGCGCACACCAGCACTCTACATAAAAAATAAATGAACCCCCATTGTGATGCAACAAAACAATATAATTACGACCCGTAAACCAGTTGAACCTCCGAACTCGCATAAATGCGTATTTGGCAGCGACTGGGTAACTCGCATTTATGCGAGCTTGGCATCGAAAGAGTTAAATCTTACGAACATATTTAATTGTGCTCTTTTTCTGAAAGGTGTTGCTTATTATATCCAAAGTTGAATTAATCAGAATTCTATTGTCAACCATGCAGCAGATGTATAAGCGACCATGTGCGTTTAAAAATTTGCATGGTGAATGCACTTAGGTTCAGAAATAACGTGACCTGTCGTGAATCACGCAGTAATTAAAAGCAAAATTGTCATGCACGATCACAACAAACACTAAATGATAAACACGTCACAAAAATGTCACGTGGGCTTGTTCTGAATGCGACAGGTCGTCATGGTAATCTTCAGCCCTGAGTGGAACTCTAAGTATCACGCGGTGAGCTTTACGCTACTTTGAAGTTGCCGACATCGGCTGTCAAATTATAAACTCCACCCATCGCCTGGTGTCCGGGCACTGAGGTGTCTTCCAATAAAGGCCCTAAAATCTGGCCCAAGTCTGGAGTGTACAAATGGATGTATGCGCCGGGTATTGGTATATCTATTGATGAGGTATACTGTATGTGTATACATGCTTTGGTAATATGCGGGGTGAATATGTATATGTTGAGTGGCTATATGGCCATGGGTGTGGCGAAAGTTATACAATGAATGGGTAAATAGGTATACAAGTAGTCATACATTCGGTGTGTGAGTATACAGCGAGTGTTTAAATTACCATTGGTGATGTGTATATGTAAGTCTGGAGTGTATGGATGGCCGTGTGATCAGGGTATTGGTATATATTGAAGGGCTCCATGGTCATTGGTGAGGTGTAGATGTATACCCGGAGAGACTATATGGCCATGAGTGGGATGTATATGAATATATTGAGTGGCTATATGGTAATGGGTGTGGCCAATAGGTATACCAGGAGTGACTGTATGGCCAATGTTGATGTGATATGCGGGGTATTGGTATATCTAGGGTTGTATGGCGATTGGTGAGGTGTTTATGTATACCTAGAGTGACTATATATGAATGGGTGGGGTTTATATGTATGTCTTGAGTGGCTATATGTCCATATGTGTGGGCAATAGGTGTACAGGGAGCAACAATATGGCCAATGTCGGAGTGAATATGTATACAAGGAGTTACTGTATGACAACGAATGTGATGTGTGAGTACACAGCTAGAGTCTGAATTGCCATGAGTGAGATGTACATTCAAGTCTGGCCTGTATGAATGGCCGTGTGCAGAGTATGGGGATATTTTGAAGGGCTGTATGGCCATTAGTGAGGTGTATATGTATATATGGAGTGACTATGGTTATGGTTGTAGTGTATATGTATATCTTGAGTGGCTATATGGCCATGGGTGTGCCAAATAAATATACAGGGAGTGATTCTATGGCCACTGATGAGGCGAATATGTATACAAGAAGTGACTGTATGATCATTGATGTGGTGAACAAGTACACATGGAGTGACAATATAGTCATGGTGATGTGTAGGGTTATACCTGTTGTGCCTGCATGACTGTATAGTCATGTGTGGATGTACGGGTACATATATATAAGGTGTGGCTGTATGGTCATGCATGATATGTATATGTATAAAGCGAGTGGCTACATGGTCATTTGTGTGGTGTTCATGTATATATGGAGTGATTGCATGTTCATGTGTGGGTTGTACAGGTGTTCATTTGGGTGGCTATATGTCAACAGGATACAGTGTGGATGCAAAGATCATAGCCAGGGAGTTACTCTATGATCATATGTGAGGTGAATAGGTATACAGGGAGTTATTGTATGTCATGACTGATGTGAGTAGGTATACAATGAGTGACTATATGGTTATGAGTGGGTTGTCCATGGTAAGATGCATCTAGGTATACAGGGAGAGGTCATGGTCAGGTGTGAGGTCAATCAGTATGCATGGAGTGACTCTA
The DNA here is from genome assembly GCA_032622095.1 of Siphonodentalium dalli. Taxonomy (NCBI): domain Eukaryota; kingdom Metazoa; phylum Mollusca; class Scaphopoda; order Gadilida; family Siphonodentaliidae; genus Siphonodentalium; species Siphonodentalium dalli. The sequence continues at coordinate 60,919,993 of CP136068.1, forward strand.
TGGTGTATGATTGTGTATATTCAGTACGGGTGCAACCGGTGTACCTGTATGGTCATTGGTGTGGTGTATGGATATAGCTACATGGTCATCTATGTGTTGATTATGTATATATGGAGTGACTGTAAGGTCATGTGTGGTATGTGCATGTGTTGTCTGTATGATCATGGATGGGGTGTGTGGATAAATAGGGAGTGATTTTATGGTTACGGGTAATGTGTACAGGTATACATGGAATGACTGTACGGTCATGATTGAATATGAATACCTGGAGTAAGCTGGGTGGACATTATCGAGGGTGTGGGTATATAGGGAGTGTCCGTGTGGTAATGGTGGGATGTATATTGATATATCTCGTGGATGTATTATCATTTGTGGGTGTATAAGGCTTAGCTGTATTATCATGGATGGCGTGTATGATTGTGCAGTGAATTGCTGAATTGTCATGTGTGAGGTGTACCGCTATACTTAAAGTAATTGACCACCTATAACGCGGTGCCACCCCGTTAATACCGCGGTATTGTACCGCGGTATTCCACAATACCGCGGTACTGATACCGCTTATTAACGCTTCAACACTGCGCATACCGCGGTAACACCACGATGGATGCGGTCACGGTTCGCGATACCGCGGTGATTTTAACGGACAATTTGCGCGGAAAAAAGACACTGAAGAAATCTTCTTTTATTGTGGTTATTTGATTTACTTATTATTGAGGATGATATGTTTTTTGCCAATATTGATTTGTCCATGTGTATAATATGTTTTTGCCAATAGTGATTTCTTTATGTGTCTGAGTCATCAAAAATTATCTCTTGAGTGGAATTTGTTTTTCTTGTCTCCGTATAACAAATAGATATTGTAACGTCTTCCTTGGAAAATCCGATATATCCGACCTAATTTAGTTTTAACCCTGGACCCTTGTCGTTGAACTCTATAGGATTTATTTTTATTGTATATTTGAAACATCGTGCATGTATACATATTGACCCATCAACGTATACATGCATATAGACAAAGGTCGATGATAAACCTACATGAGAATGCATATCAGTTTTAGTTGCGATGCAGGGTACAGGTAGGTAAGAATTATCTGAATGACCCAAATAATAGTGCGGGTGGGGAAACAACAATTCTTACCATTATTCCCAACTTTTATCAATCTCCAATGCAATTGGATTTATTTTGTGTGGTTTTATTGACATTATTAAAACAGAAATATATGGTGCAAATGTGGAGCCCGGCAGAAAAGAATTACTATTCTTGTGAGCAGGTTGTGCGATCCCTAATGAGATAACCATGACGATATCATGCGCGAACGTCATGGAAACACGGCTTAATTGGAACCAGATTAGTCTACTTTTACAGACAAGCTACATGTATTGTTTATTGCCGTAAAGTCAACATGGGAATTTGACAAATGTGGACGCTTACAATTTGACATTTATAGGAAGCAAACAAAAACATAACCACGTGGTTGAACACAATTTGACAATATGACCCACGATGATGTCATCAAGGGAACTTCCCCTTCAAACGACTGACGTATTTAATTGTCGAATTATACATCATTTTGTTTAAACCTTTGTGTCAAGGGCTGAGTGGCGCAAATCGACAATGGGATCAAGTGATAACACTGATCGACTGAGAGGAACTAGTAATCATGACGTGTATTGTCACTCAGGACAAATCATGAAGCTTGTGGATATATTAAATCGGATTAGCCATAACCCGGACGCTGGAATCACTGATTTTTTTGCCACTTTTTAGTCTGGAGATTAACCAGGGATTTACAGATTAGGATATAATCTATGGATAAACTCTCCGGGATAATCTATAAAAATCAGTGATTATTGTATGCATTAATTAATGTAATTATTATCTTATACACTCTGCCAATTTTGTAAAAAACAAGTTTTATGCAGGAAGCATCATGCAGGGGCGGTGAATTATATTTTCATACAAATAAAAAAAAAATCGATAAGTTTCATTTAACTCTTTCGCTGCCACCCCGCCACACGGACATACTCCCCAGTGCCAAGCATTCGGGGTGTAAATACAAGTATTTTATGTATATGTGGGTAATGCAATGACTATTGGGTAATTATCGGTGTATTTAGTTGAAACTTCACATGTGGGTATATATGACAATGACCTATCACCTGCCCCGACGTGGAGACCCATTCAAGGTCATAGGGTCACGTGCCATTGGCGGCCATCTTGGGTTTGCTTTAATTTATGTTTTTGGTAATTTTTTTCAATTCATATATGATTAAATGTTTGTTTTTTGTTCTAGTGTTCTATCCCATTAATTAATGCTTCACCAGTTAATCACATTCCGGCTACTATTCCGTATTTTTCACCGACCTCATTCCGACAGTATTTTTGGACGCTAAACTGATCAGCAGAAAGGAGGACGCCAAGTCAATTATGCTGTTTATTTTCCACTCATATATCGCATCCCACCAAAAGTTAATTTGTCAATGGTATATTCTGGCTCGGACTGTACTCATAGAACTTCAGGAGTAGCATGACTTTGACTGACCTTTCTTCTAAATTGTCAGCGCACACCAGCACTCTACATAAAAAATAAATGAACCCCCATTGTGATGCAACAAAACAATATAATTACGACCCGTAAACCAGTTGAACCTCCGAACTCGCATAAATGCGTATTTGGCAGCGACTGGGTAACTCGCATTTATGCGAGCTTGGCATCGAAAGAGTTAAATCTTACGAACATATTTAATTGTGCTCTTTTTCTGAAAGGTGTTGCTTATTATATCCAAAGTTGAATTAATCAGAATTCTATTGTCAACCATGCAGCAGATGTATAAGCGACCATGTGCGTTTAAAAATTTGCATGGTGAATGCACTTAGGTTCAGAAATAACGTGACCTGTCGTGAATCACGCAGTAATTAAAAGCAAAATTGTCATGCACGATCACAACAAACACTAAATGATAAACACGTCACAAAAATGTCACGTGGGCTTGTTCTGAATGCGACAGGTCGTCATGGTAATCTTCAGCCCTGAGTGGAACTCTAAGTATCACGCGGTGAGCTTTACGCTACTTTGAAGTTGCCGACATCGGCTGTCAAATTATAAACTCCACCCATCGCCTGGTGTCCGGGCACTGAGGTGTCTTCCAATAAAGGCCCTAAAATGAGGGGTGAAGGAGAGGGCCTCTCGACCCTTTCGACCATCCCGCGGGTTAGCCCCCCCCCCAAATCACATACCTTAGTCTTCCAACACATACCTGCCCTTGAAATAATTTTCACCATGCACCAAGTATGAATGTGTTATGACGGAATGTTTTTTTTTATTTGTATTCGATAAGTAAGATCATTAAAGTAAGAGACATTCTAAGGCAGCGATTGGCATTGGCACGAAGTCGTGGAAATCACAAAGTGATTCTCCTTATATCTGTGGAATTTAATGAGATCCTTAATTAAGGCTTAGAGACGTATTGTTTTAACTTTCTGTGTTACAACCCAGCCAGCAGGAGTCGTCATTTAATTAATAGATATTATAGCAATGCCATGAATCATGCGTCAAAAACACGAACATTGCACTCGCATTTATAAACAAATCATATTTCTGTTGCTATTCCACATAGTTCAAATCATTTTGAATTTATTCCGTATCCTCCGCTCCGATTTTCAGGAATAAACCGCGAATAAAGCATGTGATTGACTACCCTACGATCATTTCCAGCTACGATTTTTACATACACATGACTGCGATTACGTCGCAATTAAGTGGAGGTTATCAAGGATACGCCACGATTTTGCATCTAAAATCAAACGGTGCTTGATATTATTTTTTGACTTGAGACATTGTCATCAGCTTGCGCAATCCAACTACCGGTTACTTCCTCGACGGAAATCTTTCCACTTACAATTGAATCGTTGTTGTCTGAACGTTCACTAAATACATCCATTCAAAGAGTTCCGTGAAAATCATCACGGTATGCAAAAAATTTAACGTGGTGCCTGCTATAAGACCGTGGTATCCTTACCGCCCTATACCATAACTCCACCGCCGTGACCGTCTCAATACCGCTACCGCTTATTACCGGTATCACCGCGGTCATGACCGGGATATCACCCCATTTTTCTGGTCAATTACTTTGAGAATAGCGGTATATGCAACTATGGAGTGTTTGAGTGGTCGTGTGTGCGTTTTTTTTGTATATCTGGAAGGGATGAACGGCCATTAGTGAGGTTTACATGTATACCTGGAGTGAATCTATAGTCTAGGGTCCTGTTTGGTGACTCGTGGCGGTATGGTCATGTGTAGGTTATACCAGCATACACACGTGTTGCTTTATTGTCATGGGCGAGGGATATGAGTATATAGCGAGTGGCTATATGGCCATGGATGAGGTGCATATGCATACATGGAGTGACTATACTGACATGGATGGGGTGTATTAGTATATCTTGAGTGGCTATTCGGCTATGGTGTGACAAATAGGGATACATAGAGTGACATGGCCAATGTTGAGGTGAATATGTATACAAGGATTGGCCATGATCATGTATGAATGTTTTGAATAGGTACACACGGGGTGACTATATGGCCATAGGTCAGGTGAAGGAGTATACCAGGTGACATGGGTGAGGGTATGTGTATGAAGCGAGTGGCTATATGGCCATTGGTGAGGTGCATATGTATACCGGAATGACTTTATGGTGTTGATGTAGATATTGATTGTCTATTTGACCATGCGTTTGGAGAATAGGTATACAGGGGGTGACCTTATGGCCAATGGTGAGATGAATGGGTATACAAGGAGTGACTATATGGTTATGGGTCATGTTTAGGAGTATACCCGGTGTGCCTGGATTGTGACGCATGGCTGTATGGTCACCCGTGGTTATGGGTCAGGTGTACATGTATACAGCTTAACGTCCCCCATCTACATAAACATCACCAAGATGGAGAACTCTCTGACATGACCTCTCTATTGATTAACATACCCTTGAGTTATTGTGGAAAGCGATAGCCACCCAAGATACACATATACAATCCACCAATTACCCAAGTCACTCCATATGTACATAAACACCACATAAATGCCAACATAGTAACCCACTTTATACACGTACACCTGATCATGCAACCATACTTGGTTATACCCGTACATACCACAAATGACGATACAGCCACGAGTCACCATGCATGAACACCAGGTATACACCTACACCCGACACATGACCAAAAAGTCACTCATTGTATACATATTCACCTCACCATGGACCATACAGCCACTACATGTATACCTATTCGCCATACACATGACCATAGAGTCAATCCATGTATACATATGCACAACACCAATGGTGAGCCCTTCCAGATATACCAATACCCGCACATACGACCACTCATAAGTTTCATTCTTGCCACTCATAAGTTATATACACGCCATCGATGATCATACATCTACTCCCCATACACCACCAATGATAACACATCCACAACATATATAAATATATGTCCCACCGTCACCAACAGGGTACTCCCTATATACCCACACATCATCCATGACCATACAATAACTCCCTGTATACCTATTATCCTCATCTATGACCATAGAGTAACTCCGTAGCTGCCATCTTGGCTTCCACCCTGTATCCAGTTGATAAATTTGTATCATAGTGGGCCTGAATACCCACATATCATGATGGTTCATCTCAGTTCCGTCTCTCAAAGTTCTGCCCATTTCCTTTCAATAATATGGCCAGAATCACAAAAGAGGTTCTCCTCAAAATTCCATACTGCAACTTTAAAATGATTTTGTCATGCCCCATACGGAACTGGGACAAATATAATAGAACGTATTTGTCAGTTAATTAACAAATACGTAAAATAACCAAGTGAATCCACAATTTGCTATCTTTTTCGGATAACGCAGAGAATAATGTTCGGGATATGTTAACTTTTAACTTTTTACAAATTTGGTTGCCATTTTGGAAGCCATCTTGAGCATTTTAGTCTTTAAACCCCACCGTGTGACACACTTAAGATAGACCAAAACAATAAACACCTTTGATACCAAAGATAGTTGCATTTTACTTGAACAAATGGTCGAACCATGAAAAGTTAATTTTGCCGATATTTATGTCAAGTTTGTGATAGAAAAATCCCATATTTATGGTGATGTCAGTGGTGACAATAGTAAAAATGATCCATGGTGCATCAGAGATGTTAGTATGCAATGTATAGAATACAGATTAGCCAATTGTATACATCAACCACAACTTGTAAGCGATTGCAGGACACCCTGGGGCAATATTTACCATTTTCCATATTTTGGCGGCCATTTTCGCAGCCATTTTGAGCCAAGGTAAGATTTTTGGTTCCAGAGAGTTGGAATATTCATAGGTAATGATATCCCTCACTTACATTACAATGTTCTTTTCATTTCTTTTTGAAATATGACTAGAATCCCAATTGTGATTTTTTGTAAAATTTTGTACCGTGTTCTGAAAATCGAATTTTTTGAGGCATCAGAAGGGGATAGGACCCCATTAGTTGCACATTTAATTGCTCCAATGATCAGTTAATATACACAACACTAAATAAAGTCACATTACTCAACCAGTTCCAAACAGCATGAATTGATCTAGAAGATATTTGTGAAAAAATGTCATATTTTCAACTTCCGGCGGCCATTTTGGTGGCCATCTTGGATGGTGAGTTTCAATTTTGGCCCAAAAAAGTGTCATTATGTCTTAGCTTCACGAAAATATATACATTTGTATACATTTTACAAGATTTTCCCGCTATAATTTGCATAAAACTGACCTAGGGTCTGGTCTGAAAAACGGCAGCCATGATGGACGCCATCTTGTCTGGAGTCTACACGGCCACTTTTTTTTCTTGTTAACATTGCTTAAAAGTTGAAGGACATAATAAGGAACAAAATAAATGGGGTGAAGTTAAGTCCCAGGGGGGGGGGGTGCAAGGGTACCCCTATTAGCTCCCGGACTATATGTGTTTACAGCAATCTCAAATACAACTCTTAACTGTTTGACAGTTTACACCTTTATTATTAGTATTAGTATTAACCATTTCATGACCACTATGCTGGTACAGCAATAAAGACCCTGCACCAGTGTATTCTCCTATATATAAGAGAATGCACTGGGGTTCAAGATCAAGGAAATATTGTTAGGCCAATATAGTCAGACATCCAAATAAATCACACATGTCCTATTCTCACAGGGATGTCCCCACATATGTTTGGGGAAGGGGCAAATTTCTCAGATTTGTTCATTGAGATGTAATTTATTTTTCAAAACCAATTACATATACTAAAATAAAAAGAATATAAAATAATAGACCACCCTTACATTTCCCAAGTGTGTTATAAGTGTCAAATAAGTGTTGCATAAGTGTAGGAAATTTTTTCCTCTAAGTGTGCACTTACAACCAAGTGTACAAGTCCAACAGTGGCAGTAAGTGTAGTGCAAGTGTAACATAAGTGTACAGTAAGTGTACGTTCCAACTATGTAAATGAGGTGAGTGTCATATAAGTGTATGATTCTAAAGTGTGGTATAAGTGTATGTTGGCAAGTGTAATATAAGTGTATAATAATTGCAAGTGTTTTATAAGTGTAAGTTCTGAATGGGGTTGTAAGTGTATTGTAAGTGTACAATGGTGATTGTGATGCAAGTGTATTATATAAGTGTATAGTACATGTATTAGTAAAATAAGTGTATATCATAGATGGGCATGGAGCTCCGTGGTCCAGTGGTTAGCGCGTTGGACTTGTCTTCGCTGTCAACACAGCGAGGCGAGTTCGCGGCTGGCTGGTGGTCTGTTATGAGTTTCCACACAGCAGTGGCTTGGCCGACTTGAGCGATGTGCAATTGTTGGATTGTACACTGTTTGAATCTCGCGCCAAGTTGTGACCCTTGAGCAAGGTCGCTCGTACTGTGTCTGCTTTGCACCACCCATGCATTACAAGGGTACCTGATAATGAGCAGTGAAAGATCTTGTCAGTATGCTAGCCATATAGTATCCTCGCATACTCCCGGCTGTACCTCCCCCTGTCCCCGGGGAGCAGTAGATGGTTACTGAATGTTCAGGCTCATCAGGGTAATAATTGTAAAACTTTGAGCGCTTTGGGCCTCATGGGAAAGGCGCTTTACAAATGCTATACATTATTATTATAATAAATTTCACTATCAAAGATGGCAATTGATGCATTAATCAAGGGAATCACATTCACAATGGTTTAGACTGATAAAATACTTTATTATATTATATTAATAATGTTTTAATATATAAATCATCTATCAATTAGGTTCCTTGGCTCAATAAATATATTTCATAAATCTGGTGCTGATATGCGAAGTTTGAATGAGCTGAAGTATCTTCAAGCTTGTCTCTTCCCGTTAGTCTTTACTCCACTTACAGTATGTCATGATGTCCATGTCATATTCAGTACGATGTCCCATTTAAAGCATGCAGTGCCTGCTGTGGGATGTTTAGTTTAGCACGGAGAGTGAGAGAAATTTGCAAACGTTGGCATGACCGATTCCATTTTTTTTTTGCCAAAAAAGCTGTAAGCGAGTCATTTTTTTCTTCTTCTGATGTCACATTGTCTCTGAGATGATCCAAATTCCAATGTGATCTGTGTGCCCAGTCTACCCCTCCACCAAAATTAGTTTTGTCCGGTATCACAAGCATTTGGACAAGACGTCAATATGATTGAAATTGAATCCGTGATCAGTCCTCTTGGCGAGTCTTGCCAACATTGGGCAACATTGCCAACAATGAAACATGCGAGAGATCAATCACTGAATCAGCTGGACGACAGCCATCACTCTCCGATTGAGAATTATCACTTGTAAATAAATGTATGTTGTATATCTGAATTTAGCGCACGTTTCCATCGGTTATAATCTGTATGCATCCAGTGTGACTTTACTGTTGACATTTAATTTCTCAATGTCATCGGGAGGAGCGGATAGCTCAGTTGGTTTGTGGGCCGACCTCTGAGCTAACCCTTCGACACGGTCGAGGGTTCAAATCCGACAAAATATCGGTCGGACTTTGTGTCGCCATCTGCATTCCCAGTACCATGGGCATCACAAATCAATCTTCGTACCTCTGCTCCTCTCGTAATGTCATGACCAGGGTTGACACTACACTTGGCACACCGTCGGATCGGGAGCCGACGCTAATGGCTGTCCCGTGTGCAACAATGTGCGCACGTTAAAGATCCCTACCGTGGCGAAGAAGTCACGGGTTCGGCAAAAAACTTCCTGGAAAAATTATGGATCTACTCGATCCCGTCCTGTAAAAGCCAGCATTGGTCACTAGGACGTAACAACTGCAGATACAGATACAGATTGTTTTGTAGGATCAACAGAACAAACTTCGCCTATTTGCGTAATTATTTGCCGAATTCAGCCTCCTACCACCTGTTCTATCTCTAGTGTGTTTAGTTCCTTTCTTCTTTTTGCCAAATTGTTGAATTGTTTTGGCTTTTCTCGCCGTCATTTTCGTAAATGAAAGCTGTTGTCAAATAAAATGCAGATGAAATTTAAATTTGATTTCTTGACCGCCGAATGACCGGAATGTGGTCTGCGCATGCGCATGTAGTCGCCGTCACAGTCACGTGTTAGCTTTTAGCCAATCGTATGCTCAGTTCTAGGATATCACTTGATTTAGACAGGGATTTCCCTATAAAATGATGACATCAGAGGACAATGTTTACACACAGCGATATGGGATTAAATTCCCCATACACGAACACGTGGGCAGAAAGCCCCAAGCATTTACTTTGGGAGATTTACAGTGGGTCGATAATCACACGTATATACAGTTAAACTTTGTTATTTTTGATACATTTCACGTTAAATTAAAAACAGATAGCAGGTACATATAAGTACTTCTCCGAGAATGTTAAAAAAAATTTTTATCTGTTCATCATTAGGCCTATTTTATTGTCACGAAATTACGCTAACTATCGAAGTTTAGAAACGATTTTTATTATACTTAATTCTGATCTGCGTCGTCAAACTACTATCATACAACATTTCTATATTCGTAATGGCCATTTTTTGACTGCAGGGTGTTTGGAAACACAATCATTGAAGCTTTCATATACAAAAATTTCAATATACGTGATAGCGACAAATTTTCATTGTTTCTATGACAAACATTTTGCAGTTAATAAATTGTAGATATACATACTCATATATCTTTATTTTAGCACAAAAGATTCATAAAATTTATTACTATCGGAATATAAATAACAGAAAAACGAAATACCTGTAATTTCAAAATTGAAAAAGTTCATATTTAATACAAGACGGCAATTATATAGTACAAATGTGCGAGGCTCTGAGCAGTATTCCTGAACATATCCACATCAAAGTTTGATAAGTGTGGTATAAGTGTTGATCGTAAATTTTTCCAAAGTTCCATAATTGTGGGGCAGTGTTCCCAAAACATTTTAAAAGTATAAGTATCATCAGTGTGTCATAAGTGTAGAGAGAACTTTTCAAAGTACCATAAGTGTAGCTGTAAGTGTGGGCAGCATGCCCAAATATTTTCAAAGTCTCAAAAGTGTAGAGCAAGTGTACACTTATTACAACACTTACACTACACTTACGAAATAAGTGTACATTTCGAAAAAAGTGAGTGTGGTTCAAGTGTACTGAATTAAAAAACAAAAGCTACAAGTGTACTATAAGTGTATACCTGAACTACACTTACAATGAAAGTGTACACTTAGAAAATATAAGGGCATTGATCAAGAGAAATGAGCTCCTAGTTTTAATATTTGTCCAATATTTATATATCTTATATATGTGAGTGTCCCATAGGTAGCCTCACCTAAGAGAATGCACTGGCTTTCAAGGTTAAGGAAATATTGTTAGGCAAATGTAGACAGGATCCAAATAAATCACAGATGTCGTATTCTTGCAGGGATGTCCCCACGGGTTGAGGGGGAGGGGGTGGAATTAGCAGATTTGTTCAATGAGATGTAATTTGTTTTCTCAAAATCAATTATTTAGACTAAAATGAATATAAAATAATACACTACTTAATTTTTGAACCCCCAGATTACATTATATAAAATATATGCCATATTATATACCATTTGAAAGAGGAATCTCCAAAACATTGTATTATCAACTTTCGGAATCCGCAAATATTTTCCGAAACGTCGAGATTTCCGCAACGCTATCGTCTGATAGCAAACATTCCGCTATTTTCCGCAAAGTCCGTAACTTCGACATTGCGGAAAGTAATTTTCCGAAAATGTTGAAAATTCATGATGGGGGACTGGACTCCTCGCCGGAAGTAAATTTCGCCGAAAGTCATTTTCGACGGAGTGACAGTTCGCCGGAATATTATAATCCCGTAATTAGTCATTAGTGAAGACTGATTGACATAGGTATTATAATCCTGCGAACTGCTAATTAGTCATTAGTGAAGACTGTTTGACATTGGTACTATGAAAACAAACTTCGGGCTTCCTTCCTGGCACGTGTGATTATTACCATCATTTGTGTTTTACCGACAATACTGTTTTCTGAGGTGTGTTCATATTACATATTACAATTCACCCGAAGCCATTCTTCCTTCCTCGCACGTGTGATTATTACCATCATTTGTGTTTTACCGACAATACTGTTACCTGAGGTGTGTTCATATTACTTATTACAATTCACCCGAAGCCATTGGTGATCCGTAGTAATTATGTTGTTTTAGCGGTGGTTATCCGTAGTAACTAGGTTGTTTTTTTGTTTCCACCGCGGCCGAACTGCAACAACATCGTGGCCACACCGGCTAACTGCAGTTGGTCCGCGGTTTAATTGCCGTTCGGCCGCGGTGTAGGCCTATACTTGCCGTCCTGTCGCAGGTATACTTGCTGTTCGGCCGCGGTATACTTGCCTTTCGGCCGTGGTGTACTTGCCGTTTTTAGAATGATGTTGAAAAACACAAAGAGGGCACTATAAATGTGGTTTGATTGTTTAGCCAGACGATCTATTCAGTGTGTTGGAGATCTGATACGTCAGGCGACAAGGTGTGATTATCTTATAAGTATATAGTCGACGTCCTACCGGTATACTAAATTAAATTACATTAATTTGAACTATAATTATTTGGTTTGAAATACATTGACTACATCCGTCCATGTGGGCCTCCTTTTGGAATTTACTGCCGGCCAGAATTTTCTTCACAATAAAAAATAAAGAGCGTTTGTGCGTGGTAAGGTATGTTTCGCCCGCGAACATTTTATGAACCTAAGGGGCTTGTTACATGAGCCGGGACAACTCGGCTAGCCGAGTCAACTCGGTCTGCCATGACAACTCGGTCTCGCTGTTAAATGAGTCCAGACAACTCGGTCAGCCGGGACTACTCGGTTGACGTGCACAAAACTAGCTGTCAATCACCGAGTCACGGCGTAATGTGGGTGGTCATTAGACGTCACTCACATGACGCGAACATTCTATTGGCTGAAGTCATGAAAGTCACAACGAATCGTGTAACGTTCCATGTCTAGCCAGGTTGACTCGCTGTTAGCATAGACTAAAAATCCTTCCTTCATCTATGCTGTTACATGGACCAAGTTGTCCTGGCTAACAGAGTTGTCCCGGCTATTCAATTCAATTCAATTAAGTTTATTCTGGTCATCAATTATAGACATTACAGAAGAGTTGTATACATAAATACAATATATATGATTTCGGGAGTTAAATAGAGCGGCTAATTTATATGTGTTTGGTCTCTGATAGAAGTAGGGTTTCAGATATTTTATTCTTAGTTTGCTAAGTTCCCTACAATTCAGTACCATGTGGTATTCATTGCCGATTTCGAGATTACAGAGAGTGCAGATTCTGTCTGAATAATTCGTAGGCTTATTCGTCCAAGCGCCGAGTTCTTTTTGGGAGTTTGTGGTTTCTAGTGCGGAAAGCTAAATTATTGTGAACTGCTCTATTATCATCAGGGGATATAGGTAATTCTCTCGTTCAAATTTGACTTTATAATCCTGCAAAATGCGAATCTGCTTGTACAGCGTAAACCGGAACCACCCAGTGCGCGGTGTATTAGGCCTAAAAGAAAAAAGTCGTTTGTTTCCGCTAACCCGACCGACCCTATTTTAAACCCCCGACCCTAAACTTTTTATTGCCATTCCAAAACAAAAAAAATTAGACCAAAAAAAAAGAAAAACTTTATTTAATTTGTTTTTTCGATTTAGGTCCCAATTCATATCATAACAAGATGCAAAACATTTATATATATATATTATATTGACATAAGAAATTTAAATTCACAAAAAGATTTAAGTTTAACAGTTGGAATCATACTGTAAAGTATGTTTGGCTTTATCTAGCTTTCATCTGTGAAAACTTCAAATAGTTTCAGTTCATGTTTGTTATGATTCAGCCTTCAGACTTCAGTATTTCAATCAAATACAGTACAGGAACATTAACAATTTGATCGAATCAACCTGGTTATCAGGTGGGATCTCATAATACCAAATGAAAAATTAACATAGTGATTAGTACCATAGATAGTAATTACTAACTTAATAGACATTGTTTCTGTACTACATGTACAAGTGCCCTAGATTAGCTCTAATTTATGCAAGGAGTTTCCAAAAAATTCCAGGGGGAGAACCCCCACCATCAGCAGTCACCCCTCCTAAACCTTCCTCTGCTCAGGCCTTCAGGTTATGCCTTTGGCATATCATTGCCCAAAAACAGGTGTCCCCAAAAAATACCAAGATCCTTCACTGAATGCGGAGGAGAAGGTGGGGTTGTGAAGCCATCATTAAAGGATTACAATGCTCATGAAACAACAAAACTCTATCGGAAAGCCACCCCTATTGTGATCACAATAATCCAAGTCCCATAAAAATCGCGTAATAAATAAGCCGAGAAATAAATAAATAATACCGCCACCGGTTGTCGGCTATCTCCGTCGCAAAACCTCGCATGACGTCAAGCGAGGTAAACTAATTAAAAACACGGAGTCGGAGTTAATTGTGTCTACCTATATGATGATGGAAAATCCGGAATAGACATCAGTGCGTGAGCGTGATGGAATTACTGCGGGGCATACCAATAGCATTGTGTACACATGGTTAATTGTCATCGCGTGGTGAGTTATTTTCACTTGTGAGTTGTCGTAAGCGCTGTTTGGAAAGCTATTTGTTTTGACAAAAAACTATAGAAGGCAGATTGAGTGGGGTAGGTAAAACTTTCATGTAAAAAATAAAGCTTATAATAACACGAGCAGACATGTGAACTCTATTCGGGCGCGTGTTCACGATGGTTTTTGTTATTTTCCGTATATATGCCCCGAGTGTCCCGTATTTACACTCATTCATTCGTAACAATGCCATATAAATGCAGTGTTTTCAGCTGTGGCCGGTCTAATGACTCTCAGTTAGGTATAATGCTCTATTCATTTCCAAACGATGTTCGTTTACGTGCCATATGGTTGTATTTCTGTGGGAAAGCCGTTGCAAAAATCAGAAACCGATTACATATACCAAATAAAGAGCGTTTAATTTGACAAGTCAGTCATGGTTACGAATACATACAATTGCAGTTAAAGTGGAGAGTATGTTGAATAATTCACGATAACAACTATTCTAAGTCGATTCCCCATTCCTTCACCATGGCTCAATAAAGAGCGTTCCATGTTAAGATTTTTCCTAATATGGTACGAATAAAAAGAGTTTAATAAAGCGGAAATTGCTATGACTTGAAAGGATCTATAAAGCATGCATATCGGAAGTTCGTGTACATGTATTGACCTGTATTGGTGTAATCAGTAAAAAAAATCACGATGACAACTGTTCTAAGTCCAGTCCCTTTACCTTGGCGCAATAAAGAGCGTTCACCATTACGATATATTGCGAATAAAGAACGCTTGTATATGTGCTTACATGTTAAACCGGATTATTATTCCTCCTTCAAAAAGACTTTTAGTGTTATATATGATTGGATGTTTAAACGAACCACGGCGAACGTTTATATATTTTATAATCCTATTGTTATTTGTTATGCGTAATTGACACATAGAGGTCGAGTTATGACTTGCATATTCAATAGACCGCATCGCTAGTGTGTTAATTTTATAGGCCAATAACCACGCATAAACGCAGTGATTTTATCAGTGACAGTCTCGGCAGGGTAGTTTGGGGGTAGGGGAAACAATATTCCGAAATATATATAAGCACCATATTGCTCTAATATATACATGATTCATAACCAAGAAAAAATAACTTATCATATTGGTAATGAATGACTTGATTATAATTGATTAAATCCGACAGCAATAAACAGATTTTTTTGTTTTACCGCGTTACGATAAATTAAAACGAAACGCTCTTTATTGACACAAGACAAAGGTCATCTGGAAATTGGAATGTTTACGAGAAGATAATTGCCTAAGAACTGTGCAAGTCTTCGCATATATATGCAATCTTTATATGAATATATAATATATAATATAACTTGGACTAATCCGGTAACGAAAAAAAATATATAAATACGAGCACGTGTTTATATAGATAAATGCATGAAAAACTGAATAATATACGGGCATGGCTTTATAGTAACAACACATCGCGATACATATAATGATCAAAGGCCGCGATCGACTATACATGCCGTAGCGTATCTATGCGTTGTCGATGGGTTACCACGTGATCGATCACGTGCTATGCTTCTGTTTACATGTGACAATCACGTGATCGGGCCGATGATCACGTGACTTCGTCTACAACAAAATCTTCGGCTAACTTCGGAATTTTTTATAATCGTTATACAAATAACGAATGGCGGCCGAATATTAGGTTATATGCTACCCTACCTACCTACCCTAATTTTTTTCAGCTCGTTAGCGGAAACAAATGTATTTTTTTTTTAGGCCTTATGGGAATTGGTGAAATTGAGCATTGTTGACCACCATTCTTGAATGTATGTTCAAATCTGTTCAATAGTTACTATAAAGACAAAGTCGCGGGGCATCGTGCCAGTGGACTTTTGATTAAACTTGAAAGAGAATATCGCCGAGAATGTGACATACAATCATGTTCATTCAAACAACGGTATACGATGTAGCAAACCATGTTCATTGCTACACAGTCCTCGTGCCCAATTTCTGAATAATTAATGCTGACGTAATTCGCGTGCACCTGGCATTTGAGAGATACAGATGCGCGCAAAAATAACGGCAATTAACAAGTTCCCAATCAGGGGTTTTATTCACTTTTTTGTGGCAATGTTCGTAAGATTACTACTGTAAATGGGCATATAATAGGTTTACCTCCTCTTAATGATATTAATATATGATATAGGTCATCAACTGACCACATTGGTAATCTTTATTGGCTTGTCAAAGTTACCCAAGTGTGTCAGTGTATGACCTGCTTATACTGAGATTTGTACTCAATTTCTACCAATGCCGCTTCTGTCGGAATTATTAATTTAAGGTCACATTAATTTTCGCAGTTGAATTCACACAACATGTCCAGAAAAAAGTGGTCGGATTAATTTGAATGGACAATGTCTTCCAATGCAAATCGCCTGAGTAAACGTTACAGTTGGGTGTGACTTAATAATGCAGTATTGGGAACAATACGTATTTATCTGGCTGAAGATACATAATAGAATGTTGGTCTATTTTTCAATTTAAAAAAAATAAAGTGTAGCCGTATTAAAGAAAACAATCTTCATTTACAGTACTTATATAAACTAGTAGCCCATATATGCATGTGTACACTTGTCAGTTAAATATGACTGCTTTGCGTATAACCTTTGCACTGGAGATTTGTATCGAAATTTCCTGCGCTCTTTAGTTTTTACCATCCATCAGGATTCATGAAAAAACTACGGAACACTCTTTATTAAATTGTTAGGAGTAAAACCGAATTAAAGCCGGGACCTAATGTATCTAAAATGTAATATGCAAATAACTGTTTCGGAAGATAAAAAATATGTCATTCTATGGCGATAACTAGATTCGAAAATTGGCAGTATTAGGCCAAAAAAAAAAAGGGTTTTGATTCTCGGGCATAGCCTCGTCTGGAAAAATGGCCCTCGTTGAACCATTTTATTACGAATTTCAATTTGACCGAAGCTGTCAAATGATAACACGAAAATAGGAAACTAGAAAACATAAATTATTTGTTTCAAACATCGAATATTATAGACATACAATGGTGTATGTGTTAGTATTCAAAAAACAGACACTAGGCAAGATAACTACCAGGTATATTGTCACCACAAGCTGCCCAAACCCCAAGTATTGGCTATGTGTTTGCTGGTTTAATATAATAATATTTGAAGTTTTTATGGCTAGCATGTTTGGTTACTATAGTATAGATGGATAAATATTAAAGTATATAGATACATGTAGATATAAATAGATATATACTATAAAAGATACATACATATTTCAAATATATCAACAATAGTAATTTGAAATATACATTGTATATATATATCATTCTGGTAAATCCTATAATAGGCTATATGATGTAGGATAGCACAATGTCATATTTATGTCATTCCTTATTTAGATTTGATGTACGGGTAGTACAATGTGATAATTGGTAATTCTTTATAGTGGAATACATTAGTTTATACAAAACAATGTTCTCCTTACATTTTCTTAACCTGGGAAGGTATAATAAACCATGCTAACTATGGGCATTATCCCCATAACAAAAATAAAAAATAAAAATAAAACCCTCGCTCCCTCATCGATTCTCAAAAAAAATTGCCCGAGAATCAAAATACTTTTTTTGTTTGGCCTTATATACTATTACGACTGTATTAGGTTCCCCTACTTGCGAAAAGGTGGGGGTTCAACAATAGGCAACATATATCATATACTTTAAGTGAAATATAAAGGATGCAGTCACACCTCATCGCATATTCTGGTCGTTAGCTAACGAAAAACGGAATCCACAAAAGACATGCACGTTGCATGGGCAGAGCTCGATTTTACCAATCAGTGGTAACTCCATTCAGACTGGGATAGAGGGTGGGAACAACACCTGAAATAATATGATTGACGTCGGTGTTTGTTTGTTGTCTAACCAATCAAAATGCGACTATTAATGAAAGAAGTCAGTACACGCATTGCACGGACTTCAACGGGGAGGACGGGGTGTTGACATTACAAACAGTGTCAAACTGACATCATTGCCATAATTAACTAGGTCAGCTGTGAACTTTTTCAGTGTCATGGAACTTGTTATACATGTAGCGATAATTGCGCACTCTCGTGTCAAATATATCCGAGTACATGTCAGGAGGTTTATATAGGGTACCGGTACTCACTCCCCGCATGCCATATACATGATTTGTGCTTGTGAATTTTTGACTATATAGCTGTGGCAATGACTGCTAGATGAAGCCATACCAAGATTCGTCAAGGAAAAGTGTTTTAATTGCTGTATTGTTTTTATTAAGTTAATAAACACTGTAAACCTAATAAATAAACGAACCCAATAGCAATAGACCTACATGTATATACTCTAGTGTGCGGTGATGTTTACGATTTTACTGGCCCGACACCCATGAATATGGGTCCGCATGCATTCAAATTCCGATAAAGTTGGGGTGAATTCCGCAATTATTTCCGCAAATTCCGAAAGAGGAAACTAAAATTCCGATAACGTTG
Organism: Siphonodentalium dalli; assembly: GCA_032622095.1. NCBI lineage: Eukaryota > Metazoa > Mollusca > Scaphopoda > Gadilida > Siphonodentaliidae > Siphonodentalium > Siphonodentalium dalli. Next base: position 60,938,674 of record CP136068.1, read on the forward strand.
GGGTAAATTCTGCAATTATTTCCGCAAATTTCGAAAACGTCGGACGTATTCCGAAAAAAATCCACAAACGTCGTCTTCTTTTCCGCAAACCTTAGCGCTATTTTCCGAAAGAAGGAACGTAATTACCGAAAAAATTTCCACAAACAGTTTTCCAGAAAGTGTTCATAACGTCATTTGTTTTCGGAAAATACTTTCGGAATTCCGCAAAGACTTTTGAGACGCTCCCTTATCTGGTATAATAAACTGTGGACATGTTGTTTTTGTTGAGTTGCCAAAGAGTTTTGTCATCTAGATTGCAGTAAAAAGCAATATTATTTTCTATGCAGGGGGAATAACTCTCTATATTAAAGATGGAGTTCTTACCCTTCCATTAAAAAAGTTTGAATTCTGTTGCATTCTGGGATCCAAAGGGGGGGGGGAGTCATTCTATAATTTCAGTAGTTTTTAGCTCATCTGAGACGAAGTCTCCGGTGGAGCCATAGTCATCACTCCTCGTCCGTCCATCCGCCCATCCATCCGTCCGTCAACAATTCTTTAAACTTCTCCTCTGGAACCATAAGACCAAATGGGTTCATATTTGGTGTGGATATTGCCTAGGTGACTCACATTCAAATTTGTTCATAAATCGCATCGTGTTACCTTGACCTTGATGATGTTCAACCACAGGTGGTGGTTCCGCCAATAAAAGAGGGGTTTTGACCAAATTCCCAAGCTCCTGTGGTTCAATTAACTTATCTAAATAATCAATGCAGCCTATTTATAATTAGTAGTAATTACAGAAAACGAAATTAATGTAGAGTATGAAAAGCAGCCCATGCACACATTTAATTGCCAGTTAAATGTTATGATTGCTTCGCGTATTTATAACTTTTGCACTGCAGATTTGCATGGAATTTTCCATTCATATTTTCACAGGTCTGTATAGACGCTCTTTATTTACCGTATTACGATTAATGAAAAAACTATGGAATACTGCTAAATTGTTAATGCTAAAACTGTACATGTACAGCAGGACACCCCCCCCCCCCCCCATATGTCATGTTACAAATCTCTATACTCTTGACTAAAGGGTAGAGAACCGAGTAGATATTCATGGCGTGCATGATCGATCTAGCACCCCCCCCCCCCCCCCCCCCCCGCCCGAAACTGCATGACCATGCAGAATGTAGGCATAACAGAAAAATTTCATGCTTAAAGTTTAACCCACTGTGGAGTTATATTTTTCTTTCTACTGGCTGTCTACTGGCGAGTTTTGTTGTTTGCGATCCATGCATGTGCTGGTAAACAAAAATGCAATTGCGTTATAAAGCACATCAAACACTGTCGCACATTGCAATAAATTTCGTCTAGGCTATGTATATTCGGAATATACGTACAGGCCCGATATTTTTTAAGCTGGAGTTGTCCCATGTTTGAAATTGTTTTATAAATCCGTTCACTGTAAAATCTGAAAATGATTTGTCTTCTTCAAGACATACTCTGCAATGCCACATGTGTTGTTCCCAGAAACGTAAATATTGATTACCCCCAATTCCTGGAATCGGGCTAAAAATAGAACATACGACATAATTTTCCGAAAAACGTTGCGTCATTTCCCGATAATTTCCCGATAACTGTATATATATGCTATCGGGATCTATCGGGAAATAGGCTGATTTCCCGATAGTAGTTTTGAGATGACCCCTTACATATAGTATGGAGGATCTTTTAGTTACTGAGATTCAGATTTGTTAACATGAGGTCAACCTGTTAAGAAATGACGGGGCTATGGGGAATTAACACTTTTGTGTCTAAGAAAATCATTGAAATACCAAATTCATTAAAACATCTACCTTGGAACTAACTGACTGATTAATCTGAGAAACATGTATGATGTTTTGGGTCCATGGATAATTGGGCTTCAAACATGTCTAAAAGGTTTTATAAAAAGGCGCTTGTGAGATTGGAAATTTCCAACAATTGAGAAAGTTTGAGATGTCAATTGTGTAATTCCAACCTAAGACTTGGGAGTCTGGAGCCCAGTTGGGAGGGGACTTGTTGAGCTGGGGGAGGGGGGGGGGGGTGATCAGTAGTGTACAGTTGGTAATTTAGATCTACTTCTTTTAAAGTGATTATGAAAAATTCTGACTGTTGTGGTCTCCAGTCCCAGTCTTTTCAGTCTTTGCAGTCTGGTGAGCGACCCCACAGTCATTGACTGTCTTGTTTCATGTTAACATTGATTAAATGTTGAGGGACATCATGCGGAGGAAAATGAGTCAGGTGAAGTTAAATCCTGGGGGTGCCTGGATACCTATCAGCTCCTGGACTATTGGCAGAGTTAATTTGGGAAAGCTTGTTCCCATGGCAACTAGGGCCTAAATGTGGGTATGGGGAAACCTGCTTTGATGATATATACTTATATATATATATATCATATTGCAGAGCTGCAATGTAATCTTATAGCAGGAATTCCCATTCTTAACATGTGAAAGCTGCTACCTGAACTTCAATTTGTCAACAACCAGCCAATCTCAAAACTGCCAATTCGCGCCAACCAGTGTTCATATAAAATTTCTTTTATTGTGGTCAATCACTAGCAAAATGCGAAAAATCTGTTATATTGAATTTATGGATTACCGAAGATGATATTATCTTAAATTGAAACTTATCACATGAATTTTGTGCTGACAGGTACAAACTAAGTCCAAATTTTAATTTATTTACTCAGTATTTGAAGAAAATCCATTAGTTTCCATGGCAATAAGCTAAATTTTGGTATCTGGGCCCAAATTTTACAGTCTGTTATATATATTGGTCTTTTCTCTATTGGATAAAGCAATGCCTACATCGATATGGTTGATACTATTGATATAGTTGGCCGTCAATATGGTTGATACTATTGATATAGTTGGCCGTCAAATAAACTACCCTATACCGTAAATTATCACAGGGGTTGGTTGCTATGGCAACTGCTTAATCACCCTAACTGACCTCGGATTTTTGTGCCTACCGATTTTTTTAAACCGAGAAATACCAAAGATTAAGTGTTTAAAATTTCGTAATTTATTCACAAAGTGTAACGATTCGCCTATTTCGGGCACATATCCGCTCTACTATTATAAAATACTATATATTTGGTAAATATTAAAACTGGACCCCCCCTTCTCTTGATCAATGGTATAATTTTATATTCAGTTCAGTATTTCTAATTTATTTTGAGAAAAAAATTACATGGCATTGAAAAAAATATGTCGGCTTGTTCCTGCGAGAATAGGACATATGTTATCTATTTGGATGCCTGACAAATTAAAGACCCAATTATAAAACAAGATATAGCATCTTCTCATTCCAATCATTTTATTTTATATTCTAGATATTATGTTCCTAAATACATATTTAAGCACTCTCACCATACAGATGTTTTAATTGATATCCTGAATATTTGAACAATTTATGACATTTAGTGACAGACTCATATTGATTTACTTAATTAAATATAATCAAGACAAGTGACATTCCTTGGATATTATACAGTTGTTGCCCGCGATTGAGTGAGACACTGGGATTTGTCGCCCGCATGAGACCTGGAATGTCACCCGAGTAGCAGCCCAACGTAGACATTCCAGGTCGAGAGTGGCGACAAAAAACAAGGGTGACAACTGTTTTGTTATCTGACAAAGGAGTACACAACACAGGAGTAAACCTCTTTAATGGCAGTCGTAAGTGCTCGCGTATATTCTTTAATCCAGTTCAAAGGGTTAATTTTATGTTGGAATCCTCGCTTTTTAGAAAATAAAACATTCACAATTTGGATCAATTAACACACCCATCATTTGCACAGCTATTGTCCGGTCAGTTTGGGGATCGCATGTTGTGAATCGGTTCACGGGAAGAGGAGCAAAGCAATTTTTAAGTAAAGTAGCCATGTGGCGAAATGTTCGGTTTTGTTTTAAATGAGCATAAAGACGCCACCAAGACGTGTTAATTTCGAGAACGCTAAAATGTGAAACTAAACACATTGTAGTGGTGGAAAAAGAAACTGACAACTGTTACAGACTATTACGCAACATAAGGGTATTCCTGTGAAGTCTGAGGAATGTTTTGCCGAAAGGAAATTGTCAATTGATAAAGAGTGGCTATTTGATCTTTAGAGCTTAGTACAGCAACATATTTATTATACCCCCTTTTAAAAAAAAAAGGGGGCTATACTGTTTTGCACCTAACCGTCCGTCCGTTCGTCTGCGTCAGTGCGTGCGTCTGTGCGCCTGTCCGTACGTCCGTCCGATGTCTGTTCATGTCATAACTTGAACAGTAGTGCTCGGATCTCAATGAAATTAGGTGTGGATGTTCACTACTATGAGAACACTAAATAGAGGCTTCCATCGTTTTGTTCGGATTTTCCATTCTAGAGTTATTCATCTTTGTTTATCTGGAAATGTTGGATTTTTGGTCCGTCTGGTGTCTGTTCATGTCATAACTTGAACAGTAGTCTCGGATCTCAATGAAATTTTGTATGGATGTTTACTACTATGAGGGCATTCAATAGAGGGTTACATCATTTTTGTTCGGATTTTCCATTTTAGAGTTATTCAGCTTTGTTTATCTGGAAATGTTGGCTTTTTGGTCTGTCTGGTGTCTGTTCATGTCGTAACTTCAACAGTTGTGCTGGGATCTCAATGAAATTTGGTATGGATGTTCACTACTATGAGGACATTCAATAGAGGGTTCCATTGTTCTGTTCCGCTTTTCCATTCTAGAGTTATACATCTTTGTTTATCTGGAAATGTTGGCTGTTTGGTCCATCTGATGTCTGTTCAGGTCATAACTTGAACAGTAATGCTTGGATCTCAATGAAATTTTGTATGGATGTTCACCACTATGAGCACATTTAATGGTACATTCAACTGTTTTGTTTTGGTTTTTTGTTCTATAGTTATTTATCTTTGTTTATATGAAAATGCTGATTTTTGGGTCCATCTGTCTGAGTATAGCAATAAGTTATAGATATGCCCACGCTAGGCGGTATGTCACAAGGGGGTATGCACCGGACGACAGTCCATCTCTTGTTTGTATTTATATGTACATCGTGTGTGCAATTGTCTGCATTACATACCAACTGCTTAAAAAGGTTTATCTATTTGTTCCACAGTATTTATTATTGATATAAAAAGGTCCAATAGGAACATTACACCCTATAACGGATTTATGTCCATGATAACACCATTTATACATAACGTGCTTTAATTGCAAATTCTATTTCGTCATAGAATCACTTCCGGGAACAATTGAGATAGTGCTGTGCAGTGGTCTCATTTATCATTGTGCTTACTGAGAGCGATGTGACAGGTCGCATTTTTCAGTTGGTCTCTATGCTGGCTACTGTGTGTACTCATGCATGACTTCGCTGGTAGAAGTCAATGCGCTTTTATAAAGCTTCGCTTGCACACAGCGAGTATTCACTGTGTGCTCGTGACTTCGATTGTAGAGGTCATAGCGTTTTCACAAAGCTTCGATTGTGGAGGCTTTGTTGTACAGTGTCTTTGCTCGTGACTTCGTCTGCAGAGATAAATGAGTTTTTTTTAAAGCTTCGCCTTTAGAGGTTTTTAGCTCACCTGAGACGAAGTCTCCGGTGGAGCTATAGTCATCACCCCTCGTCCGTCCGTCCGTCCATCCGTCCATCAACAATTCTTTGAACATCTTCTTCTGAAGTTCCATTGGACCGAATTGGTTCATATTTGGTGTGGATGTTCCCTAGGTGACTCTCATTCAGATTTGTTCAAATGAGGTCACTGGGTCAAATAGTTGTGAAACCAGGGCCATAACTCTTACAACAACTTCTTGTCCATAACCATTGTGCCGATTTAGCTAATATTTGGTTTGGAGGGTCCTTGGGTGACTGGTGTTCAGATTTGTTCAAATGAGGTCACCCGGTCAATTCGTTGAGAAACCAGGGCCATAACTCATTGTAATTCTTACAATGACTTTTTCTAAAAAAAATATTGGGCCGATTTAGCTTATATTTGGTACTGAGGGACCTTGGGTGACTGGGAATCAGATTTGTTCAAATTGGGTCACTGGGTCAAATAGGGGCAGAGCCAGGGACATAACTCTAAAAACAAACAAAATACATTTTTGCATTTTTATCATATTTGGTGTGGATGTTCCCTAGGTGACTGTCATTCAGATTTGTTCAAATGAGGTCAGTGTGTCAAATAGTTGCGAAACCAGGGCCATAACTATATTCCTCCTTGGTAATTCTTATAACGACTTCTTGTCTAGAACCATTATGCCGGTTTAGTTTATATTTGGTATGGGGGGGGTCATTGAATGACTGGGGTTCAGATTTGTTCAAATGGGGTCACTGGGTCAAATAGGGGTGGAGCCAGGGCCATAATTCCAAAAAAAAATAATAAAAAATTCAGGAACTCCTTGATCAATTTAACATACAAAAAAAAAATCACCCTCCCCCACATGACCCAGAACCCCACCCCACCCTGCCCCCAACCAACAGCATTAATGGGTGAACATCACCAACTTCAACTGGGGAACGTCAATCTTATCCTAGGTCTGCCATAGCAGTTGGGGGCCTTAGCAGAATGAGGTCCCCAGAGGGTGAGTTAGTGATGCTAGCCCGCTGTGCGGGATAGCGTCACTAAATTCATCCTCTGAGGACCTCATTCTGCAAATGACAGACACACTATCACACTATTTCAAGGCTTGATTGTATAATACATTGTGTTGCTTGAGGCCAGGCACATATAATCTAGGAACAGTCATGCTTTTAGTGATGCTATCCCACACAGCGGGCTAGCATCACCAAATTTACCATCTGGAGACCTCATTCTGCTTAGGCCTCATCTTCTGGGAAGTGTCTATAGTATCAAATTTACATTGTTGTTAGTTAAATTTCCCTTCTAGGAAGTTTCTATATCCCCTAATTTGCAGAAGATAAAATTCATAATTGAGGTGCCCAATGGGTGAACATCACCAACTTCAACTGGGGAACTTCAATCTTATTCTAGGTCTTCCATAGCAGTTGAGGGCCTTATCAGAATGAGGTCCCCAGAGGGTGAATTTAGTGATGCTAGCCCACTGTGTGGGATAGCGTCACTAAATTCACCCTCTGAGGGCCTCATTCTGCAAATGACAGACACACTATCACACTATTTCAAGGCTTGATTGTATAATACATTGTGTTGCTTGAGGCCAGGCACATACAATCTAGGAACAGTCATGCTTTTAGTGATGCTATCCCACACAGCGGGCTAGCATCACCAAATTTACCATCTGGAGACCTCATTCTGCTTAGGCCTCATCTTCTGGGAAGTGTCTATAGTATCAAATTTACATTGTTGTTAGTTAAATTTCCCTTCTAGGAAGTTTCTATATCCCCTAATTTGCAGAAGATAAAATTCATAATTGAGGTGCCCAATGGGTGACTATCACCAACTTCAACTGGGGAACTTCAATCTTATCCTTATCAAATTTGTGAAAATGGGATCACAAAGTCAAATAAGGGCAGAGCCAGAGACTTAACTATTTCACTACATAGTAATTCTTAAAATATGTTTGCAAGAACTAGTTGGCTTATATAGAATGGAATGTTCTTCCTTGACTGCAGATTGTTTTAAATGGGGTCACCTGGTCAAATAGGGGCCAAGCTAAGGACAGTTTCCCTCTTAATATGCTTCCTTCACAAGGACCATCAGGTCTATTTTACTGATATTTATGATATGTATGAAGGTTTCTTTGGTGTCTGGGATTCAAATTTATTCAGATGTGGTCACCAGGTTTAATAGGGCGGGACCTTAAAATGTCTTCTCAAGAGAGTTTGGACTATTTAGCTTACATATAGTATGGAGGAATCAGGAGGATCCTTTAGTGACTGAGATTCAGATTTGTTAAAATGAGGTCAACCTGTCAAGAAATGGCAGGCTATGGGGAGTTAACACTTTTGTGTCTAATAAAATCATTGAAATACCAAATTCATTAAAACATCTACCTTGGAACCACCTGACTGATTGGTCTGACATACATGTATTGTGTTTTGGGTCCATGTATAATTGGGCTTCAAACATGTCTAAATGGTTTTAGAAAAAAGGCGCTTGTGAGATTGGAAATTTCCAACAATTGAGAAAGTTTGAGGTGTCCGTTGTGAAATTCCAACCTAAGACTTGGGAGTCTGGAGCCCGGTCAGGAGGGGACTTGTTGAGCTGGAGGAGGGGGGGGGGGGGGGGGGGGGGGGGGGGGGGGTGTTCAGTAGTGTACAGTTGGCAATTTCAAGGTGGATTTTTACCAATCTACATACTTGAAGTCTCTCTAGCCATATATCCTGTTTAAATCTACTTCTTTTAAAGTGATTATGCCAAAAACCGATTTCAGCATGTTACGCACCACAAGTATACAATACCACCAAGGCCACAACATATGTATGACACTTTTTAAAGAACTATCCGCATGCTCTGACCGACATAAGAGCACAATTGACCACACACAATGGGATTAGCTGGAAATTGCTGGTGAGAATGTGTTGACCCCGACACACAACATATGCTCTTCCCGACTTTGAACATGCCTTGGAAACTGGTGTGCTTTACCAAAAATCAGGTAACAATTGTGCTCTAATCAACAGAAATGTACAGATTGAACAAAACAGGTTTTCATAATTTGTTATCAACAAAGCTATGAAACATGCTAAACACTTTTACTAAATGGAATGACCAGCTGTTAGCTTCATGCAGCAGCCACATGTTGCGATATTAAAATGGGTATTGCATCTGGGCATAGTAAAAACATGTTGTAATCAGATAAGAGATGACCATGTATACCAGTATATATTTCAGAAGTAATCAATTCTTCCAAAAGGACACCTCATCTCACAAAAAGATTTAGGAAATGATGGAATCATCACTATTCAATCAATAGTAGAATGAGCCTTTGTCAGTCCCACATTAGTTTTGATTGGCCATGATAGTTGCAGCTCTTGCAGGTTGAAGAAGATGAGGGTCTATAATTTCACTAACATAATTCTTCATAATAGCTAATAGCCCTCATAACTTACCATTTTAAAGATATTTTCATTTTCAATACCACCCCAGGTTAAGTGGTCCTGCTAATTTTATATCATGCTGATGGGTACTACTGGATTGCTATGACGTTTGTAGGTCAAAGCGATTCTGTTAAGAAAGAGTACCATCATTTTACCTAAAGTTGGTTATTTTTGCATTGTTTGGCTAATCCGAGCAATTTGTGCAAAAGTCAGTGTCTGTATGAAACATTCAAGAACATATATATTTCAAAATATTTAATGTGTACGCTGATGTTTGGTAAACAACAGGAATAGTCATCTCAATTATGGCCAGTTTGTTAAAACCAGCAGCCATTATTAAAATATTTCACAATATGCATGTTTTTTAATGTTTTCTACACAGAGTGGCTTATCCTCGATTTGTTCAGATCGCTTTGCTCTACCTGAGTATCATACCAAATTTATTAGCATCACCACTAAACATGGGATGAATACTGCCAAATGAATATATTGTGACATACATGTATAGGGCAGTGGAAAATAATGGTTGAGTTTTTTCTAAATATAATTCTAGTAAAACCTACACAATACCATCTTGGTTTGATAAGAATCATGTGTATATAGGAGTATGGACAATGCAGTCCACCAGTCTCATGAAAATTTAATGGGCTCTGCACTAGTAACATCTGGGCTTCTGGGACCCATTAATATTGACAAATGCAACACAAATGAAAAATACATAGTAACTTTCCTCAAACATAGATTATAACCTGACAATCATAGTGTTAGAATCAGTGTACATATGTATATGTAGGCATGGCCATAGCATGTTTTTTGAAATACTGCAGAGTGCAGACCATAAATTTCACTAAAATATACATGTAGTTACTGCATGTACACCACACACCTAAAGCGACTGACACACATACATGTACCTGCAGGGTTCACAATATTTGACATATAAAGTATATATATATCTCCTGTGCCTATAACATCAAACCAAACAGTTTACAGTACTTTCACTGACATTTTTGGAGTGTCACATATACATACATAAAAAAAATAAAAGTCAATTTAAAGGGACGAAATGAAAAATTGTGCAACTATAATGGAGATCTATATTGCATTACAACATCCACGAATCTACAAAAACATCTGACAAAATATGGTGGATGGCTATTTGTGATTAGTCACTGACTTCCATGTCGTTTATGTGTTTTTTCTCATGGCCAGTCTCGTATCATAAGACAAAGTTTTTCTGGGTCAGCAAACCAGTTTCAAATGGGCTGTACTTTATAGAATTTAACAGCATTATATAGTCATTGGTAATGTGATCATTTTTCCTTGATAAGTTGAAACATGAGGGAGTATTGCATAGCATGCTACCTGCAGAATGTAGATTTGTATGGATTTATATCTGCATATCAACTTATGCTTGTATTTTTCTTCTAACTCACTCTGAACTCACAACGCAACAGGATTGCATTCGGAATTTCAAGCCCATAAAGCTAGACACTTTAGAATCAAGCTTGCCAAATAAGTTTCCATGAACCTCACATGAACTCACTGAACACAAGGAACATATTGGAAGATATTCTGTATGTATGGAAGCGCTATATTTTTAATGTGTGGATTTATTTATAACTGGACTAAAGCCCTTATAAAATAATCTGAAGGATTATTTTCAGTCTTTATTACTGGATATCACACCAATAACCGATAGACATGCATTTGTTAGTTTTGAACAGGACAATATATTTTAATATTACTGCAACTGCATCTTTCTCATGACTTGTTTTCTTACAAACTCCCAAATTTGAACCAGAAACAATTTAGGGCAAATATACATCTACGTATACATAATCATATATCAGGATATAAATATAGGCAATCATGCCAGGCTAGCCATTATTTGTTCTAAAATAAGGCACGTGTTAGAGAAATTGTAGAACCTTTATACAAAATGGTGGTGCAGCCAATCAAAATTGCTGTGGGACTGAAAAGACACAACCTGCTCGACTACCGAATCATACTGATTGATCGAATTGTAGTAACTCAACATTTACTAAACCTACTTGTGGGCTAAGTATAATTCAATTCAACATTAGAATACCATAAAAACATCCTGTTCTCCCATAAGAAAATAACACATTGAACTCATTTACAAGTATATTGATAATGTGATATATGTCATTCCATTTATAACCATTTTGGCAGCCATCTCACATCAAAGGACATGAAATCTAGATAACAAAAGATGAACTACATCCAATTATATCACCAGGTAACCTTTTTGCAGGAGTTTTAGGTTACTGATCAAATACCCTATAATTGATGATTTCCTCAACATCATTGTTATTGGGAAAATGTCTGGTTTTTTTTCATTCTACGACCAATATATTCCATCCAAAAACCTTATTTTCAGGATCAAGAGCTCCTTGAAAGTCAATCCCATCTGATAATGGTACAGAACATATCAGAATGATACATGTATGTGGCACCGATGGATATAGGTCAATAAAATTCTAATTGGGGGCTCAACTTTGAGATAGATGTGCTGAACCCCAAAATTGGGGTTCAGACCCTTAAAAATGGATTTTTTGGGGTTTTTTGGCAATTATCTTAAAAACCATTGACTTTTGGATATGAAAATGTATTACTGACACCCCCATAATGTGGCCATTCCGCACATTTTGAGTGGTCAGACAACCTATGTCCAACGGTTCTGGAGATATAGTCACGTCGGATGGTAGTACTTCGCGCAAAAAGGGCGTGGCCATTTCACCCATTTCGCCCTCAATGGGAAATGTGTTACCAACCAAATATTGTTCCTGGACCTTCAATTAGTGGATTCATGAAGAGTTTAGCTCTGGACATACAAGTGCATACAAAACCACCATGAGCTACTCTAGTAAGCATGGTATAGCGAATTTAAAAACTGGTTAAAACCTTAGGGGCATGTTATAACTCAAAAGTATTCATAGTAATAATTTTGATGCCCATGAAAAACGTAAGATTCCCTGGCACTAAACCTACAAAATAAGTCTGGCACTGAAAGAGTTAAGGCAGTAATCTTCTCATGCTCAATAAATCTATAATGTAGAGGAGCATATTCTACAGCAGACACTGAGGATATGAGAAGGCCCAAAATTCTAGAAACTTGTCTAATTTTTGCATGTTCCACGTTGATCAAAGATTGACACTCTTTGACAATAATTTTGACTTTTTCAGAAGGTAGAGTGACAGACATATCACAAGAATTAATGATAAATCCCAAATATTGGATAGACTGCACTGGTGTCAAAACAGATTTATCTAGGTGGATGAAATTTTTCATCAAAGTCACAGATTCTTTAATATTACTCATCAAGTGCTCTTTAGAATGGGATATCAGAAGGGAATCATCAATATATGCTTTTATAAACCCCTCTCTAGGTGAATAGATGCATAATGATCCGATGAATGCGTTTTCATAATTTATTAAAATAACATTGCATGCATCAATATCGCTTCCTCAAAAAATAGAAAAATACAGGTACACACACATATAATCAGTAATGCACATATTTTGAACAAAGCATCAAGTAGTAATGATAATATGATATAGAGTGAAATATAAAGTACATATATGATGCCCTATAAGGCTCTGAATGTAACATGAATATCATAGGACTAGATAATATAGAAAGTATATACTAATTCATAAATGAATAGGACTCGCTAAATGTTCCTATGTACAGAATAAAATGTATATACACCATACCAACCAGGAACTGTCTCGAGACAGTTTAGCTCGGCAAGCCCATGCTGACTGCAGATGTTACCAGGAGACAGGTCATGGGTGGTATAGTATATATCCAATATTCTAATCTGCCTGGCCTAAACTTGAAAAGTAGTGGTTACAGCAAAGACACATTTAATCTAGAAGTATGACTCATATTGACTAGATCAAAGTTGCCCGTGCCTGCATAGATTAAACTTAACTAAATTTAATTACGGTACATTCCTGTGCATGCTCTTTAGAAAACTACATTAAATGAGCTCCAGTACGATATGAAAGATTAGTGATCATTTTATAAAAACATAAAGAACATCCCTGTGAACAATTAGCAATCATTATTAACAAACACGAAAGAACGGCATATGCAAATGTATATTATATAGATTTGGGTTTATGGGGCTCTCGGCTACTGGTACCTGAATTCATTAAACTATGTACTTTACTTAAGTGATGATAATTACGTATCTTAACATTCTGTCTGAATTTAACTTCATTTATGCTTTATAACTACTGTGAGATCTACTGAAGGGGCTATATCTGCGAAGCAGAAATCACCCGGATAAGCTCTGATGATAAGTTGAGGTGGTCAACACTGCTTCTCTATTTTCTTAGGCGGTCAATTTGCCTACAGCACTGTAGGCACTGCTGGGGATTGGAAACAAGGACTCCACAGCACTGTGGGTCGTTGAACATGCCATGTAAAAGGGAGGCTGCAGCGGCAATTTAGGAAACGAGGACTCCACAGCACTGTGGGGCGTTGAGCATGCCATGTAAAAGGTAGGCTGCAGCGGCAATTTAGGAAACAAGGACTCCACAGCATTGTGGGTCGTTGAGCATGTCATGTAAAAGGTAGGCTGCGGTAGCAATTTAGGAAACGAGGACTCCACAGCACTGTGGGTCATTGAGCATGCCATGTAAAAGGTAGGCTGCGGCGGCAATTTAGGAAACGAGGACTCCACAGCACTGTGGATCGTTGAGCATGCCATGTAAAAGGTAGGCTGTGCGGCAAATTAGGAAACGAGGACTCCACGGCACTGTGGGTCATTGAGCATGCCATGTAAAAGGTAGGCTGCGGCGGCAATTTAGGAAACGAGGACTCCACAGCACTGTGGATCGTTGAGCATGCCATGTAAAAGGTAGGCTGTGCGGCAATTTAGGAAACGAGGACTCCACGGCACTGTGTGTCATTGAGCATGCCATGTAAAAGGTAGGCTGCGGCGGCAATTTAGGAAACGAGGACTCCACAGCGCTGTGGGTCGTTGAGCATGCCATGTAAAAGGTAGGCTGCGGTGGAAATTCTGCTTCTATTAATAATTATGTTGCTACTAAAGGCGGCCTATCTCACAACAGCCCTGCTGGGGATTGGAAGTAAGCACTCCACGGCGTTGTGGATCATTTAGCATATCATGCAAAATGTACTTGAGGCTTGAAATAATATGGGTTATCACTGCTTCTATTATGCTTGCAATTGAAGGCCACCCATCTCACGGTAGCCCTGCTGGGGGATTTGAATCAAAGACCCCACATCGATGTGGGTCGTTGACTGAGCATGTCATGTATGAATGTAAATTGAGGTTTCCAATACTAGAGTATGAATTAAAGATACCAGCATACAAGAACCCCATATTGGTGCTTTACCCGATGGTGGTTGCAAGGGGATGGTGGTGGGTACAAATAGGTGGTTGCAAGGGGATGGTGGTGGGTGCAAATAGTTTGGCGATGTAAACAATAATTAGGTTTCATGTATTGTTTACTGCCAAGAAACCACGCTAAAATGTGACGTATACCGCGTGTGTTTCCGGGCTTCGCCCAACCTCTATTCTGATTGGCTAAAATCAACTGCTCGATGTTACTTTCACTTTTATAATTAAATACAGTGACTTCGTTGACTTTGTTCAGCCACCCGCTTGCATTAATTTTTCTTGACTTTCTAACGTCTTGTATCAAATATTTTAAAACCTGAATTTACATAGATTCGCGATTGATAAAGTCACGTGATCACTGTGCACCTATTGCCTTTAGAATTCCTCGTTTTATTTTACCTAACTATATTTTACTTATCGAATTTATTTCATGTCATAATCAATTGAGGGTGAGGAATTACCAACTATTACATTAGATTAGGAAGCCCTAGCACAAATAATGATTTTTGTTTATTTTTGAATATACTTCGCCGGAAGGACGGAATGTCAAGGTCGCCGGATTGTAAACAAAGCCGGCAGCTGATTCAAACAACACATGGACTGATTTAACTTTTCGATCCCTGAATATTGCGATTATTTATGAAATAAAATCTCTGTGTACTAGCGTTATAAGATGATGAAAGGCTAATAGATCGAGGTATATAAACTAAGAGAAATGAGATTAGTCATTTCTCTGGAATTTATAAACCCCTCTCTAGGTGAATAGATGCATAATGATCCGATGAATGTGTTTTCATAATTTATTAAAATAACATTGCATGCATCAATATCGCTTCCTCAAAAAATAGAAAAATACAGGTACACACACATATAATCAGTAATGCACATATTTTGAACAAACCATCAAGTAGTAATGATAATATGATATAGAGTGAAATATAAAGTACATATATGATGCCCTATAAGGCTCTGAATGTAACATGAATATCATAGGACTAGATAATATAGAAAGTATATACTAATTCATAAATGAATAGGACTCGCTAAATGTTCCTATGTACAGAATAAAATGTATATACACCATACCAACCAGGAACTGTCTCTGAGACAGTTTAGCTCGGCAAGCCCATGCTGACTGCAGATGTTACCAGGAGACAGGTCATGGGTGGTATAGTATATATCCAATATTCTAATCTGCCTGGCCTAAACTTGAAAAGTAGTGGTTACAGCAAAGACACATTTAATCTAGAAGTATGACTCATATTGACTAGATCAAAGTTGCCGGTGCCTGCATAGATTAAACTTAACTAAATTTAATTATGCATGCTCTTTAGAAAACTACATTAAATGAGCTCCAGTACGATATGAAAGATTAGTGATCATTTTATAAAAACATAAAGAACATCCCTGTGAACAATTAGCAATCATTATTAACAAACACGAAAGAACGGCATATGCAAATGTATATTATATAGATTTGGGTTTATGGGGCTCTCGGCTACTGGTACCTGAATTCATTAAACTATGTACTTTACTTAAGTGATGATAATTACGTATCTTAACATTCTGTCTGAATTTAACTTCATTTATGCTTTATAACTACTGTGAGATCTACTGAAGGGGCTATATCTGCGAAGCAGAAATCACCCAAACGAAGCTGGGTACCAACCAGCGGAGAGCCCCAAAAGGATCGAACCACCACCGGGAAAGCACAATACTTTGAAAGTACCAACAAGACCCCCCCAAACATGTCAATATACAGGTGCTTTCGCACTATGATCACTTTATAATGAGGTTACATTTCGTAGGGAGAATAAATATACTACCTTATGGGATAATAATTCTAAACCATTGCACGATGGGCTTGGTACAGAGTGCTGTCTGGAGTGTGAATATATGTAACATAACAGCTAGATTGCCATCGACCTAAAGTTTTAATGAGGTAATCTTCTAATCGAGCATTGCAAGCTGAGGTCGCAGCGCCAGAGCGCAGTGAATGTCCGGAATAAAATCTAGATGGAATGTTACACAATTCTAATAGATGTTTAAGTTTTGATATGAAAAACTGGCGGGACAATGTCGTACCAACATCTGTAATAAACAATGGATCTGAGGGTGAAGCACCTTGGGCCTTACGTAGAGCCAGATACTTCTCGAGCAGATGAACTGGACAAATATCCGTCAAGCAGAAAAACTTGATGCAGACACCTTTTCTGAAAGGGTCGGTCTTTGACTGTTGTAAGCGCAAAGTAGCAGTCTTGTTATTTGGCCCAATAACAATATCCTTCATAGTCAATACAGAACTTGTTTTATTGCGGACAGCAAACTCACCCGAACGCATAAATCCATAGAACCCAACAGCTAATGTCGTTTTCAGGAGCAGACAGTTAAAATCGGAATATGGTTTATGACTACTTTTAAGCTTCTGAAACATGTGTTATTGGCAATCTGGGTCTTTTGGTATATTGTTGCTTCTTTTTAATGCCAGTTAACACACCTGAAAGCTTTGTCCATGGTAAACCATTAGGCTGCTCTAATGGATTGCCTAGACCGTATGCAATGTAGAAAAATCTTATTCCAGAGAGATATAATTTAATTGTGGAATAAGTAAAATTCTTATGATAGTGGCAATATGTGGTAAATTGCAACAATAAATTTTCATCGATAACAGGTAGGTTGTGTGGGGCTAAAAGCACTGAACCGTTTAAAGCCGCAAAAGTGCGTAAATTATTGAGCCCCACTTGATATTGTTGACGGGTTGAATGACCGACGGAGTTCAACCATAATTTATTAGCCATGCTCATCAGATTTCCGTTATTGCTGAATGTGGAGGGCATTTGAATGGAAGAAGATCTGCCTCCGGTGCCAATCGTCTGAACTCCTGAAAACGACAACGAGAAAGGCTGTCAGCTATCTTATTATCCTTGGTAGAAATATATTGAGCATAAAACATGAAATTATGTTCTAGAGCTGTCAATGTAAGTCGTCTCATTAAACACATAATAGAATCAATCTTTGATCTTCCTTTTCTTAAAATATAAACGGTTGCTTCGTTATCACATATGAACATAATTCGCTTAGAGCACCATTGGTGTCCAAATATCATTGCCGCGACGACAATGGGGTAGAGCTCCAGGTATGCCATAGACCATTCATGATTTCTGAGTTCTGTGACTTCCATCGGCCATTTTGATT
The DNA here is from genome assembly GCA_032622095.1 of Siphonodentalium dalli. Taxonomy (NCBI): domain Eukaryota; kingdom Metazoa; phylum Mollusca; class Scaphopoda; order Gadilida; family Siphonodentaliidae; genus Siphonodentalium; species Siphonodentalium dalli. The sequence goes on from CP136068.1 coordinate 60,956,300, forward strand.
GAAACCAATGTGTTTGAAAGTAGCCCCCAAATCCCAATAATGAACTTGAATCCGTGACTATACTAAAATCGTCTGAGGTTATGATTTCATTGTCAATGAAAAAAGAAACTCCATTCCAGTGAGTTAGGAATTGATTCCACATTGCTAATTCCTTTCTACATGCAGATGAAATATTAATGTGATAGTGTAGCTGCGAGACCGTGGTAGACAGAGATATTAAATAAGACATGAAAGCTCTACCAGGTCGGACACATTTTGCAGCAAAGCTTAGATATCCTAACAGACTTAAAAGCTCTAGTTTGGTACAGGTTATTTTTGTCATGAATTCTCTGACCTTTTCCTGCAGCCTGGTTAATTTGTCAATTGGTAAACGACACTCCATGCGTTCTGTATCCAAAATTACACCCAGAAATTCAAGACATTGAGTGGGGCCTACTGACTTCTCCTGGGCTAATGGAACACCTGCTTCGCGGAATAATGTTTTTATCTGATCAACCGCTGGGTGAGGGTCAAATTTATTGGGAAATATTCCCAGAAAATCGTCCAGGTAATGTAACAAATTGGCTATGCCCATTGTATTTGTAGCTATCCAGCATATAGCTTGCGAAAGAGTGTCAAAAAAATTTGGTGATGACCTACTACCGAAGCACAGGGTGGAGTAAAAATAGTATTTATTATTCCAGCTAATGCCGTAAAAAGGCCATAACTCTTTTTTGATAGGGCACAATTTGAAAGCATTTGAGCAGTCACACTTGAATAACCAACTTCCCGGTTCTAACTGTTGAATGATTTTTACTGCATGGTCGATGGTGACGTATGTGAGAGAAAAATTTTCTTTATCTATCAAAGAATTGAGAGAATCATTGTCAGGAGAAGAATGCGGTGCGGATAAGTCTACGATCAGTCTTTTCTTTTTAGAAATTTTTCTTTCAGCTACTCCAATAGGATTGATCCGAAAAGTTTGAAATGTGGGGTGGTTGAACGGACCGAATATGAACCCTTTGTCTAATTCTTTCTTTAGGAGTTCTGTTACGTCCGCGGAATTATTTAATGCTGATCTGAGATTTTTTAATTCAAGCGAATTAACAGGGACTTCGGACAAACCTGTATCGAAACCATTTGTAAAGCCTGCTATCAATTTGTTGACAAATGACCGGTCCGGGTGAGAACATAATCTCTTATGCTGTATTGTTATATCCTAGTTGTCTTAAAGTAGAATACACAGGTTTTAATATCATTAGGTAAAACACGATACTGGTACAGATGACCTTCATGGCTGAATCGTAGTTTTAATTGATGCTCTTTGGCTATATATACGGAATAATAAACATGTCTCTGATCAATAGATGCCATATAACATTGTAGATATATCAACTTCAAAGTGGACTCAAAGGTATCCATTTTAAAATGATGATATTCTATTGATTTATTGAGATCTGACATTGTTCAGAGTCATACGATGTTCTCCAGTGAATATGGGTGAAATATATTCATCAAGGTCATGATCTACTTCAATTATAACCTGAAGATCAAGCACCATTTTTATTTCCTGTTTTATAATTACATTTTCTGATGTCGAAAAATTCATGAATGGGCAATTTGACGTTTTGGGGTCATGATTTGCGACAAATTTAATATGATAGTGTTGAATTGCATCCAAAATGAAAGGATCGCTAGTAATTTTTTGCCATTCATGCTGATTCATGTTTGAAATTTCTTAAATTTCCAGCCACAAAGGTCTTAGTACCATTGCAAAGATTTGTACTCATCAAATTGTGATTTACCTCGTGTTCCCCCCCCCTTTCTGGTTTTTATGTTTACCCATACCATAGTATGGTAAACATAGTGTCGTTGTCCGGATTGACCACTCGTCGTTCGTCTGTCTGTCCATCTGTCTGTCTGTCTGTCTGTCCGTAGACACTTTACGAGTAATGCGATAACTCAAACATTTTTTATCCGATCGGAATCAAATTTTTTATAAGGGTTTCTCCGCCCAAAATACAGATCAAGTTCGAATTTGGGTTTGATCCGATTAATTTTAAAGGAGTTATGACCCTTTTTCGAGAATTTTTTTTTTTTTTAATTTGATTTTTTTTAGCTTTAGCTCCTTGCTAAATTTAGCATATACAAATATTAAATTTTGTTTGAACTTTAATAACAATAAAAACAAATTTTAAATAATAAAAAATAAATTGACACTTCCATTTATTTTAGTTTTATACGATTAATTAGGTGTGATATCCTGTTTTGAAAATATGAAGATTTTATTGCAATAGTTTCATGTAATATAATGATATCAATAAATTACCATGTGATCATCCAACATCCAGAGTATATGAGAGGACATTTTATAGATGTCATTCCAAGTGAAATCTGTTATGAAATGAGTGATGACATGATACAGAGCTCTGGTGGGTCAAGATAAACAACACTGGTGGCTGGCTGTTTGTTTATTCTAAACTGTCAAATTGATTAATGGCAGCATAAGACTGGTGTTTCTCCTATTCTTGAAATTTCATTACAGGGTGAGATAAGGCCCATCCCTCACCCATATAAGTGTCTTCTAAATTCCATTAATTTGCTTAAAAAATAATTAACCCTTTCCAAGGTTTCCATAGACACATGCTATAATGTACATGGACTCTTCCTCATATCTCTTAATATCTATTGGGTATCTTTGCACACTATTCACTTCTATCAATTTTGGTATTGACTGATTAATTGATTTTTGAAAAATATATTAACCCTTCAGACACGTGCTTTCAATTTGAAATTAGAAGAACAGCTGATAGCCAATATGATTTATCTATGCAATGGGAAACAGGCAGATAAATATACATGACTATTGTAAGTGATGACTTGTTTTGAAAATCAATATGGTAGATGTTAGTATTTCCAGGAACCTTATTTTCCCATTGTTCATATTTTCATGGGGCCACAGAGCACTTAGAAGATTAACATTGAAGGTTGTGGCTTTTAGTGTCCAAGCTACTTGTAAAACATTGTAAAACCATTTAATTAAGGGCTAACTTACTTTCTTTTATATGAATGATTTAGTGGTCATAGGGGCCAGCATCCTCATCATATTATGTCTGTATAACATTATATAGATAATACTTTTGAATTGTATAAACTACATATATTTTTGAAAACCATACACCCCTGTTATGAAACACTTAATCTTATTTAATACACAGGTCAGATCTGATCTTATATCTGTCCATGTTTGATAAACAAATAACTGGGGAGAAAGGGGGGGGTAATTAAAGTACCATTTAAATATGAGATGGAGTCCCCTACATGTATGTCTTTCTAAGCAGTCTTGCTTGTCAACAAATTATAATTTCTCTTTAGAAGTGAATAAATTTTGAATATCTGGCATGTCAAAAGTGGCAAAGATAGGGATTTATCACTTTTGCTTCCAATGAGTTAACTTAACCCTTTACCCAACAGAAGGGCCCTGTGCCAATGCATTCTCTTATATATGCGAGTCGACCATAGGTCGCCTCGCATATATAAGAGAATGCATTGGCTTAACACATTAAAAATTATAAAATTGTTAAAGAATGTAAGAAAAAATGGTAAAAAGTGTTAAAAAAAGATATTTTTTTAGGCCAATGCATTCTCTTATATATGCGAGGCGACCTATGGTCGACTCGCATATATAAGAGAATGCATTGGCACAGGGCATAACTGTAACTATCACAATGTGGTCAATGAGCCGGTTCCAATGATATCCATATTTGTATAATAATAATAATAATATAGAGTATTTGTATAGCGCCATATCCCGTATGGCTCATGGCGCTGAACAATTCACACAAACGCAGTCACACACATTCACACTATAACATATACGCAATAAATAATATGCATGTATTTCAATAATTAAGTCTCCTCAACGTTTTCTGATGTTATTTGTCCGAAATGGGAGATGAATAGGTGAGTTTTTAGGGCCGATTTGAATGTTTCCAAACAGTCAGACTGTTTCACCTCTTTGGGAAGGTTGTTCCAAATGGTCGGCCCGTAGACCTCGAAAGAACGGCGACCAAAGTACATCAGATCTCGTTTAGGTACAACCATCGCATTCGCATCCTGTGATCGAAGTGGTCGAGCAGGTACATATTTGACCAACAATGTATCAATATATGGTGGCAAAGCATTATCAATATCCGACTTTCTATAACACAAAGTAGCATGTTTGTACACAATTCGTTCAAATATGGGAAGCCAATGTAATTTATACAACAGTGGGGTAACATGATCAAATTTGCCTGCACGGCACACAATTTTTGCAGCAATATTAACAATTTTTTGAAGTTTGTGAAGTTGATAATCTGGGAGTCCTGCTAAAATAGAATTACAGTAATCGATTTTGGATAACACAAATGAGGACATCAATATTTGTGTGGATTGTTCGGAGATATATGGACGTACATGCGAAATGCGCCGGAGCTCCATATATAAGGACCTGCATAGGTTGCTGATGTGAGATGACATTGAGAAGTTTTTGTCGATGGTCACATCGAGGTTTTTAATAACATCAGAAAATTCAATTACACTGTCGCCGATGAGCGTGGCATTAAGACTGACCCCCTTCAACCGAGCGTTAGTTCCACAAAGCATAATTTCAGTTTTGCTTTCGTTAAGTTTGAGTTTGTTGATCTCCATCCATGTTTTAACTTCTGAAACGCATGTCTGAACTTGAGAAATTGCTTCGTCTAAGATCGATGGCTCAACTGATATGTACATTTGGGTATCGTCTGCATACATGTGATACTGAATGTTGTGTTTTTCGATGATGTTTCCAAGAGGCTGTGTGTAAACGAGATATAGTACAGGTCCCAGCACAGAACCTTGGGGCACTCCATATGATAGATGCACGGGGTTAGACGTCGTAGAATTAACAATAACTGATTGAGTTCTCTCGGTTACGTAAGAATGGAACCACTTTAATACCGTGCCGGACATTCCGAAAGTCACAGAAAGGCGTTTTAACAGGATGGAATGATCGAGCGTGTCAAACGCCGCAGAGAGGTCAAGGCATGTAAGAATGGAGAGTTTGCCCTCATCTGTCGCACACAGCAAGTCGTTAAAAATTCGAGTCAAGGCTGTCTCCGTACAGTGATTTTTCTTGTAAGCTGACTGAAAGTTTTCTTCTAAATTATTGTCTTTCAAGTGTTTACGAAGTTGGTGGAGCACTACACGTTCAAGGACTTTAGATAAGAAAGGAAGATTGGAGACTGGTCTATAGTTTTGCAGCAAATTTTGATCTAAACCAGACTTCTTTAACAATGGGGTAACACTGGCGTGTTTGAAGCATTGGGGAACAACACCCGTTGAGAGCGAGGAGTTAATAATATCAGTTATTACATCCAAAAGTTGATCGCAGTGAACACGAAGAAGTGTTGTAGGAATGGGATCTAACGAACATGACTTAGGTGGCATTGACAAAATCACATTCTTAACTTCTTCCGAACTCACAGATCGAAATTCGTCCATTTTTCTGTGACTTGAGAACTCCAAATATTCCGGTGCACCATGCGTTTGGTCAACAATGGCTCTGATTTTTGACACTTTGTCTCGGAAAAACAATGCAAAGGAATCAGCTAAGGTGCCAGCTGCGCGATCGTTGGGGAAAATCGATGGTTTTGACTTTCCAAGCATCGGTTTCGTGATGTTATTACAGGTGTGTATGATCCTAATTTAGTGCTAAATTAGTGTTCAATAGAACACATGTTCTATTGAGACAGACCGAAGATATTTTAGGCTGTTGAAACTTTATTTGGCCGGTTTTGGCCATTTTGTTGGGTAAAGGGTTTCTAAAACATGTCCTCCGAAATCACTAAACCATTGGATCTCAGAGTGAGAGGTCCTTGGGTGAATAGGGACAGAGTTATGAGATTTAAAACTACTCCTCCCCACCCCAAAATACTTTAACCCTTTCTTAAGACAAATTATTTGAGCTTTTGATTTCAAGTTGGGTACTGATATATGGATTAATTCCTGTGATCATATCTTTGACAAATTATCAGTTATGGCTAGTCGCTATCGCCAAGGTATGGGTTAAACATCTGCCGATCATGATCGGCCTCTCGTTTGGATGTGACTGCGGTTTGCCATAACCAGAAAATTGTGGAGGATGTGAGTACTTCATACCCATTGGAGCACCACGACCATGTTGACCACCACAACCACATCCACTTTGGTACATAGGTCTGAAGATGTGTCTGCCTCTTCCAGCACCCTGTCCCACATCTTTGAAAACTTTGTTGATGTCTTGAGCATCCCGGATACTTTTGTATACATCATCACCATACAACTCGTTAGTGAATGGAATGGACGCAGATTAGAGACTGTGGTATTTTCTATCCAAGTCAGGACGATGGAATTCTCTATGAGTCACATTTATGAGTTTATTCATCTCACCAAGCAATCAGAATGCATTTGTTATCTGGTCTATACTTGCTTTAGATAGTGAGTCAGCTGAATCCCTTAATACAACTTTGGTGAAAATTACTGACGCTTTAATCATGAGAATCTGTATCTGCTGAAGTTTCACGTCAGTAGTCTGTGTGAGGTTTGAGGAGTTTCCATATTTCTTTATTAACTTTGGTTTTTGTCAAGGCATAGCAGTTTCAGGACGATGGGAATTTTTTAGAGTCTCTAACAAGCCTTCCTTATTAATACCCTCACGATAGACACGATTTATGAAGCCAATTCATTATTGATTGGTTGGTCCATCAGTTCAGAAGTGGCGAATTTATCATTCACACCACTAAACACCGAGCCTTCATTGGGTTTGTGTCTTTTTGGCTCTGGCATATCGCCATTTGACAGCGTTTGTGTCTGTGACACGACACTTTGACTTTTAGAAATATCGCTGATTTGATCGTCGACGTCAAACGACTGCGATTGTAACTCAACTGATCCGTACTCCGAGCCGTATTCATCGTAATACTGGCCATCGTCATCATAGTATTCATACTGTACTTGTGACGTTTCTAGAGCCACAACAAGTTTTCAAGTTTTCTAAGACTTCAAACAGTTTGTTTGTTTGGACCAGCTAAGAGTTCATGTGACAACCGCACCAGTTCCGGTTGGTTCATTAATAACCCGGAATCAGACCTGGAACATTCTTCTTTTGAAGAAGTATGAGCACTTGCAATCTGAGTCTTTGCTTTCGCTTTTGAAGCCCTAACTGGAACGTTTGCTTTATCGACAACGATCACATTAGCCTCTACTAACATGGTTTTACCAGCTTTCGGAGCATTTTCAGTTATTTTAGTCCTCGTGACATCTGTAGACGACCTCGTCGCCACTGACTCCGCCATTTTGAAATGGTATTGATGAAGTGATATTTCACACTTCTACAAACGTCTATTTGTCCCCAACCTCGTTGCAGGATTGTAGTATAATTTAAACTAGACTGCGTCCAGTTTTAACATTTGTTTCATATAATAATTAACTCCCAACCCGCGTTGAAGAGTAATTTAAAATTAGACGGAGCAAAAATATATACGTCTTAACAAAGCGAATTTGTTTGCACACTGAAGCCTAATCGAAGCGAGGCTGTGCGCGCGCATCTCATAGGATCGCTCCATTGGCTGTGACTTAATAGAATAATCACATTTGTTCTTACACCAAGAACAGCATAAATATAAGTCACATAATCATATTTTAGAACCCTCATTGTATTAATAAATCTATTCCAGTCTAAATATATCTTATTCTATTATTTATAATAATGCTGGGAGAGCTCGCTATCAAAAATTGATAGGTAAACTGGCTAGAGGTCGGAGGTCATTGTCATGTCTCAACATTCCTATCAATAAACGATATAAAAATGCTTATACAAACAATCTACTGATGAAATTTTGTCAATTTATGATAACACTAGCAGATTAGCCCGCCACTGGCGGGATTGGTCCCAATGCTTTGGTCGATCCATTAATATTTGTTTTTCAAGGTAACCCCGTACAGGCACGCCGACAGCATGCTATCATTTGCGGGTACCCGTTTCAAGGTCATGTTGGGTGGACGAAATAACCCGACAAAAATTTGTATAATTGAAGATCTACTATACTCCAACTCTCACATTGTAGAATATCACGGACATGTCACATTCGAATAAGTTAAGTAATACTGAAGTTATCAATCAGAAACCATCTCGGACGGACGGACAGACAGACATGCTGATTACACATTCATTTTTTTTTTATGAAACGACTCAGTTCTGGTTATCTGGCTCACGGAACCACAAACCAACTGTCCACATTACATTGAACGTTCGGCCCATTTCGTAACAACGAAATAGCGCATAATGATAGAATGGTGGCCACGTTGCCTATATCGCGGCGTTGCGAACACTTTGGGGTTTTGTTATAATAACTAATAGATTGTCATGATATTGAAGCATTTGGGGAATGATATGTACATGTCAGCTTATATCTGCAAATTCCATATACAATTCGCTTAATTTTGGTGTGATTCATATTCTTGATGGTGAATTAGTCTGCACTTTAACACATATTTATGTATATTTTACGAATACACGACAAATGTGTAATGACGTTGTTGTAAACAAACTTTTCTGAAGTGTCGTTTTGGTCCAGCTATCACTTTTTCGGCGGGGAGAGCTGATCCGAATAATAGCTAAGATGTATTTAGATAGAATTATCAAAAGAATTTGACAGATTAGGGTGCATTTTAAGAGAATCGAGTGGAGAAAACTTGGTAACTTTTTTATCAGAAACGCGAATTCTGCCATCACATGTTTCTGTATGATGTATACGAAGTAACTCTAAAATTTCGGCAAGTATTTAACCCATCAATCCCCATTACGGTGGAAGTTGAAGGGTGAAGGAGTGGTCGCATGGGCTCGCGAATGGTGCGATGACACTTCCCTTTGGCTTTTTACCCTTAGATAGGAAGTTTGGGCTCAATCGATCGAGCTGTTTTCGAGTCTATATATGTTCAGTATGTCTCAAAATATATAGTAGACTAGCAGGTTAGCCCGCTTTTTAATTTACTGGCTTTTTTATTTAATTTTTTGTTTTTCAATTTGACCCGATTTGACCTTGAATTGATCATTTTCAAGGTCAAGGTCAGGTTGGGGTCACAATTTAACCCATCCATGACACTTCCCGTAGGTAGCAAGTTTGAGCTCAATCGGTTCGAGTCTATAAAGGACACACACATATATATCATTTGTGGGTACCCGTTTCAAGGTGAAGATCACCTCGGGCGGAAAAACTGACCTGATGAAAATCTCCCCCGTTCCTAGGAAGCCCTAAGTACGTAAGAATCACACAACACGCTCATGTCTGGATACAGTCACGCTCACGTGTGGACCCAGACGTAAGAATCACATTACACGCATACGCTCTTTATCAACGACACTGCAGATACGAACGCTCTTTAACTATCAACGCGATTAACCCCACAGTGCCGTTTTTTGTGATTGGGAATGGAGAACGGCGCGACGACCATTCCTGTGGGTTTTTACCCTTAGATGGGAAGTTTGGTCTCGATCGGTGCAGCCGTTTTCGATTCTATAAAGTATATACACACACAAACATATATTTATATACGGAGTTCTCAAAATATATAATATCGAGAATCGTAGATTTGTATCAATGACAGACAGACAGACATACAGACAGACAAACAGAGGTCTTCAAAATATATATGAGACTAGCCGATGAGCCCGACACCTGTTTCCGAGATCTGGTCTGCGCATTGATTCGATGACATTTCCCGTCTCGGGACAAGATACATTCACATAGCAAATTTCAAGTCGATAGCTCCACCCGTTTCCGAGATCTCGTCTGCGCATGCGCGAAGCGGGCACAGCACGGGCTCGCCAATACGAAAACGATGACCGCCTGGTCAAACTACACACACGTACCAAGTTTCGTCCCTTGGCTTTGTTCGAAAAAGCAATTGCAACAGCTTCCGAGACACGTGTGCTGCATTTGCACCAGCAAGATTTACCCGATTTGACCTTGAATTGACCATTTTGAAGCCACTGGTGGAAATTGGCCCAGCGGATTCCGAGATACAGGTTCAAGGTCATTTGAAAGGCCGCACGGGCATCCGGGTGTGACGAAATTGCTCGGCGGTTCAAACTAACCCCATACACCAAATTCGGTGGAAATCGGCTCAGCGGATCCCGAGATATGAGTTCAAGGTCATGGGTTAATAAGGTCAAGGTCACGTCGCACGGGCTCACGAATGATTCGATGACATTTCCCGTGAGATTTTACCCTTATATATAGTTGGGGAGCCCGCATATGTTCCATTTACACTTTTGCGTACAAAAGGTTTGACCCCCTAAAGTTGGTACCAATAATGGAACATTCTGAAAAAAACGATTTCTTAAGTTGCGCATTCCTGGGGTTTAGGGGCCGCTGAACCCCAAAAAGTGCCAAAAATCACTTCTATTTACACTTCCGCGTACATCGATGAATTTTGGTTTGATGATACTCCTAAGTGTACTGATAAAGAAAACACAACTTAAGAAAGGGATTTTCCTGGGGTTTTCAGATAAGAAAGGGGGTCCCATGCTGAACCCCAAAACGTGATTTTTCACTTTTTTTTACACTTTCGCGTACATCCATAATATTTGGTCTCAAAGTACTTTGATATATACTAATTATAAAAACACAACTTAAGAAGCAACTTTTCCTGGGGTTTTAAGATAAGAAGGGGGTCATCGGGTCACCCCTCAAAACGTTAAAAATCACTTTTATTTACATGATTGCATTCGTCCAACGTGCGTGTATGTGCGTACACCCCTGGAACGTTGCACTATTACAACCAATGCATCCCTAAATCGATACGATCAACTTAAGAAATATATATTCATGTCGTTTTCTGATAAGAACGAGACTTGTTACCCCCCCCCCCCCCCCCCCAACCCGATCCATTTTCTAGAACTATAAGTGAGCCAGTTTTATGAAAATTATAGCGGAAAATCTAGTAAACTGTATACAAATGTATATATTTTCGTGAAGCTAAGACATAATGACATTTTTTTGGGCCAAAATTGAAACTCACCATCCAAGATGGCCACCAAAATGGCCGCCGCAAGTTGAAAATATGACATTTTTTCACAAATATCTACTAGATCAATTCATGCTGTTTGGAACTGGTTGAGTAATGCAACTTTATTTTGTGTTTTGTATATTAACTGATCATTGGAGCAATTAAATATGCAATTATTGGGGTCCTAACCCCTTCCGATCCCTCAAATATTCGATTGTACAGAATGCGGTATAAAATTTCACAAAAAATTACAATTGGGATTCTATTCATATTTCAACAAGAAATGAACAGAACTTTGTAATGTAAGTGAGGCATATCATTACCTATGAATATTCCAAATCACTGGAACCAAAATTCTTACATTGGCTCAAAATGGCCGCCAAAATATGGAAAATGGTAAATATTACACCAGCGTGTCTTGCAATCGCTTACAAGTTGTGTTGATGTATAAAATGGGCTATTCTGCATTCTATACATTGCATACTAACATGTCTGATGCACCAAGGTTAGTTGTTACTATTTTCACCACTGACATCGTCAAAAATATTGGATTTTTCTCTAAAAAAAACTTGAGATAAATATTGGCAAAAATTCAGTTTTCAGGTTTGGACCATTTTTTCTGGTAAAATATAACTATCTTTGGATTGAAAGTTGTTTATTGTTTTGGTCTATCTTAAATGTGTCACAGTGCAGTGTTTATAGACCAAATTGCTCAAGATGGCTTCCAAAATGTAAAATGCTAATTTTTTACATACATCCCGAACATTCTCTGCATTATCCGAAAAGGTAGCAAATTGTGACTCACTTGTTAGTTAATTAACTGAAAACTACATGTTCTATTCCCAGTTGTCCCAGTTCCGTATGGGGCATGACAAATTCATTTTAAAGAAATTTATTTTGCCGAGAACTTCTTTTGTGATTTTGGCCATATTTATTGAAAGGAAATGGGCAGAACTTTGAGACAGAACTGAGATGGACCATTATCTTTGACTATTCTGGTTCATTGTGATAAAAAAATGTCAACAGGATACAGTGTGGATGCCAAGATTGTAGACAGGGCGTTACTCTGTGATCATATGCGAGGTGAATATGTATACAGGGAGTTATTGTATGTCATGACTGATGTGAGTAGGTATACAATGAGTGACTATATGGTTATGAGTGGGTTGTCCATGGTAAGATTCATCTAGGTATACAGGGAGAGGTCATGGTCAGATGTGAGGTGAATCGGTATGCATGGAGTGACTGTATGGTGTATGATTGTGTATATCCAGTATGGTACGTGCACCCGGTGTGCCTGTATGGTCATTGGTGTGGTGTATGGATATAGCTACATGGTCATCTATGTGCTGATTATGTATATATGGAGTGACTGTAAGGTCATGGGTGGGATGTACATGCGTTGTCTGTATGATCATGGATGGGGTGTGTGGATAAATAGGTAGTGATTTTATGGTTACGGGTAATGTGTATAGGTATACATGGAATTACTGTACGGTCATGATTGAATATGAATACCTGGAGTAAGCTGGGTGGACATTATCGAGCGTGTGGGTACATAGAGAGTGTCCTTGTGGTAACGGGTGGGATGTATATTTATATATCTCGTGGATGTATTATCATTGGTGGGTGTATATGGCTTAGCTGTATTATCATGGATGGCGTGTATGATTTTACAGTGAATTACTGAACTGTCATGTGGGAGGTGTATATGCAAGTATGGATTGTTTGAGTGGTCGTATGTGCGGGTTTTTTTGTATATCTGGAAGAGCTGAATGGCCATTAGTGAGGTTTACATGTATACCTGGAGTGAATTTATGGTCTAGGGTGGGCTGCATATGTATATCGAGTGGTTATATGACTATGAGTGTCGAATAGGTATACAGGTAGTGACCGTATGGTTAATGGTGAGATGATTACATGTGTGTATACAAGTAGTGACTGTATGATCATAAATATAATGAACATCTATACAGGGGGTGACAGGCGTATGAGTATACATGTACCTGGTGTTCCTGTTTGGTGACTCGTGTCGGTATCGTCATGTGTAGGTTATACCAGTACACACACGTGTTGCTTTATTGTCATGGGCGAGGGATATGTGTCTATAGCGAGTGGCTATATGGCCATGGATGAGGTGCATATGCATAAATGGAGTGACTATACTGACATGGCTGTGGTGTATTAGTATATCTTGAGTGGCTATTCGGCTATGGTGTGACAAATAGGGATACAGGGATTGACATGGCCAATGTTGAGGTGAATATGTATACAAGGATTGACCATGATCGTGTATGAATGTTTTGAATAGGTACACACGGGGTGAATATATGGCCATAGGTCAGGTGAAGGAGTATACCAGGTAACATGGGTGAGGGTATGTGTATGAAGCGAGTGGCTATATGGCCATTGGTAATGTGCATATGTATACCGGAGTGACTTTATGGTCATTGTTGTGGTGTTGATGTATATATTCATTGTATATTTGACCATGCGTTTGGAGAATAGGTATACAGGGATGACGGCCTTATGGCCAATGGTGAGATGAATGGGTATACAAGAAGTGACTATATGGTTATGGGTCATGTTTAGGAGTATACCTGGTGTACCTGCATTGTGACGCGTGGCTGTATGGTCATCCGTGGTCATGGGTCAGGTGTACATGTATACAGTGGGTCACTATATTGTTATGTCTGTGGTGTTTATGTATATATGTAATGACTGTGTGATAATGGGTGGATATCGCTTTCCACGATATGACATGACCTCTCTATTGAGTAACATATCCTTGAGTTATTGTGGAAAGCGATAGCCGCCCAAGGCACACATGTACAACCCACCCATTATCCCAGTCACTCCATATGTAAATACACACCACACAAATGACAACACAGTCACCCACTTTATACAAGTACATGTACTAGTACACCTGATCATACAGTCATACTTGGTTATACCCGTACATACCACAAATGACGATACAGCCACGAGTCACCATGCATGAACACCAGGTATACACCGACACATGACCATGTAGTCACTATATGTATACATATTCACTACATTCACGACCATACAGTCACTCATTGTATACATATTCACCTCACCATGGACCATACAGCCACTACGTGTATACCTATTCGCCGTACACATGACCATAGAGTCAATCCAGGTATACATATGCACGTCACCAATGGTGATCCCTTCCAGATATACCAATATCCGCACATACGACCACTCATAAGTTCCATACTTGCCATACTCATACACGCCATCCATGATAATTAATCTACTCCCCATACACCACCAATGATAACACATCCACAACATATATAAATATACGTCCCACCGTTACCAACAGGGCACCCCCTTTATACCCACACATCATTCATGACCATACAATAACTCCGTGTATACCTATTATCCTCATCTATGATCATAGAGTATTAAACTCCCTGGCTGCCATCTTGGCTTCCACCCTGTATCCAGTTGATAAATTTTTATCATAATGGGCCAGAATACCCACATATCATGGTTCATCTTAGTTCCGTCTCAAAGTTCTGCCCATTCCCTTTCAATAATATGGCCAGAATCACAAAAGAGGTTCTCCGCAAAATTCCATACTGCAACTTTAAAATGAATTTGTCATGCCCCATACGGAACTGGGACAAACATAATAGAACGTAGTTGTCAGTTAATTACATTGTAACTAACACGTACAATAACCAAGTGAGTCACAATTTGCCACCTTTTTCGGATAATGCAGAGAATAATGTTCGGGATATGTTAACTTTTAACTTTTACAAATTTGGTTGCTATTTTGGAAGCCATCTTGAGCAATTTAGTCTATAAACACCGTAGTGTGACACATTTAGGATACACCAAAACGATAAACACCTTTCAATCCAAAGATAGTTACATTTTACTTGAACAAATGGTCGAACCCTGAAAAGTTAATTTTTGCCGATATTTATGTCAAGTTTGTGAGAGAAAAATCCAATATTTCTGGTGATGTCAGTGGTGACAATAGTAAAAAATGATCCATCAGACATGTTAGTATGCAATGTACAGAAAACAGATTAGCCAATTGTGTACATCAACCACAACTTGTAAGCGATTGCAGGACATCCTGGGGCAATATTTACCATTTTTCCATATTTTGGCGGCCATTTTCGCAGCCATTTTGAGCCAAAGTAAGATTTATGGTTCCAGAGATTTGGAATATTCATAGGTAATGATATACCTCACTTACATTACAATGTTCTTTTCATTTCTTGTTGAAATATGACTAGAATCCCAATTGTGATTTTTTTTTAAGTTTGTACTGCGTTCTGTAAAATCAAATTTGTTAGGGATTGGAAGGGGTTAGGACCCCAATAATTGCATATTTAATTGCTCCAATGATCAGTTAATATACAAAACACAAAATAAATTTGCATTACTCAACCAGTTCCAAACAGCATGAATTGATCTAGAAGATATTGTTTTGTGAAAAAATGTCATTTTCAACTTCGGCGGCCATTTTGGCGGCCATCTTGGATGGTGAGTTTCAATTTTGGCCCAAAAAAGAGTCATTATGTCTTAGCTTCACAAAAATATATACATTTGTGTACATTTTACTAGATTTTCCCGCTATAATTTTCATAAAACTGGCTCACTTATAGTTCTAGAAAATGGATCGGGTTGTGGGGGGGGGGGGGGGGGGGGGGGGGGGGGGGGGTAACAAGTCTCGTTCTTATCAGAAAACCACATGAATATATATTTCTTAAGTTGATCGTATCGATTTAGGGATGCATTGGTTGTAATAGTGCAACGTTCCAGGGGTGTACGCACATACACGCACGTTGGACGAATGCAATCATGTAAATAAAAGTGATTTTTAACGTTTTGAGGGGTGACCCGATGACCCCCTTCTTATCTTAAAACCCCAGGAAAAGTTGCTTCTTAAGTTGTGTTTTTATAATTAGTATATATCAAAGTACTTTGAGACCAAATATTATGGATGTACGCGAAAGTATAAAAAAAAGTGAAAAATCACGTTTTGGGGTTCAGCGTGGGACCCCCTTTCTTATCTGAAAACCCCAGGAAAATCCCTTTCTTAAGTTGCGTTTTCTTAATCAGTACACTTTGGAGTATCATCAAACCAAAATTCATCGATGTACGCGGAAGTGTAAATAGAAGTGATTTTTGGCACTTTTTGGGGTTCAGCGGCCCCTAAACCCCAGGAATGCGCAACTTAAGAAATCGGTTTTTCAGAATGTTCCATTATTGGTACCAACTTTAGGGGGTCAAACCTTTTGTACGCAAAAGTGTAAATAGAACATATGCGGGCTCCCTAACTAATAGGAAGTTTGAGCTCAATCTGTCCAGCCGTTTTGGAGTCTATAAAGGACAAATATACACATATATTTATATATTTACGGAAGTCTCAAAATATATAGGAGACTAGCCGATGAGCCCGACGTTGTCCGGGCTATTCAAAAACCAAATTTCAAGTTGATAGCTCTACCCGTTTCCGAGATCTGGTCTGCGCATGCGCGAAGCTGGCGTATCCGGGGCAAGATACATTCACATGTCAAACTACACACACGTACCAAGTTTCGTCCCGATCGGTCGAGAATCGTAGATTTGTATAAATGACATACAGACAAACAGAGGTCTTCAAAATATATATGAGACTAGCAGGTTAGCCCGACACTGGCGGCGTTCGTCAGAAACATGACAATTTTTAATTAATTTTTTAATTAATTTTTGAATTTTTTTTTTTTTTTCAATGAGTTAATATTAATTTTTTGTTTATTAAACATGAGTTAAATGTGCATTTTTAATTTAATGGATTTTTTAATAAATTTTTTTGATTAATTTTTTAATTTAATTTTTGGTTTTTCAATATTTTACCCGATTAGACCTTATTTTACCCGATTAAGGTGAAGAAGACTAAGAATCACACAACACGCAGTACCCGTCCCTAAAAGAGGTATGATTTAAGGTACATCGGGCGGAAAAACTGACCCGATGAAAATTTCCCCTGTGCCTAGGAACGACAGACATAAGAATCACACAACACGCATTTTTTGTTTTCACACAACACGCAGTACCTGTCCCTAAAAGAGGTATGATTGAAAATTTCCCCCGTTCCCAGGAACGACAGACATAAGAATCACACAACACGATAATTCTGCCTTTTTAATCGAGATAAATGCATTTCGCGTTTTGCATCCGTGGTTTTGTATGCATGGGTAACCGTTTAGCAACGTCGATTGCAATAAAGAGCGTTAGTCGGTTAACAACTCCAAATATGGTCAATATAAAGATCGTTGATGCCTTAACCCCCGAAGTGCCGTTTGCGGTGATTTTGATGATTGGGAGTGGAGAATGAGTGCTGAGAGCTTGTCCAAAACGCGACGCTGACCATCCGCTGGGTTTTTACACTTATATACGAAATTTAAGCTCGATGGGTGCAGTCGTTTTCGATTCTATAAAGTACACACATATATATATACAGAAGTCTCAAAATATATAGTATAGACTAGCAGGTTAGCCCGTTGGTCCGAAACATGACAAGTTTTTAATTTAATTTGTTGTTTTTCAATGAGTTAATATTAATTTTTTAATTTAGTTTTGGGTTTTTCAATATTATACCCGATTTGACCTTGAATTGATCATTTTCAAGGTCAAGGTCATGTCGGTGTCACAATATATAATTTGTGGGTACCCGTTTGAAGGTTAAGACTGACCCGATGAAAATTTCCCCTGTTCCTAGGAACGACAGACATAAGAATGTTTCACACAACACGCAGTACCCGTCCCTAAAAGAGGTATGATTTAAGGTACATCGGGCAGAAAAACTGACCCGATGAAAACCTAGGAACGACAGACATAAGAATGACACAACACGCATGTTTTGTTCTCCGATGAGTTGGCAGTCCCGTCAGATTCGGGGACGTATCACACCGCCTCATATTTACTGAAGTTTCAGCAGCCATGTCGTTGTTGTTGGCATTCACGGCTTGGGAGCCACCCGAAGATTCTCACATTGCAACAATGTCATTGTTGTTGGCATTCACGGCTTGGGGGTGACCCGATAAGGCTGTGGAAGTCCCGTTAGATTCGGGGAGGTATCGCACTGCCTCCTATTTACTAAATTTTAGCAGCCATATAAGGTGCGTGAGTTAGCATGAATTGAGGGGGTGTAAGTTTAGAGCTTGTTTATATGAATGTATCGAAAATAGACTAAGATTTTCAGCCGTAACAAGAAATGTATATATGAGAAAATGTAAATTCTATATTTTGGAAGGTATTAGCAAGTTTTGGCTCAACGGGTTTAGCAGTTTGAAGTGAATATGGATATAAAAATATACATATACAGATATAAAAAATGTAGAGTTACGCCTCTTGGATCGCGAGCGAATCGATAGCGAAACCCATCGTATCGAAACGAATGTCGCAGGAGTGCTCAGAGCTTGTTCAAAATGCGACGTGGACGATACCCGTGTGTTTTTACACTTATATACGAAATTTGACCTCGATCCGCGCAGCCGTTTTCGATTCTATGAAGTACCCACATACACACACACACACATATATATATACAGAAGTCTCAAAATATATAGTATAGAC
The DNA here is from genome assembly GCA_032622095.1 of Siphonodentalium dalli. Classification (NCBI taxonomy): domain Eukaryota; kingdom Metazoa; phylum Mollusca; class Scaphopoda; order Gadilida; family Siphonodentaliidae; genus Siphonodentalium; species Siphonodentalium dalli. The sequence continues at coordinate 60,974,969 of CP136068.1, forward strand.
TAGCAGGTTAGCCCGCCACTGGCGGCAATTGTCAGAAACATGACAATTTAAAAAAAATTTAATTAATTATTTAAATTAATTTAATTTTTTGTTTTTCAGTGAGTTAATGATGAGCCCGACGTTGTCCGGGCTATTCAAAAACCAAATTTCAAGTCGATAGCTCCACCCGTTTCCGAGATCTGGTCTGCGCATGCGCGAAGCTGGCGTCGCACGGGCTCGGCGACCCGATAAAATTCGTATCCGGGGCAAGATACATTCACATAGCAAATTTCAAGTCGATAGCTCCACCCTTTTCCGAGATCTCGTCTGCGCATGCGTCGCACGGGCTCGCCAATACGACGTTGACGACCGCCTGGTCAAACAACACACACGTACCAAGTTTCGTCCCGATCGGTCGAGAATCGTAGTATAAATGACATACATACAGACAGACAGACAAACAGAGGTCTTCAAAATATATATGAGATAGACTAGCAGGTTAGCCCGCCACTGGCGTGGTTGGTCAGAAACATGACATTTTTTTAATTATTTTTTTTTTATTTATTTATTTATTTATTTTTTTTAATATTAATTTAATGTTTTTTAAATTTTTTTTTTATTTTAAATTGTTTTAATTAAATTTTTTCTTTCTGGCGGAAAAATTTACCCGATGAAATCCCCCCTTCCTAGGAACGACAGACAACGCATTCTTTGTTTTTTCTTTTTTTTTAACCTGCCCGTACCCGTCCTAATGTCGTGAAATCTCTGCATAATATTTCGAGCGATAACATTGAATTGAAATTGAAAACAAACGCTTCCCGTCGTGAAATCTCTCTACGATAACATTGCATTGAATTGAAAACAAACGCTTCCCGTCGTTAAATCTCTCTGCATAATATTTTGAGTCTGCCGTACCCGTCCTAATGTCGTGAAATTTCTCTGCATAATTTTCTTTTTATAATTTAAGTGTTTTTTTATTTTTAAATTTTTTTTATTTTAAATTGTTTTAATTAAATTTTTTGTTTCTGGCGGAAAAATTTACCCGATGAAATCCCCCCTTCCTAGGAACGACAGACAACGCATTCTTTGTTTTTTCTTTTTTTTTAACCTGCCCGTACCCGTCCTAATGTCGTGAAATCTCTCTGCATAATATTTCGAGCGATAACATTGCATTGAATTGAAAACAAACGCTTCCCGTCGTGAAATCTCTCTACGATAACATTGCATTGAATTGAAAACAAACGCTTCCCGTCGTGAAATCTCTCTGCATAATATTTCGAGCGACAGGCTACAATCATCAGACTCCCGTCATACAGATAAGTAGATAGCGAAAACGATGCTCTTTATATAGACACTGCGGAAAACGAACGCTCTTTATATATCAATGCTATTAACCCCGAAGTGCCGATTGCGGTGATTTTGATGATTGGGAAGGGAGAAGAGGTGCTCTGAGCTTCTCCAAAACGCGACCACGCCGGTGTCCGTGGGATTTTACACTTATATACGAAATTTGAGCTCAATCTGTCCAACCGTTTTCGATTCCATGAAGTACCCACATTGGCCACATATATACACATATATACACACATATATACGGAAGTCTCAAATTATATAGTAGATAGATAGATGAGCGAGTTTGCATGCTTTCCTCGCTCTCAGTTATTCATAAAAGTGACAGTTTGATATGAATTTTTTGCGTCTCACCTATGACGGAAAATCTATTTGCTGACCGGAGTCCGCCAGATAAAAAATCATAAACAAGATAATAGAGGTGCCACGACTATTGATTTTGATAATCGATAATCGGTCGTCAATAATCGACTATAATCGATTAATCGTACCTAATATTAATAACATCAGTGGAAGTATACCGTAATATGGCCTATTGCCTGGGTGCTCGTTAACTCAATAACTGCACTGTTGCTGGTCATTTGAGACATTGGCTGATGTAATTTTTACGTTAATAAAATGCATCATAAACCACTGTTAATGACTAATGAGCACAATGTATTGAATACCAGCACAGTTCTCAGCGATGTTATGGTTATAATATTTGTGAGTTCATTAGAACAAACGTAGCGATTAATTTAAGTTTTAGGAATAGCCACATAAACAAACAATACAAAAGTAGGAATGAAGAATGGACCGCCGGTTGTTCCTAAATAAAGGAATCAAATGTTATGGAAACTAAAAGTTTCATCAAACTTCCAGAGCGTGGTTAACAATCACTAACGTGTGCCCCACCTGCAAATTGCATGACTCAGAACAATTTATTAAAGTATTTTATAACAGTCTGTTTCATTCAGCATTCACCACACGATATGCGATAGCCTTTACTAGTAACTTCTAAGTACACATTTGTATATATACAAACAAAGTACACTTGCAATGCAATTGGGGAGAACATCACTGATTAAAATGCCATATATATATATATTGTTCCCTGGTTTTAGAGAGAATGTCAATCAACATCCATTGGTCCAATCAGATTCAAGGGCGAGTGCATTCAGTTCATTGAACACGGTGACAGTTGGCACATTTCAAAGACATATTGCCACCTTTCAAGTATATTAAAATATACAACGATGTCGCAATGTGTTCAAATCTACAGTAGAATATACTACGATCCGACGAGAAACCATGTTGCATCATCAAATGAACTGCCGACTGTTTGCAACATATATCAGTAGTAGGCCTACTCATGTTATTGAAATCTCTTTGGTACGCGATCAAAGGATGTTAACACCTCGGTTGTAGATAGAACTGTGTAAAATAAACACGGTATTCAATAATACCCGGCATCTTCTGACATCCGATATAAATAACACAGATTAATCGACGATGGAAATGGTAATCAATTATCGGCTTTATCAACGGTTCATCGATTATACAATTAATCGTGGCACCCCTACAAGATAACTGGAGGCTGAGTATTAGCTAGTCCCAAAACCAGTGATAGATGTGCCACATTTATATTCAACCATCTGATATCTTTCTCCTTCCAGAGAGTTGTTAGAAGTTTCTAATGAAGATGAGAAGTTGTCATTTAAAGTTCATGGATTTGTCTCAAATGCAAACTACAATATGAAGAAATGCATCTTCTTGTTGTTCATAAACCGTAAGTAATTCATGAAACTACTACAAATGATCATCAACAGCTTTAAAAATTATACATCAGAATATCTGTAAGAAATGTCATTGAATCATAATTTCTTTGTAAAAGAAAATCTAATATTTAACAGTCAAATACGAGCTTCTATCTGTAAACAGACTATTTGTTTCAAATTATCCAGTATTCTGAACATTTCAGATAGACTAGTTGACTCTTCTTTTCTAAGAAAGGCATTGGATACAGTATACCAGGCTTATCTCCCAAAACATACGCATCCTTTTCTTTATCTGAGGTAAGAATAAATAATAGATATTACTGATGAGCCGATAATCGGAATCGACATCAACTGATGTCAGCCCACTGAGAGCTTCTTAGTTTAAAAATTGTGCAGAATAGGTTCATTTGAAATCCTATTGGAAAACAATATTGCAATCCCTACAAAGAACCACTGTGTAGGAACTATTAAATCGGAAGTCTTTCTATCGCCGGTATTGTGATGGTTCTTGACTGATTTGTTACAGTTCCTTATGATTAAAAATTATCATTTTTGGGACAAAATCACACATAGTTATATGTATCTTAAATACATTAAACTTTCTTGAACGATAACTGCCGTTTTACCGTAACCTGAACTTTAGATCACAATTATCTCAGATATAGCGAGTTAACATGTAATTATCAACATGTAATCACTGAAAATCAAGCCGGTGGCATACTGACTGTGAAATGCAGTCTGAAGATGAATACTGAGTATAAATTGTACCTGTGTTATTCGTCTGTAAAATAGCTGAGGAAATATCCCGATGTTTGTCAGTAATTTGGAGCATTAGTCTCCTAATTACAACTTATGAGTGTTACGGTTCTATGTCAAGGTAATCACGGCTGTGACGGTTCTTTACTGATATTTAATCGAACAATTTCTGCACTTTGGGATAATTTAGTTGTGTGTAACAAATGTTTTAAACCCGATAATTGCTGCAGCGGATGTTGCCTACATAATCCAACAAGTGTATTAAGAAATAAGAGTATAGCTATCTATTATAACAGAAGATTAAGTGGCACTTCGAGTGGCAGATACAACATATTGAAAGTCATGTTGGGTATAGGACCATATATAATCGTGCACGCCCGCATAATTGACTCAATGAAATTAGACAGCTACTGTCATGATATTCTGTTAACTTAAATGGACATGGCTCATTCGAGCTTCCAAATTTTGTCTAAGTAATTTCTAAGGATGTATAAGATTGGTTGCAAATACAAGAAATGTTGATAAGTATATATACCGGCCTCATATGCTCTGAGAAATACATACTGTGGTCAGAGCCCTTTTCCAGCTGTTTACAATTTTTCGCACAGAAGTGAAACAAAGGCTCTTTATTTCTACCATATCAAGAATAGACTAACACGGAACACTCTTTTCTGTTCCATGTCGTGCAAATGGCTGTTTTTGTTTGGAACCAAACATCGGGTTCAAAGTTGTATTTTTCATGACTCCAATGTGTCTTTCTGTGACATTATTATACTGCTCGTAGAAAGGTATTTCAAGTGTTTATCGAGCTATTTCTATATCGGGAAAACTTAAAAAGCGACTATTATTACACATATTTTGGAGCGCAAACCACCAAGTGACTTTAATTGTTAAATGAAGGTCTACATGTGGTTGAAAGTTCCAGGTGGGATATGTGTTCAATTCTAGCCAGGGTTGGGGCGATTACATGCCAATTTAATCAATTACGATTACAATTACTTTTGATTTACATGATTACGATTTTTTATTACATTTTTTTCAAATGTAATTGATTACGATTACAATTACTTTAGTAAAATGTAACTGATTACTTTTCGATTACATCTGATTACAATTTTTAGTTTCCAACCATTTTGATCCCATAGAAATAAATAATGAAATAAATCAAATTAAAATATAAAATGTTATAACAAGGAATGACTGAACAAATAAAACAAGCAAGCAATAAGCACATAATCTTTTTACATTAATCTGTGATGTTTTGTTATGGAGTTGTGCACCAACATATTGGAATAGACCATGTTTTATGTGTATTTATTTAATTTTATTAAATATAATTTTCATTTCGCTCGAACCATCCCAAATATCATCGAGTGAAATGTTAATACGCTCGTATATGCTTAGCTGCCTATTTGTATATGAAGCATTTATATAAATAACCCAAATTGCACAAGTAAGCCCAAAATAGAGTTAATACAAACTTAATTACAAACTATATAACGGTACACGGACTGGCTAAATCGACTCGGACTCACTTTATCGTTCATACTGCCTCAAGGTGAAATGACAACTGTGTACAAAATGAAATTAAAACATGTTTCCACAAGCCACCATAAACCCCTCCCCCCAAAGTGGATTGTATAAGTTTAATACAAGCTGAAAAATGCGGCTTTAAAAAAAAACAGTGGCGGCCATTTAAAAAAAAAGTGGCGTCGATTTTGAATCAGTCAACCATTATGTTTGGTTTTCTGGGGAAAAAATTAGTCTTCGCAGTTCACATTGACCATTCATGTCAAATTGCATGCTTTGCGTCACAATAAAGTGAACTATTCTGTTACTACTGTTGACACATAATTATATATAAGAAGGCAGTGTAACTCACCGAAATTGATCATAAGTGGTGTAAATTCAACATAATTGATATTTCGTTGTGTTCACTTGGTTATTTTCACGTATCCTTCCAAATAATAGTCATGGTATTTCCCGGACAGAACCGATTAAATTGGGAGAGAACCGACTCGATCGGGAGAGAACTGATCGAGATATCACAATTCACAGTTTTCGTCGTTGTTATTACTCACACAATAAGATTTTCATTATGTTTACGTTATTTTATGAGGGGAATGGAAAAACTAATCAAATTATCACCGAGATGGCTAAAAAATTGCATTTTAACTGTAAAAAACTCGCGATAATGTATAATTTGGATCATGAGGAACCGTCACAAATCAGTCAAGAACCATCACAAATCGGCAATAGAACGACTTCCGATGTAACAGTTCCTACACAGTGCAAAGAACAAGACAGTATAATTTGTTATAGTACCAGGATTTTCAAGTGTCCAGTACAGTGAAGGAAGTAATTTTCTGATAATTCCATTTCAGTGAACATCATTTTGTATTTTTTATGCTGGAGTTTTATTAAGACTGGAAATTGCTCCACATATTAGTGATGAGCCGTTGATCGGAAACGACGATCGGAATCGACTGTTTATGGCCCATTGGATGACAATCGGCACTTGGGTTTCAACATCGGCATTACTGATTATCTAAATAATAATCAGGTGCTTGTTTTTCTTCAATAAACTGTGTTAAATATGACGATGTTTTGTTGAATATCTGTTTAAGCTTGTATTATGTATTGAGGAAAATCTATTTTGATTTTAGTATTGTAACTTCTTTACTATTGTAGTCTGGAGATTGCTCCACATAATGTTGATGTTAATGTTCACCCAACGAAGCATGAAGTTCATTTCCTCCATGAGGACTCCATAATTGAGAGTATACAGAAGGCCGTGGAGATGGTTCTTCTGGGATCAAACTCATCAAGGACTTATTATACACAGGTATGATTAACCAGGGTTTCCGCTACCATGTGGAGCGGCCTCATTCTTCTCGCCATGAATTTGTATTTGGCCAGAAAATGGCCACAAATCAAGCTCAATCCCCCTTTTCCCCAAGAAGGGTGACGACTGACACTGACACAGGTTGCAAGGAATCATACATTTGATGCCTGAATAAGACATGATCAGTAGCATGTGGTAATGTAGAAATGTAGTAATAGTGCTGAATTTGCACCATTTTAGTGGTATGTGGTGGTTGTATACTAGCCTTCTTTTCGGCCTTAAACAACAACACCACGTGGTCAGCTTTCCCACCAAAAAAATTTCCAGCTAATGTTGAGAAATTTCATGGTATAACAAATTGTTATTTGCTTGATTATTTCATGGCAAACTTACCATGGATGTAGAAACAAAATATCAAAAGCTTTATCGCTGTTTTCAACAACCTGTGGGTTTAATCAGCCTCTCAAATATTTAAACAATGCATTGTATCGCTTATATATTTCTAGTTCATTAACTTTAGGTCAAAGAACCATCCTCTGTTTCAATTTGCTTTCTGTTCAAAGCTTCACTATCCTGCTTTTTGTCTCAGGTGCAAGGAAATGGCTACTTATCCAGACTTTTCAGTGACAAGAATCATGGTCGCCCCGTCACGTTATCTGTTTCCCAAAACGGCCTCATTTATTTCCCCCTGGCAGAAACCGTGGGTTAACTAACTACCTTTCTGTAATGACATTCAGTACAGTTATAATGATTGATCAATTAAATTATTTCCAATGGCGGACTCCTGCCACTGAAATTGAATCATCTTATGGAATCTTTTTTTTGGAATACTCCCATGTCGGGAATACTAAAACTAAGGTATTAAACTTCCTTATTTGACGAGTTACTTCATTTTCCCTGCTATATAGGAGTATTTGGTCATTACGTTATTGATGTTTAATAGTAACACTTCTAACTTACTGGGTGGTATATTTGAAAAATATATGAACATTAATTGCCTTTTGCATGAAGTGATCGATCAAAACATCCCAGACCTTTTCATTAGAGTGCTAGAGACTCCAGACTATCAATTCAGATATAGTAAGTGTTTTATTCTTAGGTGATTTCAAATTTTCTGCAGGCCCTCCTTCCTGGACTAGATGTTTCACTACCAGAAGAGAAACCAACCAAAGCTGACCTACAATCTTCATCTGGTGAATAAACACAAATTAATGTTAAACCTTTGATAACTGGATACCGAATAATGGGTAGTGTAGGCTCCTGCGAATATTCAAATACGATTGAATCGAATACCAAATCGTATACTGCACAGTATTAGCTCCCTGAAAAGAGATCAATGTTCTATGACTGGAAATTAGATACAACAATAAACTAGATGACGGTATATATACACCGAATGATAGTCATCATGTTTAAGTACCGTATCACAAACTAGAATTTGCTATATTATATGAATTTGGATTGTTGATTTATAAAGTTGGGGAAATTAGCAATAGATCTTTAATGAACTACGAGAGGCCAGGGGACCTTTAGGAAGTAATAGTAACAAAACCTGATTTGGATTCACTTCTATATTCTGATCTGTATAAGATGTACCCTGATGCATACGTGGGAGATAAATGCATCGCGATTTATCAATGTTTATGATACTCCTCGAAGTCATTATTTAATAATCTACGATTGTCAGAGTCTGCATCGAAAATCATCAAAGGTCAAACTATGTTTACGCTCATATGCAGATGAGCATCTAATTATACCGCGAGCGTACATAGAAAGACAGCAGTTGGTTCCACTAGATTTGCATAAGACGGTATCAAGATTCCCAGACTAGAGTAGTGCAAATACCGTAATTGAGAATAGACAGTTTCTACATCACCAACCAAGATATCTATAGAACTAATGAAATCACGGCACTCCGTAGTGACGTCATGAAATATATATTAAAGGCACGTGCGGCCTTAATTGTCGAAAATATTCATATTTGTTTCAAACACCGTAAACAGAAAAACATTAAAACGCATACAGTTCCGTTCATATATACCATGACCATCGCGTAAACAGCATGTTATCATAAAGAACTACTATATTTTACCAAAGCAAGAGCCTGATTGTGTTATAGAAGACAGCACAATGCTACTGGCTAATCACACACAAATGGCATAAACGCTCTTTATTAGTTCCATATCAGGTATTCACCAACAAAGAACGCTCTTTATGTTTACCATCATAATATAAACAAACACCAGAAAAGTTACTTTTTATGCTTTTGTTTACATAACAATGGTCAAACAAATGACCATAACATACTGTTTATGCGATATTTCTTATTTGTATACGGACAAAGTCTATCTACATTTTGATGTTCTTTCTGTTTGTGGCGGTTTTTGACGAGTGGAAATATTTTCACAGGATACCCACCGCCAAGGCCAACCGTACCTTTAAGAACCAATCAAATCCTGATTCTAGCTTAATGATGTCATTACTTCATGAGCACTTTTACAAATATGGAATATCTCAGATTGTCTTTGTCTCAGAATTTATAGCATCAACAATCCATTCTTTCAACAATCTTAAACAACATCAAATTGCGCATAATCTATTAATAATTAATCAAGCAGTGCAGCAATTAGACTCGCAGCGGACACTCAATATTCTATTCCAACTTCGGGCGACATTCCGGAGCTTACGAGGCTTGTTTGTTACAACTTTTGGAGTTCTGCTATGGGAAAAGCTAAAACAAAAACAATCAATGGCCGCCGGGCTGCGGCAAATCCAAATTCTTTGAACTCGAGACGTGGACGTTCGGACGTTCGGCCATAGACGACGACGCCGAAACTTCGGCACACAATGAAACTAATCCGTGGGACCGTAGTCCAGATCCAAAAAATTGGACAACAAGGAAGCTGCGGTCGGAATTGTTGAAATACGGCGTTCCGAACACCGACAAGTTTCAAAAAATCGGAACTTACGAAGCTGTGGGATGCCAACGCCGGCGTCCAGAATAGCAGTGATGATGAGGACGTTATTTGTGAACCAATTGGAAAGCCACATAAGGGCAAATCAAATTCTAAATATACCTGTTCAAAGGAGGCAGGCCTCAAATCGGGATTCCAATGTGGCAATGTCAGTGACAGCCATCAAGCTCAAGATGTAAACATTAATAAACTCCTCCAACAAAGGGAGGAATTAGACATCCTTATTCAAAGGAACCAACAATACATAGACGGGCAACATGCCTCCACAATTACGCATGTGTCAGATGGTTACCAAACCACGATGCCATCCCATAGGCCCAGTCCGGATAACTCAGCTTCACACGTCACAGACTTTTCGCTTGGTGAGTCCAATTCTCTAATGGGAACTCATGGTGTCCCATTGGCAAGTCTGCCAAGTATCGACCCTGACATCACTCCTGGGCTTCGTTCTGACATTCTAGCAGGCAAAGATATAAATCTAACCAGGCTGTTGATGCCTCCACTGGATACCAAGAACTCAGAAAAGATTTACGATGCAAGATTGTCCAAAAAACTCTCTTTACCAGAATTTATACATGCCTTCGGTAAATACCGAAATGTCATCTGTGAAGTGTTTCCAAATCGCAGAAATGAATTTGATGTGTATTTATATGACATAGTCACAATTTCCTCACAATATGGGGAAGCCTTTTATGATTACCACACATCATTTTCAGCAAAGGCTGCAGCTTGGCTGGCACGGGGGACGAAAGTTGATTGGGCAGTTAGGGACAACAATTTGTTTTGTTCTATTTTTACGAACAAAGCAACATTGTCATGCCTAAATTGCCTTAGTCCGCATCACAGCTCAAAATTTTGCCCAATCAACTCGTCGTTCAAAGTGTCAGCTGCATCCAAACCCAATCAATTCGAAGCCAATGGTAACCAAGCAACTTCAGGGCAGCCCTCAGTCTGTCTTATGTTTAATTCGGTTCGAGGTTGCAGATTTGCCACGGCATGTAGATATACTCATCTTTGTAGCATATGCCGAGGCCCCCATGCCAAGCCCGTCTGCTAAGCCCGTCAACTAAGCCGAATTTTCCTAATCCTAAATTTTCCTTTTCTCGCAAATGACTGGACTTGAACAAAATTTCTACAGAAGAATTTCACTTAATTCCCAAGTGCATTAAAACGCCAGTTAATGTTAAAGTTCTGTCAAATTTTCTAAAAGATCACCCCGACCGTCCATTTGTCGAGTACTTAATTGAAGGTTTCTCAGACGGATTCAATACTGGCATTAGTGAGGTTCCAACAACGCCGTTAATCCTTCGCAATCTTCAGTCGGCAATAAAAGACCCAGACGCAGTCGACAAATTAATCAAGAAAAAACTGAATCAAGGCTTTATTTTCGGCCCTTTCATACAACCACCCTTTTCAAACTATAGGATTAACCCTATTGGCATTGCCGAACGCAAAATTTCCAAAAAACAGAGACTAATCGTTGACCTCTCTGCACCTCACAACTTGGAAACTCAGAAGTCAATAAACTCTCTTATTGACAAGGAACATTGCTCTCTAACGTACGTCACAGTCGATCATGCCGTAAAAAAATTATTCAAGAACTAGGCCCCTTTTGTAAGCTTTTTTCTACGGATATTGCGGCTGCTTTTAAATTGGTACCGACTAAAAGAGAGTTATGGCCCCTATGTGGCATCAGCTGGAGAGACAAATTTTATTTTTACTCTCAATTGTGTTTTGGCAGTCGCAGCTCACCCAAAATCTTCGACTCACTATCTCAAGCGGTCTGTTGGATAGCATCAAATATATTTAATGTACCCAACTGTCTACACTACTTAGACGATTATCTGGCAGTCATACCCACCAATATGGATGCGCATTCAATTTCCTCCACCTTCATGAACATATTCAAAGAGCTAGGGATACCATTGGCTTTAGAAAAAACCGAGGGACCTACTTACTGTCTTGAATTCTTAGGTGTCATATTAGACACTGAAAAGATGGAAAGTAGATTACCTCAAGATAAGTTAGCTAGGCTTCAGGATATGGTTGCTTCATTCTTGCATAGAAAAACATGTACCAAGCAAGAAATGCTGAGTTTATTGGGACATCTAGCTTTTGCAGCTAAAGTGGTCGTTCCAGGTCGATCGTTCATTTCATATCTCATTGCATTATCGACGACCGTATCTGAATTGAGATTCCACATCAATATCTCAGCAGAATGTAGAAAAGAATTAAAAATGTGGAACGAATTTCTGACAAATTGGAATGGGGTTTCCGTCTTCCTGGATTCCCAAACAATTTCTTCTAATGACATTCATCTTTTCACAGATGCTAGTTCTATCCATGGAATGGGGGGGGGGGGTACTATAAGCCACACTGGTTTCAGTCAGCTTGGCCACCAGAACTAGATACTCAAGAATCCAAGGCGTGGTCAATGGCTTTTTTGGAATTGTACCCAATAGTTGTAGCTGCAGTTCTATGGGGTCATATGTGGTGTAACAAACGCTTGGTATTCATATGTGACAATGAAGCAACCATCAAAATATTAAAAAAGGGAAGATCACCAATTCCCATTATTATGAAACTTATGAGGCGTCTCACATTGTGCGCATTGCGTCAGAATTTCATGTTCTATTCTTCTTACATTCCATCACATGAGAATTGTATTGCTGACCGATTATCCCGTTGTAAATTCCAGGAGTTCCGCCGGCTGGCACCAGAAGCCGACATCTACCCTCACAAGTGTCCACCCCCTTCAGAGCTGATGATGGAATGAGTTTGATGAATTCAGTCAATGAAATGTGGTATTCGTCCATTTCACCTCAAACCAGAATAAACTATCAAATAGGATTAGACTGTTTCAAACGATTCGCCATAATGAGCAACTGTCATCTTGACTTGCAGAACAACTTGCCCATCACATCCGAGGAAGTAATTTTAAAATTCATAGCTTACTGTTCCGGCCATAAACAGTTAGCAGCTTCCACTATAAAGTTATACATGTCGGGCATACGTTTCTTCTACCTTGCAAAAGGTCTGCCAAATCCCCTCGAGCAATCTAATGGCCTTCCCTGGCCAAGAATAGCGGGAATTATGCAAAGTTTAAAGAAGAGGACTCATTCCACATCAGTTCTGAAGAAGTTACCCATTACTTATTCACTGTTGACCAGATTAATATCGGCACTTGAATCGGCACCATTTGATTCCTACTCATGCATCATGTTGAAAGCTTCATCCGCCATCTGCCGCCATGGCCTTTTTCGGTTTTCTGAGATGTGGCGAATTCACCATTAAAACAAAGAACGATCCAAATTATTTAAAAATTCAAGATCTCATAGTTAATCAAAGTCATGGATCAGCAGTGCTGCATCTCCGACAATCTAAAACAGACCCGTTCCGAAAAGGCATTGCCATAAAATTCTTCTGCCTTCAAAAGATCTGCCCCGTGTGCATTTTGGCTTCCTTTTTAAAAGCTCGGATATCTAGATCAACCAAACCAGACGACCCTCTCTTTGTTACGCGAGAGGGCAACATACTATGCAGAACATATTTCCTTAACAAACTTCATTGTTTGCTTCGGTCCATTGGTATTCCAACCGGTGGCTACTCTGGACACAGTTTTCGTGTGGGGTCGGCTAGTTCGGCGTGCCAAGCTCGTTTGGAAGACCACCTGATTAAAACCCTAGGACGCTGGGAATCAGACTGTTATACACGATATATTCGCACACCGGACTCAGTTCTACGTAAAGCTCATGAAGCTCTCGCTACCCTTAACTCCCATTAATAATAATGTGTCAGTAATGGAAATCTGTGTTTACAACTATCGGTACACGTACAATACATGTGCATGCTAGTCATGCAACGTTTGTTAGACATAGAAATAGCACTTCCTATTGCATATGTCCATTTTATCAACTCATAGCAGGGGCGTTATTCTTAAAGTTGTGAAATTCGAATTCATTCTGCCACTGGATCTGTATGTTCTACCAACCCCAAGCAACAAAATTAAGGATTGCCTTATATTTGTTCAGTTCGCACATAGCGGTTGTGAAAGTCTTGGAGTTGGAAAAACAAATCAGGTACTAGTAGACACTAGTAATTCATTATTAAAAAAAATGGTCGATAGACCTGTAGATGCTATCAACCCAAGCAACAAAATTACGGATAGACTTATATTTGTTAACGCATAGTGGGTGAGATATTCTAAGTAATGTCAATCAAAGTATACCCTACCCGCCGAACGACATTGAATAAAACATTAATTAGATGGACAATGCGATCTCCCAAATCTGAGTTCAAATTCTTAAGAAAAGTATCTTTACTGTCGTTGGGCGGCTTAGGGTATACTCATGTAGATAGTTTTCATAACCTTTTTTTTTTTTATATGGTCGGTTTCACCTCATCTTCAAACTATCTTGTATACATGTGCTTCTTATTTCCTTCCCCTTTAAAATTTTATTTCACAAGTAGCATAATCATGTACCCCTGATGGTGGTTGGGTAAAACACATGCAGGCTCCTTCATTTGGGGCTCTCCGCTGGTACCCAGCTCCGTTTGGGTAATTCGTCCAATGATAGCCCCTAACTCAGGAGCTAATCTGTGGAGTCTTAATCCAGAAATGATTCAAAGAACATCATTTCAGTGTTACGTAATAGTGCAAATTAAAATTGTAATTTCATTTAGCAAATTACAGTTTTAAGTTCATATTACCATATATAGAAGTTTGTACCAGCAACTGAGAGCCCCATTCTTTCCCCAAAAAATATATATTAATTGAATGAAAACAGCATATGCATAAATGTAGATATTCTGCGTTCAATGTATAATAATGTAATGTACTGTATGTTGCCAACTTGATCATTTATATTCAATAAATGTTTTTAGGCAAGAATATATTCGTTTGATACATAAGGCATGTACATGGGGCGGAAATGCATCCTGTCCTCTGGTTCTTCTGTTTGAAAATAAATGATGGCTTTTCATATTAATTTACAAGGTTCCATCTGAGGGGGAGATCATAAATGGGAGATAAATGCATCGCGATTTATCAATGATTATGATACTCCTCGAAGTCATTATTTAATAATCTACGATTGTCAGAGTCTGCATCGAAAATCATCAAAGGTCAAACTATGTTTACGCTCATATGCAGATGAGCATCTAATTATACCGCGAGCGTACATAGAAAGACAGCAGTTGGTTCCACTAGATTTGCATAAGACGGTATCAAGATTCCCAGACTAGAGTAGTGCAAATACCGTAATTGAGAATAGACAGTTTCTACATCACCAACCAAGATATCTATAGAACTAATGAAATCACGGCACTCTGTAGTGACGTCATGAAATATATATTAAGAACCAATAAAATCCTGATTCTAGCTTAATGATGTCATTACTTCATGAGCACTTTTACAAATATGGAATATCTCAGATTGTCTTTGTCTCAGAATTTATAGCATCAACAATCCATTCTTTCAACAATCTTAAACAACATCAAATTGCGCATAATTTATTACCCACCACCACCCCCTATCACCGCCGCATAACTATTTACCCACCACCACCCCCAACCACCACCGTCAGTGGGTACCTTGAATGGGAGATTCTCAGTAAACTTGTATAATACATCTCGGATAGTGAAATCATTTCACATTTCATGCCTCAGGAAATGCCACCAAATTTGCTCGTGGCTTTTCCTGGTCCAATTGCTAGATGCTCTCAAACTGTAATATAGTTATTGTATTATGTATATTTGTTCATGTAGCACACCATTTGTTCAAATATAATTATTGTATTATGTATATATGTATATGTAGCACACCATTTGTTCAAACATAGTTATCGTATTATGTATATTGGAATATGTAGCCCACCAGTTGACCTTGCAATGTCAATGTCTGAAGATACACATGTAGCAATGCTGTCTCGCATATCATTTCACGTAACTATCCAAAACTACTTAACAGCTTCATCTCACATTAAATTAGCAAAAGCTAATGCCTGAAGCAATCAAGGTATTCCTGCATTAGATTATTAGCTATAAATATTAGAAGCTAACAACGTCTTCTTGCAATTAAATTAATGAGAGTAAATGCTCGAAGCTAACAGCGTCTTCTTCCATTAAAATAAAAACGCGTGAAGCTAACAGCATCTTTGGCAACTGAATTATTAAATGTACATGCTCGAAGTTAACAGCGTCTTCTTGCAATTGAATTATTAAATGTAATGCCTGAAGCTAACAGCGTCTTCTTGCATTGAATTATTAAATGTACATGCTTGAAGCTAACAGCGTCTTCTTGCAATAGACATAGTAATGTAATGCTTGAAGCTAACAGCGTCTTCTTGCAATTGAATTATCAAATGTAAAAGCTTGAAGTTAACAGTGTCTTCTTGCAATTCAAGGCTAAAATGTAAATGCTTGAAGCTAACAGTGTCTTCTCGCAACTGATTTATCAAAAGTACATGCTCGAAGCTAACAGCGTCTTCTTGCAATTGAATTATTAAACTTAATGCTTGAAGTTAACAGCGTCTTCTGGCAATAGAATTATTAAATGCACCGGCTTGAAGCTAACAGCGTCTTCTTGCAATTGAATTTTTAAATGTAATGCTCCAAGTTAACAGCGTCTTCTTGCAACTGAACTAGTAAATGTACACGCTTGAAGCTAACAGTGTCTTCTTGCAATTGAAATAGTAAGTGTCATGCACGTGGGTAATTCGTCCAACTCAGGAGCTAATCTGTGGAGTCTTAATCCAGAAATGATTCAAAGAACATCATTTCAGTGTTACGTAATAGTGCAAATTAAAATTGTAATTTCATTTAGCAAATTACAGTTTTAAGTTCATATTACCATATATAGAAGTTTGTACCAGCAACTGAGAGCCCCATTCTTTCCCCAAAAAATATATATTAATTGAATGAAAACAGCATATGCATAAATGTAGATATTCTGCGTTCAATGTATAATAATGTAATGTACTGTATGTTGCCAACTTGATCATTTATATTCAATAAATGTTTTTAGGCAAGAATATATTCGTTTGATACATAAGGCATGTACATGGGGCGGAAATGCATCCTGTCCTCTGGTTCTTCTGTTTGAAAATAAATGATGGCTTTTCATATTAATTTACAAGGTTCCATCTGAGGGGGAGATCATAAATGGGAGATAAATGCATCGCGATTTATCAATGATTATGATACTCCTCGAAGTCATTATTTAATAATCTACGATTGTCAGAGTCTGCATCGAAAATCATCAAAGGTCAAACTATGTTTACGCTCATATGCAGATGAGCATCTAATTATACCGCGAGCGTACATAGAAAGACAGCAGTTGGTTCCACTAGATTTGCATAAGACGGTATCAAGATTCCCAGACTAGAGTAGTGCAAATACCGTAATTGAGAATAGACAGTTTCTACATCACCAACCAAGATATCTATAGAACTAATGAAATCACGGCACTCTGTAGTGACGTCATGAAATATATATTAAGAACCAATAAAATCCTGATTCTAGCTTAATGATGTCATTACTTCATGAGCACTTTTACAAATATGGAATATCTCAGATTCTCTTTGTCTCAGAATTTATAGCATCAACAATCCATTCTTTCAACAATCTTAAACAACATCAAATTGCGCATAATTTATTACCCACCACCACCCCCTATCACCGCCGCATAACTATTTACCCACCACCACCCCCAACCACCACCGTCAGTGGGTACCTTGAATGGGAGATTCTCAGTAAACTTGTATAATACATCTCGGATAGTGAAATCATTTCACATTTCATGCCTCAGGAAATGCCACCAAATTTGCTCGTGGCTTTTCCTGGTCCAATTGCTAGATGCTCTCAAACTGTAATATAGTTATTGTATTATGTATATTTGTTCATGTAGCACACCATTTGTTCAAATATAATTATTGTATTATGTATATATGTATATGTAGCACACCATTTGTTCAAACATAGTTATCGTATTATGTATATTGGAATATGTAGCCCACCAGTTGACCTTGCAATGTCAATGTCTGAAGATACACATGTAGCAATGCTGTCTCGCATATCATTTCACGTAACTATCCAAAACTACTTAACAGCTTCATCTCACATTAAATTAGCAAAAGCTAATGCCTGAAGCAATCAAGGTATTCCTGCATTAGATTATTAGCTATAAATATTAGAAGCTAACAACGTCTTCTTGCAATTAAATTAATGAGAGTAAATGCTCGAAGCTAACAGCGTCTTCTTCCATTAAAATAAAAACGCGTGAAGCTAACAGCATCTTTGGCAACTGAATTATTAAATGTACATGCTCGAAGTTAACAGCGTCTTCTTGCAATTGAATTATTAAATGTAATGCCTGAAGCTTACAGCGTCTTCTTGCATTGAATTATTAAATGTACATGCTTGAAGCTAACAGCGTCTTCTTGCAATAGACATAGTAATGTAATGCTTGAAGCTAACAGCGTCTTCTTGCAATTGAATTATCAAATGTAAAAGCTTGAAGTTAACAGTGTCTTCTTGCAATTCAAGGCTAAAATGTAAATGCTTGAAGCTAACAGTGTCTTCTCGCAACTGATTTATCAAAAGTACATGCTCGAAGCTAACAGCGTCTTCTTGCAATTGAATTATTAAACTTAATGCTTGAAGTTAACAGCGTCTTCTGGCAATAGAATTATTAAATGCACCGGCTTGAAGCTAACAGCGTCTTCTTGCAATTGAATTTTTAAATGTAATGCTCCAAGTTAACAGCGTCTTCTTGCAACTGAACTAGTAAATGTACACGCTTGAAGCTAACAGCGTCTTCTTGCAATTGAAATAGTAAGTGTCATGCACGTGGGTAATTCGTCCAACTCAGGAGCTAATCTGTGGAGTCTTAATCCAGAAATGATTCAAAGAACATCATTTCAGTGTTACGTAATAGTGCAAATTAAAATTGTAATTTCATTTAGCAAATTACAGTTTTAAGTTCATATTACCATATATAGAAGTTTGTACCAGCAACTGAGAGCCCCATTCTTTCCCCAAAAAATATATATTAATTGAATGAAAACAGCATATGCATAAATGTAGATATTCTGCGTTCAATGTATAATAATGTAATGTACTGTATGTTGCCAACTTGATCATTTATATTCAATAAATGTTTTTAGGCAAGAATATATTCGTTTGATACATAAGGCATGTACATGGGGCGGAAATGCATCCTGTCCTCTGGTTCTTCTGTTTGAAAATAAATGATGGCTTTTCATATTAATTTACAAGGTTCCATCTGAGGGGGAGATCATAAATGGGAGATAAATGCATCGCGATTTATCAATGATTATGATACTCCTCGAAGTCATTATTTAATAATCTACGATTGTCAGAGTCTGCATCGAAAATCATCAAAGGTCAAACTATGTTTACGCTCATATGCAGATGAGCATCTAATTATACCGCGAGCGTACATAGAAAGACAGCAGTTGGTTCCACTAGATTTGCATAAGACGGTATCAAGATTCCCAGACTAGAGTAGTGCAAATACCGTAATTGAGAATAGACAGTTTCTACATCACCAACCAAGATATCTATAGAACTAATGAAATCACGGCACTCTGTAGTGACGTCATGAAATATATATTAAGAACCAATAAAATCCTGATTCTAGCTTAATGATGTCATTACTTCATGAGCACTTTTACAAATATGGAATATCTCAGATTCTCTTTGTCTCAGAATTTATAGCATCAACAATCCATTCTTTCAACAATCTTAAACAACATCAAATTGCGCATAATTTATTACCCACCACCACCCCCTATCACCGCCGCATAACTATTTACCCACCACCACCCCCAACCACCACCGTCAGTGGGTACCTTGAATGGGAGATTCTCAGTAAACTTGTATAATACATCTCGGATAGTGAAATCATTTCACATTTCATGCCTCAGGAAATGCCACCAAATTTGCTCGTGGCTTTTCCTGGTCCAATTGCTAGATGCTCTCAAACTGTAATATAGTTATTGTATTATGTATATTTGTTCATGTAGCACACCATTTGTTCAAATATAATTATTGTATTATGTATATATGTATATGTAGCACACCATTTGTTCAAACATAGTTATCGTATTATGTATATTGGAATATGTAGCCCACCAGTTGACCTTGCAATGTCAATGTCTGAAGATACACATGTAGCAATGCTGTCTCGCATATCATTTCACGTAACTATCCAAAACTACTTAACAGCTTCATCTCACATTAAATTAGCAAAAGCTAATGCCTGAAGCAATCAAGGTATTCCTGCATTAGATTATTAGCTATAAATATTAGAAGCTAACAACGTCTTCTTGCAATTAAATTAATGAGAGTAAATGCTCGAAGCTAACAGCGTCTTCTTCCATTAAAATAAAAACGCGTGAAGCTAACAGCATCTTTGGCAACTGAATTATTAAATGTACATGCTCGAAGTTAACAGCGTCTTCTTGCAATTGAATTATTAAATGTAATGCCTGAAGCTAACAGCGTCTTCTTGCATTGAATTATTAAATGTACATGCTTGAAGCTAACAGCGTCTTCTTGCAATAGACATAGTAATGTAATGCTTGAAGCTAACAGCGTCTTCTTGCAATTGAATTATCAAATGTAAAAGCTTGAAGTTAACAGTGTCTTCTTGCAATTCAAGGCTTAAATGTAAATGCTTGAAGCTAACAGTGTCTTCTCGCAACTGATTTATCAAAAGTACATGCTCGAAGCTAACAGCGTCTTCTTGCAATTGAATTATTAAACTTAATGCTTGAAGTTAACAGCGTCTTCTGGCAATAGAATTATTAAATGCACCGGCTTGAAGCTAACAGCGTCTTCTTGCAATTGAATTTTTAAATGTAATGCTCCAAGTTAACAGCGTCTTCTTGCAACTGAACTAGTAAATGTACACGCTTGAAGCTAACAGCGTCTTCTTGCAATTGAAATAGTAAGTGTCATGCACGTGGGTAATTCGTCCAACTCAGGAGCTAATCTGTGGAGTCTTAATCCAGAAATGATTCAAAGAACATCATTTCAGTGTTACGTAATAGTGCAAATTAAAATTGTAATTTCATTTAGCAAATTACAGTTTTAAGTTCATATTACCATATATAGAAGTTTGTACCAGCAACTGAGAGCCCCATTCTTTCCCCAAAAAATATATATTAATTGAATGAAAACAGCATATGCATAAATGTAGATATTCTGCGTTCAATGTATAATAATGTAATGTACTGTATGTTGCCAACTTGATCATTTATATTCAATAAATGTTTTTAGGCAAGAATATATTCGTTTGATACATAAGGCATGTACATGGGGCGGAAATGCATCCTGTCCTCTGGTTCTTCTGTTTGAAAATAAATGATGGCTTTTCATATTAATTTACAAGGTTCCATCTGAGGGGGAGATCATAAATTATGATGGCATGAACATGAACAATAAATTAAAGGAACAAGGCATCAATATAACGTACCTAAGAGTGATATAATTTACCTAAGTTATTTCTTTTAGGCATTGAGTAATATATATATGAAATAATATGAGTGTTACACCTTACTATGAAGGCTAGCAGAATATGTACGACACAGTTGATCATGGCTATGAGCAATGTATAAGTTTAATTATTGAAATGTCACTCGCCTATCGTTAGGCTGACCGAAGTGGAATATTTGACGCGGCCATGCATATCTGGCTAGAATTATGAAAAGAGAATTGTTATTAAACACTGCCACATGCTGAAGTAGCCTATTTGACACTGCCGTGTATGGCTAATATTATTGAAATAAAATTGATGGGCTATACTTTTGCATATGGCAGAAACTTGTAATTTCCATGTATATGCTTTCTAGCTGCATCATGATTTGAATCACTGTCATTATGAGAGGCATTGGGCCATGTACTTGACTCCATCTTAGCCTACCTACCTGTCTGTGTGTTCGCGATGGACTCGAAAACGGCCGAGCCCATTTCGATGAAACTTGGTGTGTGGGGGTACTTTCGGCCGTGGAGTGGCATGGGCCTGTTAATTTGCCTGTGCGACGTGACCTTGACCTTGAAATCGGGTCACTTCAAGGTCAAACGCCCGAGTATCACGGGATTCGATGAAAATTAGTGTCTGGGGATACTTTCGTATGGGGAGTGTCGTAAGCCTATTCGTTTGCCGTGTGATGTGACCTTGACCTTGAAATAGTGTCAATTCAAGGTCAAATTGCGAATTTTGATGGGATTTCGACGAAATTTGATACGTGGGGTTACTTTTGTCCACTGAGTGTTTTGGACGGGTCGAGTCGTGACCCCGACCTGACCTTGACCTTCAAAATGATCAATTCGAGGTCAAATCGGGTAAAACAGGATGGATTTCGACGGGTACTTTTGTCGGGTACTTTTGTCCGGGCAGTGTTTTGGACGGGTCAAATCGTGACCCCCACCTGACCTTGACCTTCAAAATGGACAATTCAAGGTTAAATCGCGCAATTCGCCGAAAAGCAGAGGGGAAACAGGCAGTGTTTTGGACAGGTCCAAATCGTGACCCCACTAGAGATGGGCGGTATTGAAATTTTAAGCTCGGTATCGGTAAATTTCCGTCGATTTACCGCAGTATCGGTACGGTAATCGGTATTGCTATTAAATTACAAAACCAGTTTAGAAATTCCAGGTAAATTGCGGTAACTCAAGTTTTTAACTGAACAATGTACATGAAAATATGCCCACTGATTTACTACATTCGCGACAACAGCTAAATGAGGCAACACAATGACCTACACAATTATTCAATTAGGTGATATTCAGACATCTCTTTGATCATTTACACACAGGCCGTCGCACCGCTTTTGAAAAGAATAAGAGATTGCATCATTGCATGGCTACAATACATGTATCTATACATGTCAATTTCGTCACATTTTCGCGAGTGAATAGAATTGTGAGTAGTAATCATTGATCACAATTCACAAATCCTAATCAATAGCCGCAACGCCGAAATAAATCTTAGAATTTAATCAATTGATGAATCTGTTCTATTTTTAGAAAGTGAAAGTAGATTTTGATTCACTGTATAAATGAAATCGGACCTTATTTCTGTTTATGCCGCTTGCATTGTCGATGTCTTTGAAGTCGCCAAAGCCACGTGTTATACGGACTGCCATCACCTGAGTCATTGTGGCATTGACGACGTTACAATGTAGCAATAACTTACAGCACTGCTTCCTTGATACACTGTGTAGTGTGTATCTATTCTAACAACTGCATTGATTGTTAGGCCCGTAACTAGGTCAGCCATCTGTGAGTGTTTATTCCTTTTGCTCGCTCAAACTGATAAAAGGTCACGGTCTTTGTGATGGTCTGATGGATTTGTATAATTCTGAGATTAATTTTAATTAAAGTACCGAATCAAAACTGTTTACTGAGAAACTTTACTCAATACGAAGACACACAAGTTGGCAACACATGAATAATTTCAATACCGAAAATCCGGTATTTTTAGTTTTGATTCGGTACGGTAAATCGGTATTACGCTGATACGCACGGAATAGACCCTATACAATGCTTGATTCTAATGTTCATATATGACATACATCTCTACCATGCTTGCCAACGTGAAGTGGTAACCAATTTGGAGGAATAATTAATTAATGCATGTTGAAATGAGATTGAGGTATGTAGTATTAAGGATAGAAACCAGGACGAATATTGATATCCACACTAGCTAGCAAAATCATCATCATAGAGTTATAGTCTTGGATATGTGATAAATATAGACTATGTCTATATAATTAATCTTCAAATTATAGTCCTTTGGATCCATGTTGAACTGCCTGTTGCACTCCTCGCATCCGAGTCTATGTTCTAGCTTCCCTCACTGTCTACCTCATGGAAAAATATCACTATTTATTCCTTTTCAAGAAGGAACTCATTGGTCAGCATATAAATTGTTATGATGTTTTGATAAGCTGCAATTGTCACATCTCAATGCCAGAGGCTGATTTGATAATGAAGCTAATGAATGCTTTATGGTTAGTTGGCAGGGATTCTTTTAACACCTCATTGTGACATTCCTTAAAGTGCAGGTAGTAATAATTAATACCACCCGATATCTGTTAATTAACCAAGCTTAATCTGGTCAATGTGGTGTAGAGTGTTCGAAGAAATAACACCGCAAACGAAGCAGTTGTTAATTTTGCTCCTGACTTCAATCAGAGTGTAAGCCCTCCTCTTTGCTAACAATAGTCGGCCTCTTTCGGAGAACTTCGGAAATGACATCACAAGTTGAAGACCCATCCTTATTTTTTTATGGGTTATATAGAATATATGTTACAAACCAATACTTTTTGAGAGTAAATAACATATTTTAGAAAACAGTTATTTACTATCAAATCTGGTCTGTCATAACCGTATAAACATCCGCGTTATTACAAAAAATGTATTAGAATCGCTTATGTCCGATTTTGGGCTCTTGTTGGAAAATCATGAACAAATATAGAGACCATGCTCATGGGCCAGTATATGGTCTCTACTTCAGAATTTTTTTTTTTTAGACCCTCTGGGGTCGCGACTGGGGTGGTCTGATGATGTCACAAAGATGGCCGCCATGCTCATTTCCTTAAGTTCGCTTTTGTTGGATTTCATGATAAAAGTACAATTGTGATATAAAACATATGACAATCCTTTTGTACAGTGTATGGTGTAACATAATGTTATATTTTTATATAAAAAAATTTCCTCTCGATCAAATATGGCCGCCAAAGTGGCGACCGGAAGTGGGAAAATTTCTGATTTTCCAAACAATTCGCCTATATCATTTCCGATTGTATTGAACTGGTGACGGTTAGGGAATAAACTTCTCTACAATCTTGATAACAAATCACATAGGCATCACATTAGTTGATTTCTTGGATCATAACCTTGATTGTCTTCTGCAAATGCGATGATTTATAGGAAGTGGTATGAATTTTCGCCAAAATATACTTTTTTATTATCGAACTATTTCCTTAAAGATAATTAGAATTAATCGGGGATGGAAATGAGTAGGATCATTACATAAGGTATTTACATCTAACAGGATCCATAAAGAGTCAACTTAATCCAAGATGGCTTCCAAGATGGCAGAAAAAATATTATTTTTACCCTCTTTCACCAAATTATGTTTCTCTCACATAGAAGGTGAATGTAGTAGACTAATTTGCTTCTTCCAAATAAATAATCGCCATGTTATGACACATTCATATTAGTTGTCTTACTGCAATGACTCAAAATTTGAGTTCATATGACAATTATTGTCCAAATAAGCATCGTGAAAATTCGCCGAACATTATATTATTAATGGTCAAATAACATGTTCACCACAGGATATATATGAATGAATGTATGCCGATTTAGATTATCTGGAGTTATTAATATCTTATTGTAATCGAATTGGCGCCAATGTGGCGATAATGTCAAAATTTGATATTAAAATACATATATTTCTGCAATATATCCCAGCATGTAAGAATGACACATATGCATATCATTATCACACATGGGCTTTTGGTGAGAACATACCATTCACTATATAAAACCGAAACAATATATGTTCAAGCATGTTAAGTATATGGACTTGTGCCAAAAGTATATTTATATCTATCTATTTAAGAGATACATATATTCATTCAAACCGAGGGACCTTGAATCGTCAGAGGATTGCATATTAGAATGGCTCATGTATATATTATAACACGATTGTGTCTGTCCCATTCCACAAAAAAAGTTACAATTGCCTAGAGATATGGAAATGTAGAGCAGGCCTGTTTAAAAATAGTGGTCACAGTGTGCAGTCAAATATGGTTACTTCTGAGATAAAGGAAAACGCAGTCCGTAGCACATGAATTTTCAGGATCCTCCAATAGTGACATCTGACAAGGGTATATCTGCCCGATACAGAGGATTTCTTTCATTTTTTAGAACAGACTCATCGCCTAACATAAACAACTCAAAATCTCACTGCGTCGGGCACATGTAGCTGCTATACATGCATAACATCATTTCTTTTAAACTGAACATGATTATCCAGTATACAGCACCAGAACAGATGAGCACCTAGATATATCTTTAAAACATCTGTATCTTCATGAAGATATGATAAACTAGATTGATTGATTGATTGATTGATACATGTCTATGTAAAACACAATTTTCGTCTTTTATTTTTTCGAACTAATGTGTTTATGATGTTCATGTTTCATGCTATAACATCTGAAGTATACGCAGTTGTAAATAAATAACTAATACCTCTTTATTAGTGGGACGGATTAATCGCGATAAACAAAATGACAATCGCTCTGATCCGACAAGGTGAGTCACTACTTATATTCCATGTGTAAGAATCATGTTTTGTGATGCCATTTGGATATACAATTTATGAGAATACGTGTAACACTTTGAGAGCAAGAGTATTCTCTATTCCCACCAAATATCCACAGAGGGTTTCACATCACTTTAACCTGGGCAACGCCGGGTAACCCTGCTAGCAAATATATATATATGTTTTGTGTGTTACGTTTGTTAGGATCATTTTGTTTTTGTTATTGTTATGGGGCATGACACCCAATCCCTTGTTTAAAGAGTCTAGTCGGGGAAAGGTTAACCATGGTGTGCAATTTGTTTGTTTATAATAAAGGGACTTGGTGGTTTGGGTTGAATCTATTAGTTGGTAGTATGAATTTCTGTACTTGGGTGAATATGGAAATGTTGTCCTCTAGTGATAGGTTGTTGGAGCCTTGCAATAATGTTTTTGTTTCGACGCTTGTGTTCATTTCCGCAAAGCACACAGATCTTTCGGCCTCATATAAGGGACCGTAATGAAGGAAGTGGGCTACAATTTCACAACAAGCACACGGGGATTCTCGGTATAGGCTTGGTTGATGAACAAGGTTGGAAGTTACACAGACGTTTTCTGACATAATATCCATAAAAAATCTTCATAAAATGAATCCTTGTATGGGTGGGTACTCTTGGTGATTGGAATGGAAAATCGACAGAAAATGATCAGACACCCGCTTCTACCCTTCTGGCAAACATGTGTAGGAAGAAATGTTAATGATGTTAATGCCTCATGCTTAAACTGCTTCTTTTCACCAGTTCATACTATATAAATTACTGGTACATTTCCACATGTACATTAATATGACGACCAAGATTGGATCGTCACAATTTTGAAATAGAACTCAAGCAATATAGTTACTTGTATTACAGCGACATTAGCATATTTTTGTATCACTACATGTATGTATAGAATTATTTGTCTCATATACAAGTAGTGATGATTCGTATCTAGACCATCACACTCTCATTAGGTGGGGTGAATATAAAATGATTCCCGGAAATGACTCGCATAAGACGATGTCAAATCCAGTCCACGATGAAACGATGAATACATATTGTTGTTGTATTATTCATGGAATGAATAATTTTTAAACTAAGGTGTATCTGATCAAACTGGATTGCTTATCATGTATGGAGCTCTTCGTACAATAGCCTCCCCATGACCGTTTAGATTTCTGCTGAAGTTAATCTATATATGCCACTTGGTTGGGTAGATTATCATGATGTGTGAATGCAGCATGATATATATAATTTATGGGATATAGCCAGACTGATCTGATAACTCCTAGTCGAACAAAATTAGAACCATTTGCGGCATTAGGGTATAGAAGGATCGGCCTATATAATATGATCTGAAAGGTGCCATTATTATTATTATAGTGAACCATGACCACCTCCACAGTTACGCGTGCTAATTCAACTTTCTTCATTTCTGCATTTCCTTTGGTTCATGATAATGTTCTAACCAGAATCAACATGGCACGTCAGGAGCTGTTATTAACTCCAACTATTACTTCATATTGTGTTGTAAGAAGTTAATGGATTGGGTTGCCCCATAATTTTATTCAGTATTCAGAACCTGGATTCCAGAGTATATTGGACATAATAAATCAAAGTGATGACATGACACCAGAAGACCCATCACTACCAGAGGATTCTTCACCTGTTTCCCGCCGTGTGGTCGTACAGTTCGTCAACACACGGGAATTAGTAATATAATAAGTATCGCCTGTCTATTTTTGGCTCGTATCTATTGTGTTTACCATTCACATTCTTTCGTCATCTAAGCTGCAGGGTTGGATATGCAGAGCAGTTGAATTCGATAAACTTCAAAATAATCATTAATCAAGTTAATGCCTTGTCCCTTTAAACTCTTCACATGCCTAAATCATAGAAGTCAATATCAGATATCTGTGTGCTGTATACTATCAATGGTCCACACCAGCCTAATGACAAGACACCTTTCATATATTGGGCGAATCACTCGGTGAGGCTACCACCAATTAACTGATCACGAGGAAAGACAAGAACCAGAAACACCACTTCATTGGGTGTCGGGGATCTAGTCTGGTGTATAATAATGTTCATTTGAACTGAATAAACATGTTCTGGGAGGTCTCAAAACTCCACATATACTATGAAAGTGGTTGGACTACTTTGTTGAATACCATCTTCAAGATTTCAGAACCTGGTATTCACAATATATCACTTTAAGATTTATACGGGACGCTACTCCTTATACAGATATATTATCCACCTATGGGGGTCTATTCTATTTTGATCTGCCGTAGATATCAATCTGATTGAAACCTTCTACGTTCAGCTAAACAAGATTCAAATTGTGTTACAATGCACATTTAATTCAAGGTTACAGCGCAACTAACAATGAGAC
Source organism: Siphonodentalium dalli (assembly GCA_032622095.1). Classification (NCBI taxonomy): domain Eukaryota; kingdom Metazoa; phylum Mollusca; class Scaphopoda; order Gadilida; family Siphonodentaliidae; genus Siphonodentalium; species Siphonodentalium dalli. The sequence goes on from CP136068.1 coordinate 61,003,409, forward strand.
AAGCAGTCCAAATGATAGCCATATAAATAATTCTACTATTGTTTGTGTTTTATGAACAAGGATGTGTTGTTTCTTGCTTGCCAAGAATCATGGTATAGTTGGGAAGTACAATCCCCACTTCATAGCTATCACAATAAACAATTGTGTATTTCTACCTTATATGATACACTATATACATTTTCTACTGAGGAGATGTCATAAAAATAACCAACACCAACGCTTATCTGCATCATAAATTGCCATTCGATATGGTAACCATGAATATTTATCAATTAGTACTCCGACTTAGAGTATAGCACAGATAGACATTGGGATGGTAACACTTGTCCCTCAAGCTAAGATGGAGGTCTACACATACTTTCTAATTTTTTACATAGAGAGTTGGATTTTCTCTTCAACTCCCCCTCACTTAATATCAGAAATTTGAAGACATGACATGTATGTCGTACAGGATGTAGCTTAATTTGTATAAGAAATTAAAGCAATGCACATTTACTTAAAAGTAGCCGATTAACTTAATTTCCCATGATGGAATGCCAGGGCGACATTTGGTGATGTAACGAACACTGACTTTTGTATTTTGACCGCCATTTTGGTAGCCATCTTGGATGAAATTGAACAGTTCTGTTGAAGTGTGATAGTAATGTGGCACGAATATTTCTTTCCCCTCACTGAATTCCACTCAATTCTTTAAATCTAAAAAAAATGATTTTTGACAAAATGCTATAATTTGGTTGTCTTAAGAGGATTATTGACAGATTGAACATGTTTTGTACAATAAAATTGGTGCACTACATTGCTGAAGCAATAAATAAACATTTAATTGTCACAATTCGCAGTCGCTACCAAACGGAAGGTCATTTACATGAGATTCTTGAAAATTGCAAAATTGTTGATTTTCTGGTGCCATTTTGGCAGCCATCTTTGACTGGAATAACATTTTCCCGTGAATTTGGGTAATGTACTTTGAGAACTACTATTGATGAATTGCCGTTTAATATACTGATAAAAATGTACAACAATTAAGAAATATGCGCAGAAAATCGTCAGTTCTTAGAACAACCCTGCATCTGAACTGAACTGACAATGACGTCATCAAAGTTTTTATGTGTAAGTTCTGTGTTGGAATGCTGAGATCTGACCTCTTTGAAGCTTAGCATTTCACAATTTAAAGTAATGATAAGTATTTTAGTCTGAGCATCAAGCTTAAAAAGATCCCTTGGAAGCCAAGTATAGTACTGAATGTTGAGTTTAGCTAGTTATTATCAGCTATCTTGGTAATGCGTTCCGTTTCCTTGGTGTCAAAATAGGATCTGTAAACATTCAAAATCACTACTTTCTAAAATGCACAGAGGTTGGTCAGCAAGTCAAATTGTCTAATCGAATACTCAGGTTGAATCGAATATCATTTTGAATACTGAATATTCGCAGGACCCTAGGGTAGTTACTTGATTCTCATTTGTATTGATATTCGGATAATGAGCTCAATAAACAACTGAGGCTGCTTGTTGAACAATGCATGAATGTGAATTTATAAGGTGTTTCTCTGCCTGTGACTGCTTACATTATTCTCTTCCCCGAATAAACTTAACTCATTCAGTGCCAGATTTCCTGGGGAAAGCGATATTGTGTGCCAGGTTTTCTGGGGGAAAGCCATTATTTACACTAACTAGATACTTAGTTTGAATATTCAATATTGGACAGAATCGAATTTACTGTTGGCATTGCAAGTATAGGTCCTACTCATGACATACTTTGAAACACCATGTTCGATACTAGAGGGTCATCATAGCTCCCAAATTCCATGTTGCCATGGCAACGATCGAGGACTTGAAATTAACACAGATTGCGTAAAATAAAAAAAATTGTGTTTTCTGTGGCCATCTAAGAAGATTATTCTGTAGTGTTCTAGACTTTAATTTTGCTGGTGGAATAAAATATGTGATGTTATCTGTGGGGGGGGGGGGGGGGGGGGGGGGGGGGTGGTGATCATTGGGACCTAACAAATTGTGTAAACGAGATGATGTTTACAATAAACAATCTATGAAAACAGCAGATGTCAAAGCTGAAAACAATTTGAAAATCAATTGTTTCCGTTATATATATCTACAGAGAAGGTTCATGGCCTTCTGGTTCATGGCCTTTGGCTCCTAGGCCAGAACCTACACAGGCTTATAACATAAATACCGAGGCACCAAAATTTGTTCCTCGTTGAGCCAGGTGACCTATTGCCTTTCTTCTCAATCTCCTCGATGGACAGTGCCTCCAGGAGAGAGGGCATGCTGTCACTACATCACCTGGATTCGGAAGCGTTCGATGCATGTCCGAGTTCGCCTTTCCCATCCGAGAGTGCCTAAAAGGGGGACAGTTTTGTATGGATCAGTCCTTCGATTTTAATATGCACCATAGCGTACACGGTTATTCCCGGAAATCTGGGATGACGTTACACACCCTCTACATGGATATTCCTGGATACTGGGATGACATTACACACCTCCAATACAGCGTATGCACCGTTATAAAAGGGATATTTAATTTTATCTCTGTTTTGTATGCACAAAATCCATCATACATGATTGATCAATTAATACACTATTAACCGAGTCATTTGTACAAGTCAACCAATGAACCAGCCTCAGCCATTGCAGGGACTTCTCTTGTTTGATCATATCATACTCTGATACCTACCAGTATGACAAGCTGACTGGTACTCGTTGTTTAATTCACTCATAGGTGATTAGAAGACTCCAGCACCTGTGGAGTATGATAACATAATATAAGTACATAATAATAATAACATAGTCATACATAACACATTCCCGAGTCTTTGTTTAACAGAAATATTGCTGGGTAATTCATCCAAACATAATAACTGTAATATACGTAAATTGTCAACACAGTCCATTCACATATTCTCAACTATTTGACACAGTCCATTCATTGTTCAGTCCATTTTCACTCACTGCCGCGAGGAAACGTTCACAGTCCATTTCCACTCACTGCCGCTATTAGTGGATGAAAGTCTGCTCCAGCTTTCGTTAGACAGTCTGAAATCTGTCTACTCGTCTTGATCCACTGTACACGGATATCTCCCCTGTTCACACTTTGTTTGATACTTGCCAAGTCCAAACGTAATCTCTTTTCCGAAACTAACTTTGTCGAATGAATGTTTTGAAATAGCGACTTATTGTCAGTGAAGCACGTTATGGGAACACACCGATCGTTGAATGGAAGCATCTCCTGCAGAATACTTCTCAGGAAATACGCAGCATAAATCCCTTCCACGAGTGCTAACGCTTCTGCAGCCAGGGTACTCTTTACTACACGCTTTATCTTTTTGGCTGCCCATGAGATAGGAGCGTATTTACCGTTTTCTCCTCATAGAAAAATGATGTATCCACCCGCACTTGATACATGATCGGAGAGATTTGCGTATGATGCGTCGGTGTACAGAATGAAGTCAATATTGTCCAGGCTGTCCAAACATGGAAACACCATTTTATAAATGTTATTTCTTTACGGACAACTTTGTTGATCTTTGACCGTAGCTTGTATTCATTGTCATCTGATGATGTTGAGATATCCAGCACATCAAAACTCAAGTCCGGTCTACTTTGTGTCGCTATCCATTGCAACTGTCCAATAACTTCCCTGTGTAAGTTACCGTGAGTTGAATGTCCAACTTGTGTTAGCTCGCCAATGTAGTCATGTTGATTTAGCACAATGGTATTATTTTCATTGTTAATGTTCAATCCTATGTATCGAAAGCTACTATCCATGATCTTGCCACATTGGAATTTATTGGTAATGGCATCGATAACATTACTCTTGAAAACCTCGGTTCCTCCCCAAAGGAAATCGTCCACGTGTATCATGAATATACCTTGTAATTCTTCATTCCGATGCCAGAAAAACAGTGCTGGATCCAACTGTGACTGTACACTGTAGCAGTAGAAGTGATTCTTTCACGCTCATGAACCAGTTCCGCAATGCATCAACTAGCCCATACACACTTTTCTTTAATCGCCATACCGAGTCTGGTGTCTCGTTTTCACAAGGTGGTTGAATATAGACCTCTCTTTCAATGCTATTCCCTTGCAAGAAAGCAGCTTTTACGTCAATGGTGTGCAAGGAAAATTTACATGTAGCTGCAACTGCTAAAAATAAGCGCAAACATTCTTTGTGGACAGTTGGTGAATCTCGCTGGACATCTACTTCCTTCTCTGTGATAACCCATCTTGTTGTCACCAACTTCTGTCCAGAATAGGGCACCGACTCGTAAACAGAAAACGTCTTCCAGTTTTCGAGCTCTCGTTGCTTCGCATCTTTCACGGATGGATCATCATGTCTTGATTGTGGAATCATTTTACATTCACATCTTCAGTTGTCTCATCTAAAATTCTCCATTCTTCGACCTCTTCGCCAAAGTCTATCCCATTTGGTTGATCTTTTCCATCTTCTTTAATGTTAAGATACGCCCAATTTCTTCCTGTAGTTTTCCCGCCTCGACTGATCACTTTTGCTTTTAATGATTCGTCTGGTCCTCTTGTACGGAATGTAATTCTATCCATAACTTCAGGAATGATTTTCATACTTCTCGTCGTCTTATTTGACAAGCGACCCCTTTCTCTATTACTGGTTGATGTAGCCTTGGTGTTTGCTGCAGACGGAACTTCTCTTTGGACATCTGGCAGAATATTTTTAACAACTGGCTGTATTTCATCGACAACTGGTGTCACTCTCTCAGGTTCCTTAATCCCAGCATCAGAGTCATCACTTCCATATCCTTCTTTAGTACTAAATTGAGTATTAGAGTTGCTGACATCAGATTCTGCACCAACACGAACTGTTTCTTGAAACTCTGTTCCACATCTGATGAGTCTGCATGGATGAACTGTCACATAGATGCTGCCATGCCTGACAAAGACGACTTTCCCGTCTTGTCCGATCACAGATCCAGGACCCTTCCATCTGTGTTCGTCATCTCTCTTGTAGTACACCTTATCGCCCTGCTGAAAACCTTCTCCTGAAACTCTGATTTTGTGTCGCAAAGCTCTCCTGATTCTCTCCGATGATTCTACCTGGATAAAGGCACGTCTACCCGAGTGTAAAGCATTCAAGTGATTCGCAAACCGTTCACTTATTGTTGTATTTTCCAGCGCTGGAGGTGTATCTGTCAGTACCGATGGCAGATTAGGATTGCAACCAAATACAAGTTGGTAAGGGCTCCACCCGAAGACCATGCTAAGTGAGTTCTTAGCATTGATTGCCCATACCAAGGCTAACTCGAGGCTGATTTTCGGTTCATCTTCTAAAATTCTGGCAACACAGTCATCAACTATAGCATGGTTGCTCTCACAAACACCGTTTTGCCATGGACTGTACGCAGCTGTATTCATAACCTCAATGTTCAAATTTTGGCACATGTCCCTGAATATCTCATTCGCAAATTCTCTGCCATTGTCTGCCAGAAACTTATTTGGAGGTCCCATGCCACTTCCAATCCAAATTGTCATGATTTTATCGGCAATCACTTCTGGCGTTTTACGTTTGATAACCGCTGCTAAACTGAATCTCGTTGCTACGTCGACCATGTGAAGAAAATATGTACCAGGTTTCCATTCCTTGAGATCAATTGCTACTACTTCATTAAATTCAGTAGCCAACGGTAGTGAAACTATTGGTCTCGCTGGAGTCTTCTTGTACCTTTTGCATACGTCACATTCCTGTGAAATATCATCAACGCACTTCAAATGTTCAGCTGTATAACCAACTGCATCTTTTAGAAGTGTTTTCAAACGCTTTGTTGATGGGTGTGCGAACTGTTTATGCAACTTCTGAACAACTTTACTCTTGTCGTCTTCATGTTGTGATGCAATGAGAGCTGAGGCTGTTCCATTTACATCAACCTGCACCTGATCGATAGGCACACAGTAATGTCCAGACGATGTGCACTGCAGCTTAATGTCCCTTCCAAAGATGGACGCACTGTCATTCTCCAGGTCGAGCTTAACTTTCGCATTCTTCATCGCATTTTTGCTAAGAAGTAACGGAATGTCACTGTTCACTATGTCCGATTCGATTTTGCATTCCACCCCTGCAATGATGCATGGAATGGTGACTTTTTCTTCTGATTTTAGAACAGTCCCACCACCAAATTTGAAGATGGTGTTACTTGTGAATGCGTCACTTTCGTTCGAGAATCAGAGTCAAGTGAGTCTAAGTAACACCTCATCCACGCTTTTCCTGCTACTGTAGATTTACAGGCACTGTCCAAAACTTCAGAGTTTACGGATTCGGTCATCAGCACTAACGTTTCGGATTCTGTATTTCCTGTGAATAACACTGCTTTCTCAGCCGACTGCTTCTTCATATTTTCGTAAGAATGCGGACACTGCTTGACGAGATGTCGAATAGAATCACAGCTCATGCATCTAAGCGGTGTACCATCAGGTCCATTGGCGTTAATTGGTTTAGTAGGTTTACTAGCTGCCCCCACTCGAAAAACCACCTCTCGGAAAATATCTTCGATTGCTGGTACCACGATAACTGCCGCCTCTCGAAGCAAACCCACGATACGAATTGTTTTCCAGCATAATTCACATCTTCAGCAGTCATACATGAAGGTTCTATCTTAATGCCGACTGCGACATCTGTTCTTGATATTGCCTGCTATCCGAAGAACTTCTTTAAAGAGGTACACATTTGCTTAAACAGGGTGTCAACAGAAGTATAGTCAACACCTGTTAAGACTAATTGTCTGTCCTTCATTTCCAATGCAGAATACTCCCAACAGTTTTAACGCCAAAACGGGTTCTGGCAACTCCAGTTTGAACTTTTTAGTCCGATTGTACAACTTTTCGAACTCGGTCACATACTCCTCCATTGGCATCGCACTTCCACGTTTGAATCGATCAAATTCGGTGTAGGCTTCATATGCTTCGTTTAGCTCGTCTTTCTTGAATATGTTATCCATGAATGTAATAAGTTTCTTAAAACCATCATCCACGTTCAAAGCTTCAACACCCAGTTCACTGAACACTTTATCTCTAATTGAGTTCTGACCCTCTTCAGGTAACGATAACGCAACAGCAACACCTCTCTTTTTCTTCTCAAGGCCTGTTAACGTTTCCCAAGCCTTAAGTTCCTCAACCCATCTGTTGTACGGTTTTTGAGCACAAAAAACAGGAGGCACCTTATAGTTAACTGAAGATGCCATGTTGAAAGTTGTAGATGACACCAACACGTACTGTATCGCAAGTCTATCCTTTTATCACCAACGCTTTATCGCAAGTCTCTGACACTTTATCGCACACACTTTATCACAAGTCTCTTGACGCGTATCGCTGACACTGAATTGCAAGTCTCTAGACGTTATTTATCGCAACTCTCTGACGCTGTATCGCACCTCCTTTAACGCTGTTTATCGTAAGTCTCTGACGCATTATCGCACACACTTTATCGCTCGCAAGTCTCCAGACGCTTTATCGCTGACGCTGTATCACACGCATTTATCGCAAGTCTCTTTGACACTGACGCTTTATCGCTGACGCCTTATCGCTGACACGGTTTCGCTCACACAATTCTCTATCTCTTACTCGCCAATCCTTCACTTGAGGTCCATCAGGATCTTGTTTGCTCTGCTACCATGTTTAATTCACTCATAGGTGATTAGAAGACTCCAGCACCTGTGGAGTATGATAACATAATAAGTACATAATAATAATAACATAGTCATACATAACACTCGTTTCACTGATGAGTGGTGCGAAGCCGACACAGTCCGACAGTGTGCAATAAGACAATTGACCTTCGCTCAGTGGCCAAGCCACTGTGGTGTGGAAAATCACATTAGACCACCGGCTGGATGAGGCTCTAGCTCACTATGTTGACAGCTAAAATTCAAACATGCTAACCACTGGACCACGGAACTACACACGGTTCTGTCATGCCTTCACATTTATGAAAACTATCCTTTGTCGAACCTTGGGACATGCTACATGTATGTCCACCTAGCCCTCGAAATTAGGACAAATGTCCCACAGAAAATTTCAGGCCGTGGTATTATTGTTCCACAAGATTGCTGAGGCTTGTAATATTATAGCTAACAATGTCGCCTTAAATCAATCCAAGCATTTAGCCCAACTTGGGACTACCATGGACTACCACTCAGAAGGGAGCTTACTCAAAGAAACCAACGGCTCTTCCCACAGCTTTATTTACTTTTTCTCTCAAATATGAGTTTGTTTTGATGTTTCTTAACAGAGTTGTGGCTCTTTTTCGACTTAGAATTCACACATGCTATGATAACATAATTTGTTTTGTCTGATTGGAACCAAATTTTTATATGTGAAATACAGATCGAGTTCGAATATGGGTTTTATCCGATGTTTTTTACTTGAGAGCTATGGGGTTTACTTGAGGGCTATGGGGTTTTCATGGATTTCATGTTTTTTACTTGAGGGCTATGGGGTTTTCTTGAGGGCTATGGGGTTTTCATGGATTTCATCTCGAGAATAGAAATCAATGCTTTTCTAATGTATGGAAAAATCTTATCGAGTACTATAGAGCATTTAGGGCTCAGTTTATCATGTCAGGACAGGGGCTTCAAAATATCTTTTTCTCCGGTCCAAGATGGCAGATGTAGTTAATACTTGATGTGGACTATTGCCAGGAACCATATTAGTCCAGGAGATATTGGTAGACCTCTGCACCCCCCCCCCCCCCCAGGACTTAACTTCACTAATTTTCTTCCTTAAGGTCTCCTCTAATTTTTTTCACTAGTTAACAAGAAAAAAAAGTGGCCGCAGAGACTCCAGACAAGATGGCGTCCATCATGGCGGCCATTTTGTTTAAATGCACCAGGTCTCTTTGATCTCCATTATAGTAAAGATGATAGCACATGCGGTCTTGTTTTCCGCTCGATTCGTTATGCTAATATACAACCCTTACAAATTAGCCAAATATCCGACCCCATAATCCAATATGGCGGCCAAGATGGCCGCCGATATGTGAAAATATGCTATTTTTCTGACATGTTACCAACTTTCGTTTGTCTCTGTGGGAAAATGTTATAATTTTTGCGTCATGTTATACATTTATCATATAGAGGAGTCATTGGCGAATACATGGGGACCATAATATGCATTCATTGCGGGTTATTTTTGTCCGATATCACGTTTTCCCAAATGCCGGTATCATAGGTCAAAGCCGAATCTCCGTTTATAACGCGATGTTATGTTTCGAATCAATGAATGTTATTGCTATTATAACAACACCCATGCATATATATTTGCAGGAGATACTCGTGCTAGGATTCCTCTTATACCTGAGTTGATGAATATTTACCCAAATCCAAGATGGCGGCCAAAATGGCCACCAGAAATAAAAAATCACCGAAAATCGCTGATTTTAACATCAGTGAGCATTATTGTCTTGACAACTCCACACCTGCTTACTATTGTAAGTTGGGAACACTTAGGCGAAGAACTTTCCTTGTACCATATCCAAATAAAAGTCCCCCAAATCCAAAATGGCACCCACAATGGCGGACAGATTTTGAAAAATCACTGAAATTCCCTCATATTCACATCATTGGGCATTATTGTCGAGACAACTCCACCCATGCTTACAATTGAGTTGTAAATACTGAGGTGAAGTAATTACATTACATCTCATGCAATAAACTGTTTTCCAAATCGAAGATGGCGGCCAAAATGGCGACCGAAATTTGAAAACAAGTCTACATTACTTTACTTTCTTAGGATGGGCGTTATTGTTTCGTGATTTCTACCCACCATTACATGTTGATATGTATGAATTATTCATTAGGGTTTGGCAAGTGATACTCACAGTCAATATGGCGGCCAACTGTCGGGCAGAAATTGAAAAGAAGCCGATATTATCACATACTAATTTCAACTTTTTGTCATAATATTGATTTGTATAAACGAAACGGTACATAATATAAGCCATATATTAGTTCCAATGTAAGTCGTAGCCTTTTGGAAGAATGAAAACCCACTATCGCAATGTGGCATTTCAAAATCCATTCTCCACTAAGGGCTCATACTGGCCATAACCGTATATAGGTGCGCCGAATAGTCATATTATGACTTCCAAGAATCAAAACAACAGTACCTGAGCTTATTCTGAATTGCCACATTCAGCATTATCTAGACTCGTTTCCGTCTCTTCGTCAGATTAATCTATCTCACTCACAACAACAGTTCACTACTCTTCTTTGTAGGAGTGTGCCACTAATCGGAATGTTTCAAACAATACATATGCCAGTGTCCAGCTCACGTGTTGGTTTCGAAAGCTTGGAATTCTTAGCGAGCTTCATTCGTGGTATAGCTTATGGTATAATTCAGATGCTACATATGGGGTATATGCGTCATCTTTTGCGATACACTATACAGGTATTCGGTCGATGCGTATACTAGCTTTCAGAAGGACCTATCTATCTGCGTATTGTCAGCTTTGGTGACCTAATGGGGTTAACAACGTGTACACCTGGTGATCTTCCCAAAGAGCCACTTCTCAATATATGGTTCATCAATTCACATACTCATCTAATGCACTGACGTACCCGGACAACTTCTGTATATGGCTTCGAATGTTGAAAGCCCGACATTTGACGGATGCATTTCTGCTAAGGCGTAGAAGACCAGAATGCATAATATACCCAAACTCCTTGAACATGATCATAAGAACAAGCTTGTTGGCGTCCAGCAGTCGTCTCACCGAACAGATCCAAGCAGATGATAACAATACACACAGTGCTAGTTTGTGGGTATGTGTCATGATAGTGGAAATGAAATTGGACCATGACTGCACCGCCCCTTATTTTGTTATGTTTTAGATTCAGACAGGATCTCATGTGTGGCTTTGCTTTCCTTGTATGCTAAGATTGTATGTCCCCATCCGTTTGGAAGCCGTTCTTAAACAACTGGACCAGGAGTATGCCATTGGCTACTGCTGTATAAGCCCCACCAAGACTGGGGTGTAGTCTTAAAGGCGATACCTTTGACAGTTGGTTCATATGTCATACTCACGCTGGGTGGTATGGTTCAAGAAAGTACAAATGCCATCAACAAAAGGGTGAAATGTTCAATGCGAAGAACATCCAGAGGAATGTTACGTTGATGAGCTCTTGCATTCAGTTCAACAAACGTTGGTACACCAAGTGATTTCTTGGTAACATCACCAATGCGACCATTTTCCTGCATGAGACATTAACTACTATATTCTAAAGTTATATATATAAAGCTATATGATCATAAAGGTCGCGTTCCCCAACGGCCACAGCCATTGCCATCGAGACTGTAAATTGTTCTTTAAATACATTGTGAAATAAATGCACCACAGTTCCTGACATTTTCTTGAATAATACCGCCCACATACTGACACTAACCCCGAGAGAGGATAACAAAACACGCATACATTCATGCTATAAAGACATTATCCTTTAGTCCATCCGACTGTTTTGAGGGAGGCTAGCATATTATTATCCAGACAAAAGTGTACGTAGTTGAATCAGAAAGGCTTCGAAACGGATGTGGAAATACAATCTTACCACACCAAATAAAACCGACACGCACGACATTCGATATCTTAAACATGCACCAGGTGTAGGGGTGGTGTATACAGTGGCCCATTTCATTCCCACTATCATGGCGCATGTCCACAAACTAGCACCGCGAGAATTGTTCTTCTCTGCTGGGAGATATTCGACGAGACAACTGCGGGGCGTCACACAGTTTGCTTCGGATAATGGTCAAGAAGTGTGGGTAGTCTGTACACTAGGGTCTTCTCCTTAGCAGATAGACATCTGTCCAAGGGAATGAGACAGCTAGCAACCTTCGAAACACTGTCGAAGTTGTCCACATATGCCAATGCGTTCGCTGAGTTTGTGAGTTGACGAACCATCTATTGAGAAGTGACTAGCTAACTGTTTCGCCAGATGTACATGTCGTTATCCCATGGGGTATGAGACACACACATAGAGATGACCTTCTGTAAGCTAGACACCGGAAAATGAATTGTTTGAAACGTTATGATTAGAGGGACCTTACTCCCAGGAAGTGGTGAATACTTTGTCGTTGTGAGCGACCTAGATTTTTCAGACAAAGAAATGGAAGCTGGTCCAGATAATTATGGACGTGACGTAGCATATCAGAATCTGTTATCATGTAATTGTTCTGATATAACTATTCGGCGAACCTACGCTTACGGCCATTATCGGCGCTAAGTGGAGACTGGATTTCGAAATGCCACATCGCGATATTAATTGTGGTGTTTCATCTTTCCAGAAGGATACGAGCTATGTTATGCGTTTTGATACCTTTAAGTTGAACTAGTAGATGGTTTATGTACAGTTTCGTCCATACATACCGATATTATGACAAAAAGTTGAAATTAATATGTGAAAATATCGATTTCTTTTCAATTTCTAGCCGCCAATATAGCAGCGATCTTGGCTGTGAGTATCAATTGCCAAACCCTAATGAATACTTCATGTCACTATTCCATATCAACATGTAATGGTGGATAGAAATCGCGAAACAATAACGCCAATCGTAAGAAAGTAAAGTAATGTAGACTTGTTTTCAAATTTCGGTCGCCATTTTGGCCGCCATCTTCGATTTGGAAAACAGTTTATTGCATGAGATGTAATGTAATTACTTCACCTCAGTATTTACAACTCAATTGTAAGCATGGGTGGAGTTGTCTCGACAATAATGCCCAATGATGTGAATATGAGGGAATTTCAGTGATTTTTCAAAATCTGTCCGCCATTGTGGGCGCCATTTTGGATTTGGGGGACTTTTATTTGGATATGGTACAAGGAAAGTTCTTCGCCTAAGTGTTCCCAACTTACAATAGTAAGCAGGTGTGGAGTTGTCATGACAATAATGCTCACTGATGTTAAAATCAGCGATTTTCGGCGATTTTTTATTTCTGGTGGCCATTTTGGCCGCCATCTTGGATTTGGGTAAATATTCCTCAACTCAGGTATAAGTGGAATCCTAGCTCGAGTATCTCCTGCAAATATATATGCATGGGTGTTGTTATAATAGCAATAACATTCATTGATTCGAAACATAACATCGCGTTATTAACGGAGATTCGGCTTTGGCCTATGATACCGGCATTTGGGAAAACGTGATATCGGACAAAAATATCCCGCAATGAATGCATATTATGGTCCCCATGTGTTCGCCAATGACTCCTCTATATGACAAATGTATAACATGACGCAAAAATTATAACATTTTCCCACAGAGACAAACGAAAGTTGGTAACATGTCAGAAAAATAGCATATTTTCACATATCGGCGGCCATCTTGGCCGCCATATTGGATTCTGGTGTCGGATTTTTGGCTAATTTGTAAGGATTATATATTAGCATAACGAATCGAGTGGAAAACAAGACCGCATGTGCTATCATCTTTACTATAATGGCGTTCAAAGAGACCTGGTGCATTTAAAAAAAATGGCCGCCATGATGGACGCCATCTTGTCTGGAGTCTCTGCGGCCACTTTTTTTTCTTGCAAGTGAAAAAAAATTAGAGGAGACCTTAAGGAAGAAAATTAGTGGGGTGAAGTTAAGTCCTGGGGGGGGGGGGGGTGCAGAGGTCTACCAATATCTCCTGGACTATATAGTTTCCTATTTGTTCATATTGTCATGGTTTATTGAATTTTAGGGGCCATGAGAGCTTACATTGAAGGCAATTTTTTCTTGAGAGCTATACTGACCAACAGAGTATGAACTGTGTTCATTTATGTTAGGTTATGGGTCCTACGGTATTCCAATGTTAAAGTGACACTACCAGTGAAATATTGTCACTTGGACCCATAAATTTCAATAATTAGAGATCATAACATTTTACGACGTGCATCATTTTTCAGTTTCTCGCTTTCGAATAACACATTGTTTATTTATCTGGTGCAATGGTATTGCTTGTCGCTTAAATATTCATCCCTACGATCCCCAATATCAATAAAAAATAAAAATAAATTCAACTTCCTTGTTAGCTCAACTTTACTTTGTAAAGTTTGAGCTATTGCCATGGCTTTGTCGTCCGTCGTCCATGTGTACGTGTGTGCGTGTGCGCGTGTGTACGTAAGGCGTCAACAATAGAGGCTACAGGTCGTACCTTTGATCGGATCATTATGAAATTTGTCATAGCTGTTGACATCAACATTTGTACCGGAATGATTCATTTTGGGGTCATTCGGAAAAAAAACATGGCCGCCAGCGGCCATCTTAGATTTCAAAATTCAATCCGTTAGCACGGGCTACAGGCCGTACTGTTCGTCTGATCGTCATGAAATTTGTCATGGATGTTAATATTGACATGTAGATGGGAACGAGTAATTTTGGGGTTATTCGGCCAAAAAACATGGCCGCCAGCAGCCATCTTCGATTTTACTCTTTGTATGACTAAATCCTTTAGCACGGGCTACAGGTCGTACCTTTAGTCTGATCATCATAAAATTTGTCATGGCTGTTGATATTGGAATGTAGATGGGAACGAGTCATTTTGGGGTCATTCGGACAAAAAACATGGCCGCCAGTGGCCATCTTTGTTTTCAAAATTCAATCCATTAGCACGGGCCACAGGTCGTACTGTTTGTCTGATCATCATGAAATTTGTCATGGATGATAATATTGACATGTAGATGGGAACGAGTAATTTTGGGGTCATTCGGCCAAAAAACATGGTCGCCAGCAGCCATCTTGGATTTTACTCTTTGTATGACTAAATCCTTTAGCACAGGCTACAGGTCGTACATTTAGTCTGATCATCATAAAATTTGTCATGGCTGTTGAAATTGGAATGTAGATGGGAACGAGTCATTTTGGGGTCATTCGGACAAAAAACATGGCCACCAGCAGCCATCTTGCATTTAAAAATTTAATCCATTAGCACGGGCCACAGTTAGTACTGTTCGTCTGATCATCATGAAATTTGTCATGGATGTTAATATTGACATGTAGATGGGAACGAGTTATTTTGGGGTCATTCGGCCCAAAAACATGGCCGCCAGCAGCCATCTTGGATTTTACTCTTTGTATGACTAAATTCTTTAGCACGGGCTACAGGTCGTACCTTTAGTCTGATCATCATAAAATTTGTCATGGATGTTAACAATAACATGTAGATGGGAACGAGTACTTTTGGGGTCATTTGGCCGAAAAACATGGCCGCCAGCAGCCATCTTGGATTTCACTCTTTGTATGACTAAATCCTTTAGCACGGGCTACAGGTTGTATCTTTAGTCTGATCATCATAAAATTTGTCATGAATGTTAATAATGACATGTAGATGGGAACGAGTCATTTTTGGGTCATTCGGCCAAAAAACATGGCCGCCAGCAGCCATCTTGGATTTTAATCTTTGTATGACTAAATCCTTTAGCACGGGCTACAGGTCGTACCTTTAGTCTGATCATCATAAAAATTTTCATGGCTGTTGAAATTGGAATGTAAATGGGAACGAGTCATTTTGGGGTCATTCGGACAAAAAACATGGCCGCTAGCAGCCATCTTGGATTTCAAAATTTAATCCATTAGCACGGGTCACAGGTCGTACTGTTCGTCTGATCATCATGAAATTTGTCATGGATGTTAATATTGACATGTAGATGGGAACGAGTAATTTTGGGTGTCATTTGGCCAAAAACATGGCCGCCAGCAGCCATCTTGGATTTTACTCTTTGTATGACTAAATTCTTTAGCACGGGCTACAGGTCGTACCTTTAGTCTGATCATCATAAAATTTTTCATGAATGTTAATAATGACATGTAGATGGGAACGAGTCATTTTGGGGTCATTTGGCCAAAAAACATGGCCGCCAGCAGCCAACTTGGATTTTACTCTTTGTATGACTAAATCCTTTAGCACGGGCTACAGGTTGTACCTTTAGACTGATTTCGGGGTCATTCGGACAAAAAACATGGCCGCCAGTGGCCATCTTGGATTTCAAAATTTAATCCATTAGCACGGGCCACAGGTCGTACCTTTAGTCTGATCGTCATAAAATTTGTCATTGATGTTAACGATGACATGTAGTTGGGAACGACTCATTTTGGGGTCATTCGGCTGAAAACATGGCCGCCAGCAGCCATCTTGGATTTTACTTTTCTCTTCATGTCTATAAACTAGTATTAGACATTCAACTTTCCACATTCCTAATCGCTCCATTGACTGTAATATATTAAATTATTCCCTTTCCAAGTTGAGCTACAGTGTCATTGACACTTTCATTTGGGTGAGGCTCTTGATTGACTCAATTCTGCTATCAATGGATTGGTCCAGCTCTTGCATCAATTATACCGGCTCTTCCAGTAATCCCCTGCCAATTGACCCGCTCTTCCGGCTGGCAACATAACACAAACATGTGGTTTTAAGTTCTCCAATCGATCAGTTGAATTAAGAAACGGTGCAAACAATGTAATTATTCAGAAATTGGCTACAAGATATAGATCTTTGGTATGTTCAGGCGGATTTGGAAATAGAAGAAAATTCTAGTACCAGTGCATTGTAATCTGTTGTCGGAATAATTATAGTTATTCTAACCACTGGTGTCATTTCAGACCCCCCCCCCCAGCCAGAATTTAAATAGATTATTCCATATTAAACTGTCCTTAGCATTATAAACTTCCAGCTACTTGACCAGAAAATGACGATTTGAAACAGTTATGTCACAGTATCTATATATATATAAAAGAGTAGGATCTGTCTGTCCGTCTGTCTGTCTGGATTTTTATCCCAGACTGCTGGTCCGATTTCAACCAAATTTGGTTTGGTGACTCGGGGTATCCTGGAGGAGGTTATAACATTGTTAGTTTTTCAATATGAACCTATTTGTATGAGGATATATTGAAGTAGCATAATAAATATCTATATATGTAAAAGATGTTCTGTCTGTCATGTGCACACAGGGACCACAGGTCCCTTTGCACAAAGTGCAGGCCATAGCCCCACCCCAACGCTGAATATAGGCTCCAAAAGGGAGCCTATTTCAGCAAGTTTATATATATAAAAGAGTAGGATCTGTATGTATCTGTCCGCATTTTTCTCCCAGACCCCTGGACCGATTTCAACCAAATTCGGTGTGGTGAATCGGGTTACCCTGGCAGAGGTTATAACGGTGTTAGTTTTTCAACATTTTGATTTTAAAAAATTTAATTAAATAAATTTTAAAAAGACGCCAACTAATTTAAATAAGCTCATTATGGGCTTATTTCAGAATCAAATATGAACCTATGTAGAATATTTAGGTCAAAATGTGCGCAAGACGCACTCGGGGGCTAGACCTCTAATGCACAAAAGGGCCACATGAGCCCATCTGATGCTGAATAAAGGCTAGTATTTAATAAAGCATAAAAAACTGAATATAAACCGTTCATATAAATGGAAAACTTCCCTGTAAATCAACACATCATGTCATTGAGCGTTGCGCTAGAAAACCGTTTGAGTGTTAAAAAGTTAAAATATTGATATGTATAAAAGGCCAAAAAAAAAAAGAGTTTTGGTTCTTGGGCAATTTTGTTTTCAAATCAATGAGGGGGGGGGAGGGTTTTATTTTACTTTTTATTTTTTTCTGCACATAGTAAGCATGGACAAAGATTCCTTCCTCTGTCCTGTAATAACCAGAAATGTAGAGGGAACTGTTATGCATATAAACTCATTTAATCTTATATAAAAACGACATTGTACTACCAGTGTATGACTGGGATTACCTAACATTATATAATGCCCCTGACATTAACTAATGTTATTGTTGTCTAAAAACTGATACCTCCCCATTCTAATATGTGATCCTGAATTTAGTTCTGTGCCTTTCAATTGTATAAAGTTACAATTAGTGTAAGTGCTATTTGTATGGATGTTCGGCTAAAAATATCATCACACAGCTTAATTGATGTCTGTAGAACTGCATATCTTTGTGTCATCTTAGTTCAGCATCCCAGAAATAGAACACTCCAACTGAATGGGGAAATAATTTTAGAAGTGAATGGGATAGATCTCATGCAAATGTCTAAGAACTACCACTCATCTGCAGCTACTCCAAAGGTGTATGACCATCAGTTAGTGAGGACAGATAGTAAGGATCAGAAACTTGATGCATTCCTAACTAAACCATCTGCTAGCTCTGCTGTTACTACGATACAGAAGGAAGATTCAACAAAAGAGAGAGGCATGGATGGTGACAGATCCAAGGAGTCGGAGCCAATGGTTATAGAGGGAGATAAGCTGAAAAAGTAAGATGATAGCAAGTAAATTCCCTATCTTATTTGCCGCCAACAGAAGTTTTCTTTTTCAAAAATATCTTGCCATTGGCAAATTTGGTCACCGATTGCACAAACCTTGTCCACAGGAACTGAAAATTAATATACTCACATTTGGTTCTGTGCTAAGATGTCTCTTTTGACCCAACTTGACTCCTTAACATGACACATACCACCAACACCAAACACAAACTCCAAATTTCAGTGAATTCTGCCTGCTGAGAAGGATTTGAGCCACGGCTCAATCGGTCTAATATCCAAGTCATATTTTTGTGAAGCTAAGATATAATGCCACCTTTTTAGGGCAAAATTGGAACTCCCCGTCCAATTGGCCACCAAAATGGCAGCTGGAAGCGGATAATTTGATGTTTTTTTACTAATATCTTCTAGATCAGTTCTGCTGTTTGGAACTGGTTGAGAATTGTGACTCTATTTTGCATTGGGCATGTTAATTGATAATTGGAGCAACGACATATGCTCTTACTTACAGGAGTGTTAACAGTTGCCAGGGACATACCCGAAATTGAAAAATGAACAAATGTCTGATATTATGGTAGTTTTAAGAAACTAAACTACGTCATGTAACAGTTTTATATTGAAAACAGTTATCAGAGTTGTTGTTAGTGTGGGCGTGACAGTAAGGTTTACTGCATTCATTACTAAATGGGTGGTGTAATGGTTGCTATCGACATAGCCACCATTGAAAACATACCATCTGTATGCGTTTCTGGTAATTTAACTGATGTAACTTTTTCATAATACGGTATGAGTTTCTGGCAATTTACATGATATAATTGTTTCATAATATGCCATATTATACTTATATTGACAAATAATGGAGCTCCGTGGTTAGCATGTCGGACTTCACTGTAAACACATCGATATGGCTTCGCAGCATGTCACCGGTCATTGAGTCTTCACACAGCAGTGGCTTGGCCGCTTTGAGCGATGTGCAATTGTCGGATTGCTCGCTGTTTCCAAACCCTTGCCAAGTTGTGATCCTTGAGCAAGGTCGCTTGTACTGTGTCGGCTTCGCATCACTCATGTGTTAAACGAGTACCAGACAGAGCATGTTCTGATAAAATTAGAGCAGCATCTGCAATGGCTGCTGCTGGTTTATTTGTTGGCTTGTACAAATGACTGGGGTACCAAGCGTGTTAAGAGTAAGTAATTGGTTAATCGCTATATAAAACTGGTCATTATTATTATTAAATAATGCATTCACTAAAGGTTGCTGTATAGTGTACTGATGCAAAAATTGTCATATGACAGATTGGTATTGAGGTTTAAATGTTGCTAGATAACCACCTACCATTGATAAAACGACTTAAAACTGACCAAATTTTTATTTTATCAGAATTACATACCTGTATGAAGTTTATGATTGTATTTGCCATAAATCGATTGTTGGAATACATTTTAATGAGACAAGTAAAAATATTGACCCACATTAATGTTGATACCACCTGACCCCACCCCCCCCCCCCCCTGGAATCCGGCATTCGCACGACATTTAACCATGGCATCCATGCACAATACTCTATATCAGTGTGGTAGCATCCAGAATACTTGTTATTATGATATGATATTTACATATACGTCAGTACATGGGCATTGGTCCTTTGCAAGTCTATACATACAGGAGCATGGCCTATATATTTCATACCATGAACTACCTTTAGGAACCGATGCCCATTTCCTATTTACATGGGCAACCATGGGTTCATGACCAACCCATAGTTACCATGGTTCATGACCTATCTATATGGAACTGCATCCAATGTGTCTTAAATAAAGTGTCCCTGTAATAGACAGTGGCCTGGACCAATGATATACTATATAGGCCTGGTTCTATGGATTTGCTGTAACGACCTGGGTGCATGTCATAAGTTCAGGCACCTGTGTATTTGCACTGCATGTGGGGTTCACATGGGTCAATGGCATATGCGTGACTGGGATTATAACCTAAGTAGTCATGTAGCATGTATATACATGGGATGGGTTCATGTCTTACATATAAATGTCTGGCAATCATGTTTGATAAGGTCATACCTAAATCAGCCTGGATACATGGGCTGTCCATAGTGGCCTGTTTCAATTTCCTTCCTATATGATCCTGGGTCCATAGGCATTGTTCGAATGTCTGTATGCTGACTTACGTAGATGGTATGCATATAGAATCGTGGATCCATGCACATGTAGGTATTTTGGTCCAAGACTTACCCGTGGGGGCCTGGGGTCAATTGCCTACCATTATTATTAGCACTACCTAAACGTGCCTGGATCCCTGGTATAGATATATCATGTATAAGGGGATGGCCATGACCAGGTCCATATCCGACATATAGACACCTGCTCCTGCCTGGGTACAATGCTATATGGCAAACATATATCGGCGTGGGTCCATGGTCTACACATATTGGTATGTAAACATGGCCAACCTACAGCGCCATGTGTACATGGATTATTTATAGGGCCTCCATCCATAGTAACCTTCATATATCTATATTTTGGTAGGTCTGTCACTTAAATGTCCATTGTGTTCATACCATATCTAGGGTCCTGAATCCATTGTGTACTGATGTATTATACATGGGACTTGGTCTATGGTGTCTGAGTACATGGTCTAGCTATGTGCACTTGGCTATTTGCACCATGTAACAGAGTCATGGTCCTTGACCGTGCAGCTTAGATATAATACGACATATATAATGGGCTGGGTCCATTGACGTCGAGTATTAACTAACTACTGTGGGCAAAGTCCATATTGGTGGCTGGCCCCATGTTCTTCATATATAGTAGAGTGGGTCTGTGACTTACATTATACATCTAGCTGTGTGGGTCAATGGCTTATATAACTATTATGGTCATGCCTCATATTAAACATAAGCAACAACTTTTCAACTCTCACTAAGTTTTCCCAATAACTGAACTGTTCATGGAGCTTAACGGATAATTGTACCCATATGAAAATTTAATTTGTAGTACATTCTGGTTAGGCTCACCCCCCTCTAAGTAAGAAATATGGTAATTTGTCAGTCAGGTCAACACTAACAACAACTTATAATTATTTTCACCATAAAAATGCTACACGACGTAGTTTAGTTTGTTATAACTCACATAATATCAATTATATGCATTACTTCGATGCTGGGTAGTTGCCTAGCAACCATCGCTAAGAATGACCTGTTGTGAATATCGCCACATCTGAAAATGTGCAGTAGCATATAAGGAACATATGTGCCAAGTTTTATGCTTTTATCACCTTTTTCACAATTGTGGTGTTTTCTACACCAAGCGCTTGAACAAGTAGAAGAATAAAATATGACAAGGTCAACGAGAACCGGAGAGGGTAGTGTTATGTTTTTACAAGTGTTGACCACTTATCATAGGTATAGTTGCCAATTCCACATATTATAGTGAAGGAGTGATGTCTGTGCAGTTTTTAAAACAAATTGCTCTCGTCTACTTAAGGAGGAGCCCAAGAAATTTGACATCGAATATGACAGTTTGCCTGAAAAAATCATCATTTTTTGGGGTCATTATGTTATTTCTTATCCACGTCTGCGAATTTCATTCAAATTCCTTATTTGAATTTGTGTCTCTGGTTCGAGAATTATGTTTTGAACAATATTGAGTACATTTACAGCATCCCATTTTATCCATGATTGTGAAAAATATAAAATCTTGTTTTTTTATATAGAAAAAATGATGTAACTCAGAAAGCTCAACTCGGATTTCAGGGAACTTTTTGTGACTCATCTGTGATGTTATGGCGTAAATAATATTAAAAAATCAGCTTTCCCCGATTTATGTCCTTACTTTCCCCTTTCACATCTAATGTGCCTGGACTACATACAGTCACTTCATATATGCATATTCAATAACACATAGCTGACCATTTAGTTACTCTCGTTATACCCATACACCACTTCAATGACCATACAGCCACTCCATGTATACCTATTCACCTCACACATGACCTCTCGTTGTATACCTAATTTACCTATGCATCTCACCACCCCTTGTATAACTATTCACCACTCCTTGTATACATAGGCATCTCACCATGGACAACCCACTCATTACCGTATAGCCACTCCTTGTATAACTATTCACACCATTCATGATTATATAATAACTCCCTATATAC
The DNA here is from genome assembly GCA_032622095.1 of Siphonodentalium dalli. NCBI lineage: Eukaryota > Metazoa > Mollusca > Scaphopoda > Gadilida > Siphonodentaliidae > Siphonodentalium > Siphonodentalium dalli. The sequence continues at coordinate 61,025,866 of CP136068.1, forward strand.
ATATTCACTTCACCTATGACCATGTATTAATAAGTTGATCATTGTTGGTGCTAATGGGCGAGTGTAGTCTTATAATATGCTCCATCTCACTTCTTTTTCGAAGTTTTGTCATTTCCATTCAAATACAGGTCCAGAATCCCCAAAAGACTTCTTTGTTAGCAAAATTCCATACTTCATCCTTTAAATTAATTTGTGGCATCGAATATGACAGTTTGCCTGATCTGTAGCGAATTATACTTGAGGGATATATATAGAAACTACAGTTTTATTTCTCTTTTAATGGGAGGACCGTTAATCAAGAATGGAATGGGGTTCATTGTTACCATTGACGCGCTAAGCGATGGAACTCCATAATTGTGAATAACTTGGAGTCAGTTATAAGCCCAAAACTTTTTATGTGTGGTGAACTAAATGTAATTAAGACTAATTATACTTGTTGGAAAAAGAAAACCATGTGTCATTTAATATAGATCAACTTGTACATTAACTTAAGATAAAAAATTAAAAAATGCAATCAAATTATGACCTATTCCCAGTTGTGTCACAAGTCCAAGTCGAAACTTGTGCTATGACCCCACTCGGAATAAGTTAAGATTATTTTATGAATGTAAATGTTGTGGTTGTGCCTCATATAAAGGGACAACCAGAATAGAACATTTAGTAGCCAGTTGATTAAGTAAACATGGTTAATAACCAAGTGAGTCACAATTTGCTACCTTTTTGGAACAGCAGAGAATAATGTTCGGGATATATGAGAGAAAATCAAAGAACACATTTGATACTAAAGATAGTTTCATTTTACTTGAAAAAAGAAGTGAATATTTGCCGATTTTGATATCAAGTTTGTGATAGACTATTCCAATATTTCTGGTAATGTCAGTGTTTACAATATTAACAATTAACCAAGGTGCATAGGAAATTTTAGTATTCAATGTATACAAGACAATATAGACAATTTTATTCATCAACCACAACTTATAAGTGATTGCATGCCACGCTGGGGCAATATCTACCATTTTCCACATTTTTGCCGCCATTTTGAGCCATGGGGGCAATTTTGGTCTCAATGAGTTGGAATATTGGACCCACAAATGGCAAATATCATTGCTCCTATGATCATTTAACATGAACAATACGAAATAAAGACACAATTCTCAACCAGTTCCAAACAATAGCAACTGATCTAAGATATCAGTGCAAAAAAACTTTTCCATTTCCAGCTGCCATTTTGGAGGCCATCTTGGACAGGGAGTTCCAATTTTGCCCTAAAAAGGTGGCATTATATCTTAGCTTCACAAAAATGTATGCACATGTATTCATATGACAACATTATGGATTTCAAAATTCTATCCATTAGCACGGACTAGACTCGAGTGTTCATCTGATCATCATGAAATTTGTCATGGATGTTAATATTAACAGGTAGATGGGAAACGAATCATTTTGTGATCATTTGGCCATAAAACATGGCTGCCGACAGCCATCATGGATTTTATTCTTTGCATGATTATTAAATGCTTTGGATTGGGCTACAATTCGGATCATTATGAAATTTATCATGGCTGTTGATATTGACATGTAAATGGGAACGAGTCATTTTTGGGTCATTCGTCAAAAAAACATGGCTGCCAGTGGCCATCTTGGATTTCAATATTCAGTCCATTTGCAATGGCTACAGCCCAGAGTGTTCGTCTGAACATTATGAAATTTGTCGTGGATGTTAATATTGACATGTAGATGGGAAATTAGTCATTTTGGGGTTATTTGGCCATAATGCATGGCTGCTGGTAGCCATCTTGGATTTTACTCTTTGCATGACTAAATCCTTGGGCACAACCTACAGACCACTTCCCTCATTTGATCATCAACAAACTTCATATGGATCATCGGGTAACCTCTAGATGGGAGCCATCAATTTTTTCCAAAATTTGTGGAAAAAAACATGGCTACCAGCAGCCATCTTGGATTTCAAATTTATATCTATCGGCACACCCTGCATATATTTGTTTTTAAAATTTACAGGCATGTTTAGCCAAACTTCATATGGATATTTTGGGTGACCGCTAGATGGGAGCCATAAAATGTTTCCAAAATTTGTTAGATTTTACTCTTTGTATGACTAAATCATTTGGTGCACCCTACAGATGACATCCCTTGTCCGATCATCACTAAACTTCACATGAATCTTTGGGATGACCACGTGATGGGTGCAATCAAATTTTTCTGAATTTCGTTAAAAAACATGGCCACCAGCAGCCATTTTGGATTTTACTCTTTGCATGACTAAATCATTTAGCATACCTACAGACCTCATCCTTCTTCTGAACGTCACCAAACTCCATATTGATCTTCGGGGTGACCACTAGATGGGAGCTATCAAATGTTTTGAATTTCATTGGAAAACATGGCTGTCAGCTGCCATCTTGGATATTACTTTATATATATCTTTTCATGTTGATATCTAGTATTACTAAGACATTTCAACTTTCCGCATTGCTCCATTTGGGCTGAAAATTTCATATACAAAATTTGGTTCAGATCGGATAGAAACTGTTTGAGTTATCTCACCATGCGTAAAATGTCTACAGACGGACAGACGATGAGTGTTCAATCCGAACGTCAACAGTCTGAAATTATCCACTCTCCAGGTTGAGCTACAGTGTCATTGACATTGTCATTTCCAAAATTCGTTTAAACTATTGGCTGCCATTATAATTCATCTGCACACCCTGCAGCCCATATTTATTATAAAATTTGAAATATTTTCGATGCAAAACGTGGCCACTGGAAACCATCTTGGATTTTATTCTTTGCATGATTAATTCATTTGGCACAATGTACAGGCCATATCCATCATCCGTTCCAGGCATGTTCAGGATCACTTCTAGATGGAAGCTAGATGATCAAAATCATTACTACCCAGGCTTCATGGACTTTACTCTTTGTATGACTAAATCCTTCGGCATGCCCTACAGCCAACCCTTTTCCCCCGATTGATCCTAAGCATCGCATGTCTTGACCTCTAGTATTACTTAAAGACATATTATGTAGTTGTCCAGGTGCGTGAAACTCATCAGATAGTATCCAGGCGCTATGACAACTGGAGGAATGTACCATTCTACTAACATCATCGAAAATCTAAAGCAAATCGACCATACCACTTCATAGAAAACATCGTCTGAACTACGCTCAAATGTAAATATTTACTACTCGATTCGGGACGCATCTATCGGCGATAAACTAACGAAAACGAATTTGCCATCAAGAGTCACTGCATTTAATTAATTTATAAGAATGACAGTGTGTGTTGTCAATTTGAATATAATATTTGTAAAAATTACTACTTTGAACAAGATTTTTCACCATTTATATTTGATCACCATACTGCAGTGTTTCACATCACTTTAAACATTTCAACTTTCCGCATTCCTCATCGCTCCATTGACTAATGTTTGATATTCTCCCCTCACCAAGTTGAGCTAAATTGTCATTGACACTTCCATTCTATTATAGAGTTATTTTCCCCTAGCCTGGCTTCTACTATTAGGACAAATTTGAACGCCACCCACCCAAGCACCATTTAAGCAACATTTACAGCCAATTTAAGCCCAGCAACTTCAGTAGTTTTGTAGGACTTGCTATCAGAAGGAAGACTGACATATTCAATACTAACTAGTTGATATTAATGTAGATGCCGGTCTCATTGCTGAGCACAGACATATTAACTTTTAATATCTTAGGTGATGATTTTAATTTAATGCAGATATCTGCCTTTTTCAGCTGTTTGAACTGTTTTAGCAATACAGTTTTAGTTTTAGACTGTTTCAAATAATTGTATATTGCAGTGAATCTATAACCCCAATGACTCCAGCTAGATTGTCTGGAACTTACAAACGACCTGTCAAACTGACGAGTATCCTGACACTACAGAAAGAGATTGAAGAGAATTCCCACTGTGGCAAGTCAATAATATTTACAGCTTGAGGACAGGCAAGGATTTTTGTGTCCATCCCAGATGGTTTCCTAGTGATAACTTTAGTTTAGTTATCTGATTGTTTTCAAATGTTTTGTGTGGATTGCCCATCGGAAAATACAGGTTGAGTTTGAATTTGGGTTCAGTCTGCCCATTTTTCCGGGGTTTAATATGGTCCTTGCCGACTTAAAATTTGCCAATTATTTCGTTTTCCAGGTGATACATGTTGTTTAAGTTATCTGATTGTTTTCAAATTTGGTATGGATTACTCACATAAAAATACAGGTCAAATTTTAATGTGACATAGTGTCGACGTCGGGATTGACCACTCGTCGTTTGTCCATCTGTCGGTCTGTCAGTCCATCTGTAGACACTTTACCCATGGTACGATAACTCAAACATTTTATATCCGATCGGAACCAAATTTTTTTATACGAGATTCTCAGCCCAAAATACCAACTGAGTTCGAATATGGGTTTGATCCGAGTTTTTTTTATGGAGTTATGGCCCTTTTTTTAAATAGAATTCACGAATGTTGCAATAACTCAAACATTTCTCAGCCCAAAATACAGATCGAGTTTGAATGTTTTATCTGATTTTTTTTATGGGGTTATGGCCTTTCTTCAAAAAATTAAATTTGCATTGTCTCAAAAATCAAATTTGCTTCTAAAAATAGGCGCCTGGTGTGTTGTATAGTCCCAAGCATGTTCTAAGAGCAATTCTCGCCATGTTTTGGAGGCATAAAATATATAACATTGCTGCTGTGCTGTACCTCCTATATACATAAAAAAGATTAATTTATTAGCTCAACTTACTTTGTAAGTTTGAGCTATTGCCATGGGTTGGCGTCCGTCGTCCGTGTGCGTGTGTCTGTCCGTCAACAATTTCCTTTGGCACAGGCTACAGGTCGTACCTTTGGTCCGACCATATGAGATTTGTCATGGCTGTTGACATAGACATGTAGATGGGAACGAGTCATTTTGGGGTCATTCGGCCAAAAAACATGGCCGAGGGAGAGGAGGGTATTTGTCCTCCAATCCCTTTTGTCATAAACTAATTTAATTTATGAACAAATAAAATATGGCGGCCATCTTGGATTTCAAAATTAAATTCATTGGCGCGGGCTTCAGGTCGTACTGTTCGTCTGATCATCATGAAATTTGTCATGGATGTTAATATTGACATGTAGATGGGAACGAGTCCTTTTGGGGTCATTCGGCCAAAAAACATGCTGCCAGCAGCCATCTAGGATTTTACTCTTTGCATGACTAAATCCTTTGGCGCGGGCTACAGGTTGTACCTTTGGTCTGATCTTTATGAAATTTATCATGAATGTTGACATTGACATGTAGATGGGAACGATTCATGTTGGGGTCATTCAGCCAAAAAACATGGCCACCAGCAGCCATCTTGGATTTTACTCTTTGCATGACTAAATCCTTTGGCGCGGGCTACATGTCGTAGCTTTGATCGGATCTGCATGAAATTTGTCATGGATGTTAACAATGACATGTAGATGGGAATGAGTCATTGTGGGGTCATTCGGCCAAATAACATGGCCGCTGGTGGCCATCTTGGATTTCAAAATTAAATCCATTGGCGCGGTCTACAGGTCGTACTGTTCGTCTGATCATCATGAAATTTGTCATGGATGTTAATATTGACATGTAGATGGGAACGAGTTATATTGGGGTCTTTCGGCTAAAAAACATGGCCGCCCGCAACCGTCTTGGATTTTACTCTTTGCATGACTAAATCCTTTGGCGCGGGCTACAGGCCGTACCTTTGGTCTGATCTTTATGAAATTTGTCATGAATGTTGACATTGACATGTAGATGGGAACGAGTCATTTTGGGGTCATTCGGCCAAAAAACATGGCCGCCAGCAGCCATCTTGGATTTTACTCTTTGCATGACTAAATCCTTTGGCACGGGCTACAAGTCGTATCTTTGGTCTGATCATAATGAGATTTGTCATGGATGTTAACAATGACATGTAGATGGGAAACGTGTCATTCTGAGGTCATTCGCCCAACAAACATGGCCGGTAGCAGTATTTTACTCTTTACATGACTAAATCCTTTCACATAGGGTACAGGTCGTATCTTTTGTCGGATCATCATGAAATTTGTCATGGATGTTAACAATGACATGTAGATGGGAACGAGTCCTTATGGGGTCATTCGGCCAAAAAACATGCCGCCAGTAGCCATCTTGGATTTTACTCTTTGCATAACTAGGCCTTTCAACTTTCCACATTCCTAATCACTCCATTGACTGTAACACATGAAATTATTCCCTTTCGAAGTTGAGCTACAGTGTCATTGACACTTTCATTTAATTATTTTTAGATTCAGCTCCTTGCTCAATTTAACAACAACAAAAATATTAAATTTTTTTTAATGTGGTGTACAAGCTTAACAATTAAGTAGTTTTCGGTGTAGGTCCATCTAAACTTTCCACCTCCTGACATAGCTCAGGCGTGGAAACCCCTTAATGCACACTCTATAAAACACTCATTTAATATTCTTATGATGTTCTGTTTAGAAAATTACTAAAATCACTGGCATCTCAGTTACCAGAGAATCAAATTATCCATGTTAATCAATATTGGACTTCAATAGGCCTGGCAATCATAGCCGGACCATCTGCCTGAAGTTTCATTGTCCCCCTAAAAATTAGGATTATTATTATCAACGCGTCCGCCTGTCCATTCGTCCATCCGCCCATCCTTGTCAGCATGATAACTTGAGCAATATTCAACAGTATTTCTGAGGGTGAAGGGAATTGCACAATGCGTTCCGACCATCCTACCCGGCCTGCGGCCGGAAACTACACAACAACGAAAAGTATTTCTTGATATTTGGTACGTGGTTCACATTTGAGAACTCTCCGGCCAAGTTCGAATTTGGTCATGGTTCATTGATTTTTGATGGAGTTATGTCCCTTTTTCAACTTAGAAATTGCTTTTTTCATGTTGTCCGCATGGTAACTTGAACAAAATTAAACAAAATTTCTTTTTAAGCGCCCAGAAAGTGCCAGAGAGCCCGGAGTTTTGTGTTTTTTCTGTCATAGTTTACAACAAAAATATTGTATTATAACACAACAAATTGCTTTTATTTTTAATGTAAGCAATAAAACGAGAACTGCGACGCCGCGGTGCAATTTTTCAATTTGATTAAATCAATGTACTCAGCAATTGTGATTTGTGTACAGTCATTTAGCATAGTTTTATTTTACAAATTTTTATTTAGACTTGTTTATGTTTTTGAGCTGTTGATAATATGCACCTGAATTACAACAATCAGTATCATGATTTGGCCAGCGAAGCGAAGACAGTTCAACTTCAAGACACCTGCGCTGTTGCCGTGTTGTGTTACTAAGGATGCCATGTTCTAACTGAAAAGCCCTATATATGTTCTCAAATAAATCTGTTTGGCTAATTAGATTTCCCCCCCCCCCTCATTCATCATAAAATCGTATGAAAAATATTTGATTTTAATACATTGAGTGAAAAATTTTGACAATTCAATAAAGTTTTGATGGGAAAGATGGACAAAGATTTTAGAATTTCTCTTCACGCATTGTAGAAGAATGAGTTATGTCCCAACGTCATGGCAATTCAGCCCAATGTTCTGGGCATGGGGATTGCTTAGATTAATACCCAAATAAATTATGTATTTAAAGCACATTGATAAATACATAATCCTGAGTATATTCTCCACAATATCATAAAAAAATACAAAAGAATGGACACATGATTGAATCCACATGGTATATTTAAAAACATTCCCGCCAGGAAATGCCTACCGGTACTGACAACATGTGCAAAATGCGTGTGCAAAATATGTACTTGTGAACATGTGTTGTTATCATATGGGGCTAACAATGGGGACTGTCATTTATCATGGCTACAACAATTACCCATTTGGTTATAAATAAATGACATCCATTGAACATTCAAACAAAATATATCTTAGAGTTAGTGTTAGTATCAATTGACCATTTCTCTAGTGTTTCCATTGAATTTATTTGATCAGCTGATGACGATAAACAAATCTGGGAACATTGACAACGTCAGAGCACGCAATGATAAAATAGCACAAATGTGCATGAGCCGGTTTTGTTCTCTCGTTTTGTTCATAAAATTATTATTCTCCGGCCTTTAACATTGCGAAATACTCTAGTAAATTGGCCAAATCATGAAGTGCAAAATCAAAGAAATGACCTTGTAATACATTAGTTATGTTTACTCAGTGAACACACTATAGTTCACGAGAAGTAAACAAGATCACGTCTAACCAGTACACGTGCGATGTAATCAATGGTACAGTGTAGACTAGTTTTTACTAATAAAGCAGACAATTGTAACTGAATTTACATGTAATTATCCAAGAATTCACCCAATTTATACACGTACACCTGACCCATGACCATACAGCCATACTTGGTTATACCTGTATACACCACAAATGACCATGCAAGACCACCGGGTATACTCTTACACCTGACACATGACCATATAGTCACTCACTCCCTGTATACATATTCACCACATTGAGGATCATACAGTCACTCCTTGTAATATGCCTATTCACCTCACCATTGACCAAACAGTCACTACCTGTATACTATTCACCACACCCATAGTTATACAACCACTCGATATATACATATACAGCCCACCCATGACCATAGATTCAATCCAGGTATACATATACACCTCACCAATGGCCATTCAGCCCTTCCCGATATACAAATACCCACTCACACGACCACTCCATGATCATACAGCTACTCCCTATGCACTCACCAATGATAATACATCCACAATATATATAGATATACATCCAGCCCATTACTCCCTATATACCCACTAGCTCACCAATGACCATGCACCCAGCTTACTCCAGGTTTGCATATACACTTCAATCATGACCGTACAATGATTCAATGTACACCTATACACATTACCCATGACCATAAAACCACTCTCTATTTATCCACACACTCCATCCATGATCATTCAGACAGCACATGTATACATATACACCCACCTGTCACAATGCAGCCACACATGGCACACTTGTACATCCCACCCATGACCTTACAGTCACTCCATATATACATAGACAACACATAGTATTCCATGGTGTACTCGCTCCCCGAATCTAGAACACATTTCTATAATCAAGGGTAGCTCCATTGAAAACTATATCTGGTTTTATAATATTTTCTATACTTGTAAACAGCAGTACTTTAGTTTTGGCACTATTAAATTTGACTATCCACTTTTCAGCCCATTTGATGCAGCTACTCTCGTTGTATCCATACACCACATCAATGCCCATACAACCACATCGGGTACACCCGTACTGGGTAGACACAACCATTCACCTTGCAGCCACTCCATGTATACCGATTCACCTCACACAAGACCATACAGCCATTTCTTGTATACCTATACATCTCATCATGGACACCCCACTCATAACCATATAGTCACTCCTTGTATACCTATTCACTTCATTCATGACCATACAATAACTCACTGTATACCTATTCACCTCACCTGTGAGCATACAGGAATCAGGGAGCTAAATGTGTTCTAGATTCGGGGAGCGAGTACACCATGGAATACTAAAGGTGAAGGTAACTGAAGAATGACCTTCACCTGATGAATGCCGGCTGATACGGACCCTGGCTCATACGGACCTCCGGCTGATATGGACCCTGGCTTATACGGACCCTTGGCTTATACGGACCCTGGCTCATACGGACCTCAATTAAATATACAATTTTATTTTTTATGTTTATTTAAATAAATTAAAATACTGACAACATACATACTGAGATAACAAAAATATGATGATAACAAAAATGGAACAACGTTACATCAGACGAACATTATTTACACTGGGGTGTACAGATTGGCAGCTTCTTTCAGTAGTTTGCTTGCAGTTATCCTCATCGACGAGTAGTCTATCCACAAGGACATCAACTTTCCGGTCGTCTCCCTCGTTTTCCCTTCGAAACAATCCTAACGTCTGTCGTGTGGTATCGGTCGATGCATGGATGGTGGAACAATTGAGGTCTGGTTGAGTCGGTGAGCGGCAATATTGGCAGCTGAATTCAACCAGTGTACCAAGGTGTTTGGCTTGACGGTATTCATCTCAGCTTATTCCTAAAAAGAATTATAAACGAAATTACAAAAATGTCAATTTATAATCACATATAAATAAACAAGTATGACTGTCGGGTAATGAACGACTGTAGTGAACGAGAATTAACGATAATTGTTTTATAACTCACCTGTGTCACAAACCCGATGTGTCAAACGAGAACATTCAGGTTCAATGCAGCCAATAACCTCCTGACGAAGCCGAATGGTATCTCCACATGAAGCACGGTTAGACATTGCGGAATTATGCCAGTCAACAATAAATCAGTTGAATATATACCAGTTCTGTTTTTACTAACATGTTTTCATAACAAATCAAGCTCAGTGGATTCATCCTGATCACCATTCACTGATCATTCATCACCGTGTATCTGTTTATACAACGACATAAAGGATCACACTTGTGTGTTTATACAACGGACAATAAATCAGTTGAAACAAGTTGTGTTTTTACTAACATGTTTTCATAACAAATCAAGCTCAGTGGATTCATCCTGATCACCATTCACTGACCATTTATCACTGTGTATCTGTTTATACAACGACATAAAGGGATCACACACGTGTATTTATACAACGGACAATAAATCAGTTGAAACAAGTTGTGTTTTTACTAACATGTTTTCATAACAAATCAAACTCAGTGGATTCATCCTGATCACCATTCACTGACCATTTATCACCGTGTATCTGTTTATACAACAACATAAAGGGATCACACACGTGTGTTTATACAACGGTGAAGAGATTAAATAACACCATTCAATAAATGTTTTTTCAAGCCAGAACATCACCGAAATTCTCAATTAATACAGATATATGTGTGAAAAGACAATCATAATTATATATTAAATTCATAAATATAAGTTTGAAAATTGCATATTTTAATTGAGGTCCGTATGAGCCGGGGTCCGAATAAGCCAGGGTCCGTATCAGCCGGTGGTCCGTAAGAGCGTCTAAAGCCCCCCTCCCCACAGACCCAATTAAGCTTTTCCGGCACCCAATAGTCTTATCGGGGACCGTAGCCCCACACCAAGTCGGGGGGGGGGGGGGGGGGGGGGGGGGGGGGGGGGGGGGGGGGGGGTGTGTGATGGCATCACCACTAGAGTTACTGTCATGCAAAATTGTCAAGGCTTTGTCTCAAAATGGCGGTCAAAATATGGAAAATGGCGGATATTGATCACAGTGTCACTCAATCCATTATAAGTAGTGGTTGATGAATAAAATTGACTAAATAAATACGAATCTATACCTCTTTATGATGCCATTATGCTAACTCTATATAATAACTTAAAAATCAGTAACAAAAATGGCCACCCGATGTGAAAAATACTATTTTCTATCACTTCTGTTTATCACTTGTTGCTCTCTGAACTGGGAAACAATGGGTATATTCTTTCAATGATCGTGTCAACTGATCATTCCAGCAATGACATGTCTAATCGATTAGATCATAGTTTACTCCGGTCCTTCACTAATAAGTTATAACGAATGCGGTATGAAATTTAACCAAAATCGACTTTGGGGTTCTGGTCACAGTTGATATTTAGGGATGAGCAGATCTTGTCTACAAAATAATTGAGCGTTTTTTTATTTTTGAACTTTCAATCTCAAATAGACCAAAAGAAACAATACATTTTATCTAATATGACTTCGAAAACGAAAATGGTAGACTCTGCCCAGCTTGTCATATAATGGAAGTTGTGAGTGGTGGATGCAGTTGCTAGTTGGCTAATATACATGTATGTGGCTCATATACATCAAAACTATTTATTTTCTATCTTTTAGTGGCTTCCCGCGGGTTGACAAAATCTCGACGCATCAGTGCTATAATGTCGTAACTCCATTATGGCGGGAAATGAGTATTTGATACCATTCGAATCGTGAGAAAAATTCAAATCCGATGGGCCAAACTGTCTTTGCATTGGATGACAAATATTCGCACAAAAAAGTGAAGCAAATGTCGTATCTCCAGCGATCTATACAGTTATTCGTGTTATGAGGTCGTATGTCCAACAGCAGCCAATCGGACGCTTCAGGTTGTCCACGTGACTTCTGTTTTGTGTTTGTGAATTCTAAAATGTGTGCTATATGGTAGTATCTCCATGTTAGTCACGTGATCATTTGGTGATTTAAATTTTGTGATTGTTCCACACATTTCTGTTTGATGATGCACATGGGTGAATTTTCATAGTGTAGAATAGGCACTTTTTTAGTTCATAGACACATGCGATTGCTACCATATTTAGCTCAATCTGCATTTATTAGCACAACTTCATTATAGCACGAAAACGATTCGTCGCTGGCATACGCAAAATGTCATATCTCCAAACAAGCTATTGCTTTTTAAAAGAAAACGAGGGAGTAAACAGAAAACAATATGTGGTTCAATGAACAGCTAATGTCAGTTTTCATTGGGATAAATACAACAATACGTCATGCTTTGTCAACATTTGGAGAAATGTTGTCTAAACACTTCAACCTTCATTTTCTCGGAAAGTTGAAAATGTGGGTTACATTATAGCACTGATGCGACGAAATATTACTATTCGGGCTCGGCCATCATTTTCAAGTTTCAAGCTGGAACTAAATGTAGCCCATGGATTCCCCATTTCGATATGTAAGAAAAGCAGTTTTACTGTGATCTCTTCCCAGATATCAACTCTCCGGTAAATGGTGATATCTTATGTTCTAGAAAATACGTGTGCCAAATACATATATGTATGAAGAAACTATCCCCATACATTGGTTACACATTGACTCCGTAAGTATGTGGAGGTTTTCTTGAACAAGCGGGATTTTCAAACCTCGAAACCGTCCGTACAAACAATAAAAGTTAATAGGAAATGACGTTGGATGTAGGTCTAGAGTACGTCGTCCGCATGAAATAGTTTTCGTGTCATTAATTTGCACATATTTCGTGCTCTGATGAGCATGGATGAACGCCTTATGTGGCAGTTTGATTGTCTAGCATCTGGAAAATAACATGTTCATTGTTCACATTTCTTAGACAAACATGTTGTTAATCACCATGTTCATGTGGCATTTATATCCAATGACAACCTTGAAATACCAGTTCACCAAGCTAAATGGTTGATACCTTTACGCCTACGGGTCAGATCCAGCTGTGGCGCACATTGTGTCTACATATCATTGATGATATCGGTGCGTCTATCGGTGCGTCTATATATTTACTAGAATGTTTCTATCCACATGATTATACCCACAATCGCATGACACGGAATTGTCACATGGAGTGTGAAGGGTATACAATGTACGTGCGAATTTTCAGTTTTCCTCTTGATATTGAAGAAAATAATTTTACTTTGAAACTCCCCAGCTCCGATAACCAACTTGCCCACCAATTAAGTAAACCCCAGATTATTCGCTTTTCCCTCCTGTCCTTTTCACTTTCGCCATCACTGGAAAACCCATTATAGCCTGATGCTTCCGGACTAGACCACCGATGCCCATAAATTTGATGTTCCGAATAGTCGTTATAAGTAGAAATATTGACACTGTGTTTTCAAATAATCCAGATTCGTAGCAATTTAATTTCTTTTTAATTAATTTCCAGATAGTCCCTCGTAATAAGTGGACATCGTGTTGGATCCTGCAGTAGATACTGCTTAGTTGGAACATTACGGGCTCAACTGATTGTGGTAGAAGATTGTTGGCAACATGTTTAATAGGTCTGTCATCGTTAGCTCACAACCGAAGTGTTGTTTCGGCTTTCCTCTGAGCAGAACTTAAATTTCGACAATTTTCGGTGGCCATTTTGGTAGCCATCTTAGCATTTTGAATCGTGATTGGCTACTCATACCCACAAAAACATTGATTTCAATCAATGATGTGTATTGGTGCCGAATTGGCGTTTTGTCGAGTGGGTGTTCGTGAATAACTACATATTTGCCATTTTCATTATTATTGGCGACCATGTTGGACGCCATCTTGAATTCTGTATTTTCCCCAAAGCGGATTTTAGCGGATTATGGATATGTTATACACGAGATTCTCCCGCATCGAATGACAACAAAACCGCTTACCAATTCCTTCTGGGTCTAACCCTCTGACGACCATTCTAAATATCTGCCATTTTCCATATTTTGACCGCCATTTTGGCAGCCATTTTAAGACAAAGCGCCAATTTGGGTTTCATTGAATTCAAGTATTTATAGATAATGGTATGCCCAACTTACATTGTACAGTTCTGTCCATTTCTTGTTGATATATGACTGGAATCCCAATGGCGATTTTTGTGGAATTTTATACCGCGTTCTGTAAAATCAAATTTTTGAGGGTGTAGATGAGTCTGGGACCCCATTTATGGTATCTTTCATTGCTCAAATGCTGAATTAACATGAATAAGCCTAATCAATGTCGCCAGTCTGAACCATTATCAAACAACAGGAATTGATCTTTAAGATATTAGGCAAAAACTTCAAATTTTCGAGTTTAGGCCGCGTTTTGGCAGCCATCTGGGCGAGGGGTTCCATTTTTTCTATTGATATGTGGCATAATACTTTACCTTCGCAAAAATGTTTACATTTGTATAAATATGGCAACATTTGTTCTCATTATGTCAAATTAATCTCAGTCAGAATCTCTTTTGACTAAAGGTGGCCATGTTGGACGCCATCTTGGATCCTGGATTTTGCCCAAAGCGGATTTTAGCGGATTTTGGATATGTTGTAGCAGAGATTCTTCCGCGTTGAATGACACCGAGATCGCTTCTTTACCAATTTCTTCTGGGTCAACCCCTTTTTTTGCGTACCACGACCACACTATTATGGTTGCTTTATATTGCTTTAAAGTATTTTTTATTTTTATTTTCTGTTAATTTTGGTAAATGTTTATTATAAATTGCCAAATTCTGCATGAAAAGTGTTTAAAATTGGACAAGATATCCCTCTCAAAATGTATATTAACATTTCCTCTTCAATTTAGTAATACTATGGTATATATAAGGGCATACTTCAGTTATACGAGATGCATCAGCTAGTAAAATTGAAAAAAAAATCTTAATTTTTTTGGCTTTATTTTGAGGATTGACACTAATTTTTAGGATGCCTCATATTGGAAAAATAAACCACTACTGCTCGATATAATCCATTTTTGATTTCAGTAAGGTCTATATTTTGATAAAATACTATAAGAAACGCTGTGTTTCACACATATACATATATATAGGAATCAGGGAGCTAAATGTGTTCTAGAGTCGGGGAGCGAGTACACCGTGGAATACTAAAGGTGAAGGTAACTGAAGAATGACCTTCACCTGATACATGCGACACGTTATTAAAGGATGACATCGCGTTTATTTGATTTGTACATAATATCTAAATAATTTAAACTGGCCGGTGAATGAATGGGGGAATGTATTTTTTTGAGCGGGAAATTTATTTAACTAGCTGCTGTAGTTCTGGGTTTTTCCAGATCAAATTTGGCTGTGAGATAGCCCTGTCGTAGACTTGGGGATTTATTTTAAAAAGTAAACACATGACCTATGGGAAACCATTTAGTTCAGTGATTCCTACAGATACTCCCTGGCTGCCATCTTGGCACCCAATTTTTATTCTAATGAGCCAGAATAGCCACAGATTATGGTTCATCTCAGTTCCGTCTCAAAGGTATAACTTCAGATTTGAACATAGAAGACTACCCTCGAATATTAACTATGACTATTACATGGATTTGTTCTTACCAGCGGCAACAACTGAAAGGAACAAACTGCCGGAATCTACAAAGGGCAGCAGTACAATCGAAGAATTCAAAAAGGAACTCAGCCGTGACAATATGCGTCCACCAGCCCATTTTTATCATAGTAAATGCCGTAAATCTCATATCCTTCATACCCGGTTAAGACTGAATTGTAGCCACCTGAGTGGTGACCTGACAGATAATCATGTAAAAAATTCTCCCTTCTGTTTATGTGGGGAACTTGAGACAACTTACCGCTATCTCTTTGAATGTACTTTCTATAAAGAGCACAGAAGAGAACTATATGACTCCCTACCCAATGTTGCCCTATCTGAAAACACTCTATTGCGGAGATCAAGGGAGCTTAGCCTTCGCGAAAAGAAACAAATATTTAATGCAGTTCAGACATATATCATGAGAACAAAAAGATTTCCATGATTCAATCACCTGTACGGACAGCGAATTGCTTTGGACTCTGGTCGAGTTTTGCGGCAGCATGATATTCCTCACTATACATGTCTAAATACTTATTGACCAATGCAACATATTAATAACTGCGCTTGACCCCCTCCCATGGCGCCTGACACACGAAGAATAGTATAGACGAGCATCATTATTATTACTATTACGTAACAACTCAACTAAATTATTGAACACTCCTCACAACTACCCCCTCTCCCAGCATCTCATCCCCTTTATCTCTCTCTCTCCCGTCCTCTCTATGTCTTTCTCCTTCACAATCTCTCTCCTTGCTTCTCACGACACCAACATTATACTATAATTATGATAGTTTCATTCCTTCCCGTCCGACCCCCCCTCTACACTTAATGAAGAGTGGGCGCGAAACAAATGGGGGAGCAAACTTGTGTTTAATCCCCTTTCCAATCATCCGATTATATATATTATTCTGTCTTACTGTAAAATATTTGTCAAATTTTTAAACATGTTATTTTTTGATTGGAATAAAATATGTTTACATCAAAGTTCTTCCCATTCCTTTCAAAAGTATGGCCAGAATCACAAAAAGTTTCTCTTTAAAATTAAAAATTAATTTGTCATGCCCCATGCAGAACTGGGACAACCAGAATAGAACATATAGTTCTCAGCTAATTATCTAACACGTATAATAACCAAGTGAGTCACAATTTGCAACCTTTTCGGAAAACTTAGAATAATGTTCGGGATATATGTAAAAAATGAAGTTTTTACCTAATTTGGAAGCCATCTTGAGCAATTTGGTCTACAAACACCGTAGTGTGACAAATTAAAGATAGACCAAAACAATAAACATCGTTCACACCAAAGGTAGTTATATTTTACTTGAAAAATGGTCCAAATCTGAAAAGAGATTTTTTGGCCGATATTTATGTAAAGTTTGTGACAGAAAAATCCACCATTTCTGGTGATGTCAATAGTAACAATTAACCGTGGTGCATCAGACATGTTAGTATTCATTGTATAGAATGCAGAATAGCCAATTGTATATATCAACCACAACTTGTAAGCAGTTGCAGGGCACGCTGGGGCAATATTTACCATTTTCCATATTTTGGTGGCCATTTTGAGCCACACCCATGAAACAACTACCCCTTTCATTTTCCTCTTTTCTTTCCGAACAACTCAACTTAAGTTTGGTGGCATGTGGTGGTTTCTTTGTTGCTGTCATGATGTATCAATCAAAAAATTATTATGGATAGTGTAGGAATCAGTACCATCAATGCTAGAGGTTTGGGTGAGAGCAGAAAACGTGCCGAGGTTTTTAATTATCTTCGAACGCAAACAGCTACATTGTATGTTTGCAAGAAACACATTTTACGTCGGACTTAGAAGATTCTCTTCAGGTAGAATGGGGTGGAGATATCTATTTTAACTCTTATAATTCTAGATCTCGAGGAGTAGCATTTCTCTTTAAACGAAGTAACGATTTTAATTATATGGTGCACAAAGTTGAAAAGGTTGGAAAGGGGATGGGGCTTGTTATGGATTTAACTGTTAGTGGTTCTCGCCTCACGTTAGCTGGCATGTATGGGCCAAATTCAAATGATCATTCCTTCTTCGAAAGTATACAACAGGTAATAACTGACATTGGAAATGAATCTGTAATTATCTGCGGAGACTGGAACATTGTCATGAATCAAACGAAAGATACCAAATTTTATTCACGTGACAACTGTCCAAAAGCTAGAAAAGCTGTTGAAGAATTGATGGGGTCCCAACGTTTATGTGACGTTTGGTGTCGCTTGAAAAACAAATATACGCGATTTACTTGGTGGTCGAAGAACAGAAAACAAATTTCCCGCTTGGATTATTTTCTAGTTTCGGAACATATCGTTCCGTTAGTTGATCAAATAGTTGTTTTACCAAAATAAGAAAACATTTCAGACCACTGCATGGTAGAAATAACCATAAAATTTAGCAATTTTAAATGGGGCAGAGGTTATTGGAAAATGAATAACATGTTATTGGGAGACGAAATCTATAAAGCGGGAGTTACAAAGAAAATAAGCGATGTTTTAGATCAATACCGAGTAAAAAACGCAAACTTAGAGGGGCGAGAATATTTTAGTATCAACGACCAACTCCTGTTCGAAATGCTTCTCGTTGAAATAAGAGGCTTTACAATAATGTTTGCTTCGAGGATTAAAAAAACAAAATTGAACGAACAGGCCAAAATAGAAAAAGAGTTTACAAACAAATTACGATAAAAACGACACTGTCACATTGCAAAAAATAGAAGAACTTTCGACTAAACTACACGAGTATGAAGAAGAGATTAATATTATTCACCATAAGGTGTCTGACCTGTTCATGCCCTCTGGATATTTAGTCCTTAGTTGGATAATCCAGTTTTGTATTGTTTCGCCGACATCGAGTATTGATTGTTCTCGATGTCTGAGTCTGTGTGAGGCTAGTGACACGATGTGAGAGGTAGTTGTGTTTACTGACTAGCTGTTTGTGAGCATTTGATGTATCCCTAATGAGTTGATGGATTCTTGGTGCAAGAGTTTAAAATTATAGTTGGTGGGGGTTTATTTTTTTATAAACTGTTTGTTGAGTGCTAATGTCAAGTGTTTGATGTATATGTCCTGTCGGGTTTCTGAGGGGTGTACCACTAAGTTATTGGCCAGTATTAGGGAGTTGTATACTGGCCAGGGCTTTGGCAATGTTGAGTATATTTGTTAGATTGTTTGTGCTTGTGCTTGGTGCATCAATACTGTGACGTATTGTACGTCTTTTGGCCTTCAGAGGGCGTTTGTGTGCTAGGGTATCTTTGTTCAGTCTGAGTTCAGTGACTGAAATGAAGTAGGGGTTGTTGACCTTTTCCTTTTTTAGGGATTCTAGTCTGACCATATTCCTCTAGATCCAATTTGAGTCTTGTTAGGAGTGTGCCTATTGCTTCTTCTTTCAGTTAGTGAGAATGAGGCATTAAGTTCAGTGCTTTTGGCAATGAATTCCGATTTGTTTTGGTCAAGTCGGAATTGTGTGAGGTCTTTGTTGATTTGTATAATGTTGATTGAAGCTTCAAGGAGTGTCTCTTTTTGTCTTTGTGCGTGTGGCTCCTGTGTGCAGATATTAGTTGGTTGGATACTAACTCGTTGACTAAGAGGTATGAGTCGTTCGGTCAAGCAGCGGTTAAGAAAGTCTATGTGTTGTTCCGCTTTGACGATTTTAATTCGGACATTTCTCGTGGCCTTGTATAAACGAATTTTGTCTCGGGGGGATATTGATTTTCACGTGTGGAGTTTTATCGTGTGTTTTGGCTGGATTTGATAGGACACGCCTTCGTTTGGCTTTCCTATTATCCGTGTTCGAGTTTAGTTCACCAGTGTCGAGTTGTTCTGCCATAAATCGCTGGATGATGATGCGAGTGTAATATGTGTAGCCATATAGTAAGAAGTTGGGGTGATTAGTTATAAGATTATAGTTTAGCAAGGGAAGCCTAACTGTCTTAGTATAGCGTTGGTCGAGTTGAGTTCTCGTAAGTTGCTTGTTAAGTATGATAACTTAGGTGATAAGTATGTGGTATACTAGTACTATGTTTTATAGTTTAGTGGTTTTACTGATTTCGCTTGGGTTAAGCTCTTCAGGTGTTTGTCACGATCAGCAATCGATAATTTAAAAAAAAAATAATAATAATAATAATTATCGATACCAACTTCAAATTACTAGGTGTTAATTTCGACCTTAATGCGGAAAATATTTTTCACGAAAATTACAGCAATGTATATTGCCGTAACGAGGAAACAATCATTACAATCATTACAATCAGAGAAATTATGTAATGAAGAATATATTTGTCCGATTTCAAAGAAAATTCAAAAATATAAGTTCTGGGTCAAAGTCTTATCGGCATGGACAAAATTTAATAAAAAAGTCAACGATTTCAATCCAAATGTGTTATTCCAGTCAGTGTGGTACAATAAGGATATTGTCATAAACGGAGACACAATATACATACACAAATGGGAAGCGAAAGGAGTGCATACGATTTTAGAATTTTTTGACGCGAACGGTAACATACTTCAGATTTCACAATTCGGTAAGAAATTTTCAATGAAACCAAATGTATTATGAAATATATGAAATGCATGAACATATCGAGTCGAATAATAGCAAAAACACATAGACCTGGTATATCTGATAGCTTCCGTATTATTGCAGGAGTTAATAAAAAAATTAATAAAACAAAAACTTTAAAAACTATTTAACTGATACTTTTCTTTTACTTTCAGAAGTACAAAACCCTGCCACGTGGGTTCTGTAATGGAGCTATGTAAAATCGTGGCATATTCCAAAGGACGAATAAACATATATAAAAAAAAATGATATGCCTCACTTACATTACACAGTTCTGTTTTATTTCCTGTTGAAATATGACTAGAATCCCAATGTGATTTTTTTTTATTCTATACCGCATTCTGTAAAGTCGAATTTCTGAGGGATTGGAAGTGGCTAGGACGCCAATAATTGCATATTTCACTGCTCCAATTATCAGATAAAATACAAAATAAGTCAAATTTCTCAACCATTTCCAAACAGCATAGATTGATCTAGAAAATATAAGTGAAAAAACGTCATATTTTCAACTTTCGGTGGCCATTTTGGTGGCCATCATGGATGGGGAGTTTCAATTTTGCCCTATAAAAGTGTCATTATGTCTTAGCTTCACGAAAATATATACATTTGTATACAATTTATTAAGAGTTTCCTGCTATAATTTGCATCAAACTGACTTAGGGCCTCGTCTGAAAAACCGCGGCCACTATTGGCCATGATGGCTGCCATCTTGTCTGAAGTCTACACAGCCACTTTTTTTTCTTGTAACATTGCTTAAAAGTTGAAGGACATACTAAGGAACAAAATGAGTTGGGTTAAGTCCCAGGGGTGGTGCAAGGGTACCTCCATTAGCTCCCGGACTAATAGATTTATATATATAATTAGTACTCAAATCAGGGTTTATTAATGTTATTAGTAAACATGTGCCTTTTTCGTATTGGAATACAATTTACTTTGAAATTTCCCGCGGTGATTGTTGTTCCACTTTAATAATTAAAAGCTTTGAAATTTCCCGCGGTGATTGTTGTTCCACTTTAATAATTAAAAGCTAGGGTTTGATTGTTTTCTCATGTTGGAATAATATTTTGCGCTTTGATTACAGACAACATATACATTTATGCTAACTTTGCCGATAACCTGCATATATTGATCGTGAAAATGGTACACTATCTTTTAATTATGGCCCTATTATTGTCAAAAACCCAAACCAGATTGTTTGTACTATTTCAGAAAACACAATATATCAACAACGCGAAATTGTTATTATTTTAATAATTCTTCATTTGAATCAAATTAATTCCCGATAAACATAAGAAAATGAGTGTGATGAAAATTTGGCTATGAAAGTTATGAAATGTGTTTAGCAAGATGTATAAAGATGTTACGCTCAGCTTAAATCTTCAGTGGAGTGTTTCCCCACACTATAAAATCTTCAGCATAATTTTGTTATCTTTTGCATTTGTTTTCAATTGGATGCTGAGGATCTCGTTATAATTAGTCATGCAGTTTAGTTTGCTTTCCAGGTATGAGGGATATCCTTTCTAACAACACATTTGTTGGTGTGGTGGATGAGGAATATTCCTTGATTCAACACCAAACTAAACTATACCTGATGAACACAGCGAAATTAAGGTAGGTCTGTCTTTCATCTTTTCTACAATATTCAATAGTCACAATAGCTCGTTGTATTCCAGTTATTGTTAGGGCCAAATAGAAAAAGATGTTTGGTTCTCAGACAATTTTTTTCTGGACTCATGAGGGATAGGTTTTTAGCTAAACTTTACAAAGAGCTATTGCCATGGGTTGGCGGTCGTCATCCGTGCATCCGCCAAAATTTCCTTTGGCATGCCCTACAGGCATCCGATCTTCACCAAACTTCATATGTAGCTTCAGGGTGACCTATAGATGGGAGTTTTCCGAATGTGAATGAAATCGTTTTCTACCTAGAAGTCTTGACAGCATGTCACAACACCGCTGTGCGGTGCCAACAATGAATGGCTGACAAAATTGCCATTACAAGTGTTCATAATTATGTACTAGTAAAAAACGATTAATATCAGCTGATCCCAGAATCAGTCTCTATGGCGAGAGTGCGATTATGGATTATCCACGAATGAAAACTGCTGATCTTCGGAGTGACCACTAAATGAGAGCCACAAATGTTTTTTTTCTAATTTCATTGAAAACATGGCCACCAGGGGCCATTTTGGATTTTTATGTGTACCCATACCATGTATGGTACACATAATGCCGATGTCCGGATCAACCATCCGTCGTTCGTCCGTCTGTCCGTAGACACTTGCTATCCGATTCATTTACTTGAATATTTTTTTATCGGATCTTGTTAAAATTTTATGTGCATGTTTATGATGACACACTCCTCACCTGTATAGTTTTTGGTATCGATCGGTTTAGAAATTATTAACACTTTGCATCCGCACATAGGCATGAGCTATCCGATGCTGTAACCAAAGTATTTTTTGTCCGATTGTTTTCATAATTGATATGTAGGTTTATAATGACACACCCCTCACCTGTATAGTTTTTGGTATCGATTGGTTGATCGGTTTAGAAAATAATTAATCCTGCACACAAATGCTATCTGATGCATCTAAGTCAAACTGTTTTCTTCTGATATGCCTCATATTTTTTACCTAGGTTTTCTTAGCACGTTCTTTATCTGTATGGTTTTTGGTATCGTTTAATTAACCCTTTTCAAACTTATGTTTACTTAGAACTCACGCAAGCTGCTATGACTCAAAACATTTTTCATCTGATCTACATGTGGTCCTCACCCAGAAATACAGATCAAGTTCAAATTTGCTCCCAGAGCTGTCAAATTTAAGTGATTGATGATTCTTTACTCCAGTTTGTGTGCAATAGTAATTTACCCCCCCCTGTTGAAACATGTTCATGGCATTAATACAAATAGTCCATTGTCCATTTGTAGGATGTTCTAGAGCATGGCTGTTTAGAGAATTGTTGTTTACAGAGACACTGTTGTCTTATCTTGAGAAAAAAATTAATCCACACATTAGTTCCATCATATGATGTCATTGAAAATGATTAACCCTCTCCACACATTATATGTTCATTCTCCTATTCTATGTCCAGGTTGATCGTGATCTACTTTTCACTTGCATGTATTTCATGATTAAAATTAACCTATTCCATAGACACATGATAGGCAGATTTTAAATTATCTCTTTCGCCTTGGGCCAGGTTCACTAAGAATTTCTATAAGCCACCAATTGAATATTCATCATTTGAGGAAATATCTTATTTTGAAATTCCCTCTATTGCATTTGGGCTGCAGGATAATAATAATGGTTCTGGTATTCTTGAAGCTGACTTATTGGTCAAATATTTTTCACCCAATCACTTTTATAATCTCATTCAGGTTGATCGTGACACATTCTTCACGTGTATAGATTTTGGTATTGATTGAATGTTTTTGAGAACATTAACCCAACATTTAATAATATTTCTGCTGTTACAGACATTGTATCTTTCCAATGATCAGCTTAGAATAAAATTAACCATAGGTATACTGTACGCGATCCAATGTTATGACTCTAATATTTTCAATTTGACCCTTCTCATATCTCTCCTTTAGTTATCTGATAATTCTGTATTAAAATATTTTATATTCAACCATTATCAATCATATGTAATATCAAGGTCTATACACCCCTCACTTGTATAGATGTTCAGGTGTTTGTTGGTCTCTAATCTCAATCATCCCATAACTTTTACTATGCAGCTAACACAACAACATAATCTGTTATGACTCGAGTTCCATTGTAAGAAGTAAATAAATAGAGTTATTATGATGTTAATATTGTAACTATTATATCTTTAACAGCTATGGTGCATCTGTCTGACTGTGGTTGGGCA
The DNA here is from genome assembly GCA_032622095.1 of Siphonodentalium dalli. Classification (NCBI taxonomy): domain Eukaryota; kingdom Metazoa; phylum Mollusca; class Scaphopoda; order Gadilida; family Siphonodentaliidae; genus Siphonodentalium; species Siphonodentalium dalli. Next base: position 61,050,173 of record CP136068.1, read on the forward strand.
TAATTATCTTTATCAATCTATCACACATACATGTATCTCTGTTGGAGTGACCTAATAGGTTGAAATCGAATGTCATATCCATGTTCCTATTGTGTTTAAATGAGCAAGTTGCTCAATAAGTCTGATTCCACTATGAAACTAATAAATAATAGTACGCTGTGAATTGTTGATATTCTTGCACTCATAAAAAGATCGCTATCGCCAAGGTATGGGTTAAACATCTGCCGATCGTGATCGGCCTCTCGTTCTTTATATAAATTTATATTTCTTCATGTTGACATATTGTATTACCTAACTTTCCGCATTCCTAATCACTCTATTGACTGTAACAGATGAAATTATCCCCCATCCAAATTGAGCTACAGTGTCATTGACACTTTCTTAAAATTTTGTAGGGACAATTGTGATCATCTGTAGATGGGAGCTATCAAAAAACATGGCCACCAGTGGCCATCTTGCAATTTACTCTTTACATGACTAAATCCTTTGGCGAACCCTACAGACCACATCCCTCGTCCGATCATCACCAAACTTTGTATGCATCTTCAGGATGACCTTTAGATGGGAGCCATCGATTATTTTCGAAATTCATTGAAAAACATGGCTGCCAGTGGACTACTTGGAATTATTCTTTGCATAAATAAATCCTTTGGCATAAATAAATCCTTTGGCCTCATCCAATCGTCACCAAATGTCATATGGATCTTCGGGGTGACCTCTAGATGGGAATCATCGATTATTTCCAAAATTTGTTATAAAACATCAGCCATCTTGGATTTCAAATTTGAATCCATCGGTACACCCTCCATCCCACTTTTATTGGTGAATTTTTTTTCAAATGAAAATAATTTCATCTACACAATACAAGCCCTTTACTGTAACTTTTTGACTTTCCTTCTTTTATCATTCTATTCATTGCTCAGCAAAAAATTAACTCATTCCCAAGTTGAGCTATACTGTCATTGACACTTTCTTTGTTTTTAGCTCACCTGAGACGAAGTCTCCGGTGGAGCTATAGTCATCACTCCTCGTCCGTCGTCCGTCCGTCCGTCCGTCTGTCTGTCCGTCCGTCCATCAAGAATCATCTTCTTCTCCAGAACCGTAAGACGGAACAGGTTCATATTTGGTGTCGATGTTCCCTAGGTGAATCTCATTCAGATTTATTCAAATGAAGTCATCAGGTCAATTAGTTGAAAAAGCAGGGCCACAACTTATAGTAATTCTTAAAATGACTTTTTCTCAAGGAATATTGTGCCGATTAAGCTTATATTTGGTACGGAGGGACCTTGGTTGACTAGGGTTCAGATTTGTTCAAATGGGGTCACTGGTTCAAATACGGGCAGAGCCAGGGACATAACTTTAAAAACAAAAAATTTAATTTTTGCATTTTGACCTTTAATTTTTTTTTAGGACCCATCACAGCCTCATATTTCTTACCAAGATTTTCTTAGCATGTTCTTCATCTGTATGGATTTCGGTATTGTTTATTTAACCCCTTCCACTCTTGTTTTGATATAGAATTCATCCAAGACAGGATTACTCAAACATTTTTCATCTGATCAACACCAAATTTGGTATATGAATTTTTGACACTCATATACAGATCAAGTTAAAATATGGGTTTGATCCAATATATTTTAACAGAGTTATGGCCCTTTATAATTCACACCTCTTTGCTATGCACTATTAATTTTTAAGAGAACACTGAAGCCTGTATTATTGAAAAAGCCAATTTATCATAGTGTGGACACCTGATACTCTTGCTGAAGACTGCTTACTTCAGACCAGTTTACCATCTGTCATTACATGACATGACATTAGCTAAACACCTATTCTACAAGAATAAATAGGAATAGTCCATTGTTCATTTCTCCAAGCCTGGACATAGTGTGTCTGACATTTGCAGAATGAGGTCCCCAGATGGTGAATTTAGTGTTGCTACCCCATACAGCAGGCTAGCATCACCAAATACACCCTCAATTACCTTATTCTGCTTAGGCCTATCTTCTGGGACAATTTTTTTTTTTTTGAACATGTTTTAAAATTTGAAAAAAGTGACACCATTATAACATCTGCAGAGTTATGAAACTTTACTCTTTAATGAAATTATGGAAACATTCCACCCTCCCCCACCCACCCCCTCCCACATGGCCCAGACCCAACCCTATCCTAAGTATATTTTTTTTTGGGGACCTAATTCTACAAATGTCAGACATACTAAATTCAGGTTTGGCCATTTCATATTATTTTTTTAATCACCACTTATCCAGATGAAATCATACCACTAATTTTCAAAGAAAAATGGGGGGGGGGGTATGTACTGGATTAAATTTGTCTTCTATCTGTCAGGCTTCCATCTGTCTGCCTGTTGAGATGTCTATCCATCCATCTATCAACAATTGATTTCTTCTCCATAATAAAGACGGAATGTGTTTATATAGTTCAGTGTGCATGTTCCCTAAGTGTCTCACAATCAGATTTGTTCAATTAAGTTCATCACATCAAATACATGTAGGTGCGAAGCCAGGACAATAGGAAATTATACTTGCCGTGACGCCTCAGTTGTAGACTACATGATTTGTTCTTTAAATGCATTGCCTCTGACCTTAGATTTCGCAGTTGGTGAGACAAATAAATTATTCTCAGATGTACACAAACGTATCTCAACCAAATTATCAGTGCACATAAATACTCCTACTGATAAACGAGAGTACAAATTTTATAATATTTTTACCCCTAAATGGGATTCCTCCAAATCAACTGAGTATATATGGAACATGGACCCTATGGAAATTTCTGAACTGCGATGTTTGTTAAATAATTGTTCGCCCTCTACCGCTAGTAATATACAAGTAAATGAAATAGTTGGCAGGATATCTCATATACTTCTTAAGTCGTCGTATGACACTTTTGGACATAACATTAGAAAGCCAAAAAAATGAAGAAGAAAAAATAAAACCTTGGTTTAACTCAATATGCCACAAAGTGCGCAAGGAATATCATAAAGTCGTGCGATGTCACAAGCAACAGAAAAACGAAAGTACACGACGACTTGTACGCGAAATGTCTATTAAATATAAACACACAATGGATAATGCAATAACATTGCACAGAGAAAATATCACGTATGAAATTTCGAAACTTAAAAAAGAAAACTCGAGGAAATTTTGGTCCTTACTTAATAAACGAGATAAAAATACGCATAACGTAATAAAAATAGTCTTACTGGAAGAACATTTTCGAGTACTAAATTCTGAGACAATTACTGGAGATTTACATATGAACAATGAGGTAATCACTACGAACGACCACTTAAATAGACCGATAACTAGAGAAGAAGTAACGACCGCTATTAAGAGTTTAAAATATAAGAAATCCCCAGGCGAGGATGGAATTCTCAATGAATATATCAAGGCATCCTCTGACACCCTCATAGACATTTATTGTAATACATTTAATTTAGTTTTTGAATCAGGTTGTGTCCCAGAAATATGGGGTATCGGAACTATCATCCCTCTTTATAAGAATAAAGGTGATAAGGGAAATCCCAAGAATTATAGACCCATTACCCTTTTGAGCTGCTTAGGGAAACTATTTACAAAGATTTTATCAAATAGATTATATACTTATATTGAAGAAAATGAAGTTATGCGCGAGAACCAGGCAGGTTTCAGAAAAGGCTACTCCACAACTGATAACATTTGTTTTACACTTATTATCGGAAATCACAAAGGCATTCAATAGGAATTTGTATTGCGCTTTTATAGACTTCGAGAAAGCATTCGACAAGGTATGGAGACAAGCACTTTGGTACAAACTTTCGAATATTAACATAAATGGTAAATTGCTCACAATTATAAAAAATATGTACACTAACATTAAGTCGAAAGTTAGATTGGGCGATCAAATATCCGATTGTTTCCCTTGCTTATCTGGGGTAAGACAAGGTGAAAACCTATCACCCCTGTTATTCTTGCTTTATCTGAACGATCTGGAAGATTTTCTTAAGTCAGAAGGTGGTGAAGGACTACTTAAAATGTCAAGAGATATTGATACTCACTTGAAGATGTACGTCAAATTATTCATTGACTCTGACACATTAAATTATTTGACTTATTTGGTTCTGATATAAGCCTGTAGTGGACTTATAGCTTTTATTCTGTTGGATGGCGTGGGCCACATCTATAAAGAGCATACATCTGATGCTGAAATAGACCCATACTGAGCTTATTTGTTTTTGTTTTTTTTATTTATTTAATTAAATTTTTTAGATAAAAATGTTTAAAAAACCGACATTGTATAACATCTGCCAGGGTACCCAGAGTCTCCGCACCAAAATTAGTTGAAATTGGACCAGCAGTCTGGGAGAAAATCCGGACAGACAGACAGATCCTACTCTTGGAAGTAGTCAGCCAACACAAGCATCTCATTATAGCATTTAATGAAAACAGATCATGAGCAACCCAAATTGATACTGTGTGTGCCAATGCATGGCAGAAGCTGTCTGTACTTAGGCAATACAAATTCGTTCTCGATAGATCTACTTTGGAAAAATGTTATATTACCATAGTTAGACCTATACTTGAATATGCGAGTACTGCTTGGGGAAACTGTAATATCACTGATTCATTGAACATAGAACTATTCAATATGATGCAGCACGCATAGTAACCGGCGTAACTAGATCTATCAGTTTTTAAACCCTGTTAGAAGAAACTGGATGGGAACTCTTAAGCAAATGGCGAGAGAAATCCAGATTATACCTATTCCACAAAATGATACAAGCCAAAGCCCCTAACTACCTGAACAATTTTCTTCCTGCTTGTGTATCTGAGGCATCCGAATCAAACATGGAAACTCGAAATGCGAACGACTATAGAGTCCCTAGATGGAATACTAAATCGCATGAAAAACTACCTCTCTGGAACCATATCTGAATTTGACGTATTTAAAAAGGAAATTAACATTAATGTAAAACAAAGGAAGCCTTGGTACTATTGCTCATACAATCGAAGAGCTCAGATATTACATACTCGCCTGTGTACTGAATGTAGTAACTTAAATAGTCACAAACTCTCTAATTATATATCCGATACTGACCGTTGTGTGTGTGGTGGATTGAAGACACGTATCATTTTATTTTCCAATGCCTGCAATACGAACACGCCCGCCGCGACCTTTTGTCTACCCGACAATCTTACACTAACTGACACATTATTTCTTTATGGAGACGACAATCTAAACAAAAACTACAACCGCCGCATATTTAAATCATTTCAAAAATTCATTCTGGACACAGGAAGATTCAGTGAATGATGTACATGAGCATCCTAGAATCCACATCTGAGCTTCGTATATCATATATCAGGCATGTAGTCGCACTAAAACTACAATACTCCGCATGCATATTTATTAGCAACGGCCGGGACCATTCAAGGGTTTATGGTATTCTGCCAACATGCACATAATGCACAACCATGCATGTTTTTCTTCTGTTCTGCTCTAAGCTAAACATAGTTTTATTTCCACCCCAACTACCATATACACCTACTGTCTACTATTATGATAAACGATTTATAATTAATGAACACATATACTGTGTGGGCTTCGCTTGGTACAGGGATGACTACAAAAAGCTCACGCTTTACTTTCGTTCCTTTTCCAACCAAATACATATATCTATACATAATTATATGCAAATGGAACAGAGCGAAATTTATTTACTGTGTATACATGTATATAAAAGTTTGTAAAATAAAATGAATTGTGTTGGTGTATGGAGAATAAACAATGTTTAAACTACTCTTTTATATATATAGATGAATGGAACCACCGGTAATCACTATAGACAGTGTATATTATGTGATAACATTTTGCTGTTAAAGTGAACACTTGTAATAACAATTTGGTCAGCCATTCATTGTTGGGTGCCACACAGCGGTATTGTAACCTGCTATGTCAGACTTCTAGGTAGAAAAGAATTACATTCACATACAATTGATGAAACAGTACACGGGACAGTGCACCGTGGCAATCTTTTCAGCACTTTAACAAAGCAACAAATACTAATGAGGGTCGCCATTGTAAAGTTTGGGGATGTACTCGATCTCGGTTCTGGTTATGGTGTACTGGATATCATGTTCGACAAAGAGAGGTAACTCTACTATCTGGAGTTTGATATATAGTGGAGTTTTGAAACATGCACAGCCGGGTGGAAATTAATTTATTACAGGGCGATAAACACTGGCGATGCGCAAGCTTTTTAGTTTTTAGCTCAACTTTACTTGTAAAGTTTGAGCTATTGCCATGGGTCCGTCCGTCTGTCCATCAACAATTTCCGTTAGCACACCCTACAGGTCACATCTCTCATCCGATCATCACCAAACTTCATATGGATCTTCGGGGTGACCTCTAGATTTGAGCCTCCTATTTTGACAGAACTTTATTAAGAAACATTGCCACCAGTGACCATCTTGGATTTGAAATTTGAATCCATCGGCACACCCTGAAGCCCGCATTTATTGGAGAATTATTTTCATGCTTATTTAGGATGAGATGGGAGCTATCAATTTAAATGATTTTCGATGAAAATTTTTGCAGCTGGCAGCCATCTTGGATTTTATCTCTTAAATCCTTTAGCACAGTCTACATACCACATCCCTCATCTGATCATCACCAAACGTCATATGCATCCTCGGTGTGACCTGTATATGGGAGCTTCCCTTTTTCCCCCAAAATTTGTTAAAAAAACATGGCTGCCAGTGGCCATCTTGGATTTTACTCTTTGTATGACTAAATCTTTTAGCACAACACAGCAGGTCACATCGCAGGTCACATCTCTAATCTGATCATCACTAAACTTCATATGGATCCTCGGAGATGGGAGCTTGACATTTTTTCTGAATTCTGTTAAAAAAAAATGGCTGCTAGTGGCCATTTCGGATTTTACTCTTGTATGACTAAATCCGTTTAGTATTAAATCGACATACCAACTTTCTGCATTCCCTATTGCTCCATTATCTGTAACATTTGTCAATAGCCCCTCTCCAAGTTGAGTTTCAGTGTCATTGACACTTTCATTTTATGTGGCCTAAGATCTAAAATGTAAGCTCTGTGTTTTTGTCCTCCAAATTTTTCAAAGTACAGGGGACTATAGAAATGATCTTCATCCATCCTTCCGTCCGTCCGTCGAACCAGATTTGGGTACCTTAACTATGTAATCAACTCATCCTAAATTTTGTATCCTGTTTACCTAAAACTTCAGGACTTTATTACTGACACATCTCGAAGATGTGCAACAGGTATTGTTTTGATGGAAATGTTTTTTAATTTAGAGTTATCCACCCTTCCTTGATTTTGAGTGAATATGCACTTGGGTGCTTTAATTGTGAACATCTCTTACAATTTGTATCCTATGCACTTAAAACTTTAGGACATTGTTACTGACACATTGAAGATGTGCAACATATTTAATGACTATACACTTTGTATCATATTGTTTTAATCAACTCCTCCTTGCCACCTTCATCGGGGGACATATTGGTCAGTGATGTCTATTTTAATCATGATGAGCCTCACACAGTTGATGATCTTCAACTTCTGATGATTAATTACCATATTTGGTTTGATTTTGATAAAAAATAGACAAACTAAGGGCAGGTATAATAAATCGGACAAACCTTGTTTTCGATCGCAATAGTGATATTGTTATGAATGGTCCACATATCAAATGTGAATGTAATGGTTGAATTTGTATAAATTATTGCGATATGAATGAAACTGGTTGAGATTTGTTCAAGTTATCATGCTAACAGACCTAAATTTTCCTGAAATTGCCAAAAAAAATAGACGAACTAAGGCATAACTCTGGTTAGAAAGTACATGTCGAGTTATCTGTGACTAAAATATACTCCCAGCACTAATGCAGGGCGCCTGGGTGTGAACCGCACTGGCTTTATACCATACAGTGACTCCAGCATACAACCAGTAATTAATTAGCTCTCCATATTCCTTTCATATCTCATGCAGCCTGTGGGAGCATGGGCAGGGCACCCTGGCAAATTAATCACCGTTTATTATTCGATGTATAAAATGTTAAATTGTATTGTTATTTTTAAAGGAAAAACAGAATTGCAATTAGCCAATAAAACGATAAAAACAATTATGACGCAGCAAAACAAAGTTATCAAACGAATTATATTTTTTAGAAAATCAGCAAAATATAATTGAATTAGTTTCCAAAACGACAATTTAACGCTTTAGTTCGTTCAATGCAAACGGAACCCAAAACCATGTATTTCCTATAAACAATGCGAAAACGATCGTGCATGAACATGTTTTTATCGCTAATTGTATGAATTCAGTTCTTTCTAATTTCGGGTGTAGATTATATTTAAGAAATAAATACACGGTGTAGAGGTGTGTATGGTCAAGTTGTACCACAAAAAACTGATTGTAGGACGACGCGTAGCAGAGTCCTACAATCAGTTTTTTGTGGTACAACTTGACCATACACACCGATACACCGTGTATTTATTTCTTTTGTAATACGACTGAAAGTTTATGGTCACAATTCGACTGAATAGTCAACGAAATACTGCGCTTTTTCGGTCTCAGGTGATAAAACATTTCGTGGTGTAATTCGTATTGGGCGTACTCGATTTCTGTGCATGGAGTACTCTTGTAATGTCTTGTCTTGTTATGAAATTCCCCCGTTGACTTTTCGAGGCACCTCTTCTAGAAATAATCGTTGTGATTGGCTAAAAAACGATGTGTTTTCAGCGGCGCCCGTGCGTTTCATTTAAATTGTACAGGAAATACGATTTCGGTCATTTCTGTTTTGAACGTTGTTGGGACAACATGAATATGATCATCGACTATGGACCATTTTCCTTACACAAAGCGATCTAAATGATCTAGTTTACTAAACTAATCTTATTCCCCTTCTGTATACTGGTGAACAGACGCTTTCATTTTCAACTTGATTCCGAAATATCGAATATGATCGAGATTCGAATCGACGAATGCACAGCCCGGCCCCATGGATTTATTTTGTCATTTAATATACTTATTAAGTAACTTTCTTTGGTCGTAACATATATCAATATACCATAACATCATTTGGACCATATTCATTGGCAACCAAACTGGTTTCAAGCGACAAATCGCTAGAAAATTCGCAAGATTGTCAAGATGTAGAAAAATTCAAAGGGTTACGGGTGCAGGTGTACTCCGTTGATGCCCCGTTTGCGCGGAGTTAGAAAAGACGGGAAAAGTCGCGTGCGGCGATCTGAATAAACCGATTTTTTTCGTGGTACAATTGGAAAAAGTAGAATTGTACCACAAAACTGGAACGAGATAGCCATGGTAACTCGGGCCACTGGCCAATCAGGACATGGCTTTTAAGCATAGTTAGGCAGGGTCGTATTACAATTTTATTTATACATGCACATGGGTAATTTCCGTATTTATCAACGGATTCGAGCCATTGAAGTCTCAAACCACAACCGCGGATTCCAATTATACACTTGGTACATTTCATTTTTGTCAAAAGCTGAAGTTTAATGAAATTAAAAAAATGCAATATATAGTATCAGCTTATTTTTCGATGTGTCACATGATTACGTAACTTACCCACATGCCAGACAGCAGACTGCGGCGACATAACCTTTGATCTACCGCCGACGGACTGGGCCTGGTAAAGCTATTTTTAACATGGCGTAAGGTAATTAGCCTGTCACACGGACTTCTTTTTTAATGGAGCGAGAACGAAATGCTGGGTGTGGGTGCGGACAGACTTATTATACCAAAGGCTCGCGCGGCTGCCCAGAATGCTTCACTCCGAAACCGCTATATCGTGAAATATTTAGTCAACCTATATGAATATCTTTATTGGTTATTATAGAGCTATATTCTCCCGACATATAGCCGTTTTCCAATCGAAAATATATGCACGGGAACTTTGATTTATTTTCAATTTACCAGACCTGGGTGTGGGTGCGGTTCGGATATTCACAGTCATCGGCAAACTATTTAATACTTCTTATACACAAGGCTCGCGTGGCTGTCAGAACGTTTCACTTTGAAACCGTTATATCTTGAAATATTAAGTCACAGCATATGATTCTATTTATTGGATATTATAGAGCTATATTCTCCCGACATATAGCCGTTTTCCAATCGAAAATATATCCACGGGAACTTTGATTTATTATCAATTTACCAGACCTGGGTGTGGGTGCGGTTCGGATATTCACAGTCATCGGCAAACTATTTAATACTTCTTATACACAATGCTCGCGTGGCTGTCAGAACGTTTCACTTTGAAACCGTTATATCTTGAAATATTAAGTCACAGCATATGATTCTATTTATTGGATATTATAGAGCTATATTCTCCCGACATATAGCCGTTTTCGAATCGAAAATATATCCACGGGAACTTTGATTTATTTTCAATTTACCAGACCTGGGTGTGGGTGCGGTTCGGATATTCACAGTCATCGGCAAACTATTTAATACTTATACACAAGGCTCGCGTGGCTGTCAGAACGTTTCACTTTGAAACCGTTATATCTTGAAATATTAAGTCACAGCATATGATTCTATTTATTGGATATTATAGAGCTATATTCTCCCGACATATAGCCGTTTTCCAATCGAAAATATATGCACGGGAACTTTGATTTATTTTCAATTTACCAGACCTGGGTGTGGGTGCGGTTCGGATATTCACAGTCATCGGCAAACTATTTAATACTTCTTATACACAAGGCTCGCGTGGCTGTCAGAACGTTTCACTTTGAAACCGTTATATCTTGAAATATTAAGTCACAGCATATGATTCTATTTATTGGATATTATAGAGCTATATTCTCCCGACATATAGCCGTTTTCCAATCGAAAATATATCCACGGGAACTTTGATTTATTATCAATTTACCAGACCTGGGTGTGGGTGCGGTTCGGATATTCACAGTCATCGGCAAACTATTTAATACTTCTTATACACAATGCTCGCGTGGCTGTCAGAACGTTTCACTTTGAAACCGTTATATCTTGAAATATTAAGTCACAGCATATGATTCTATTTATTGGATATTATAGAGCTATATTCTCCCGACATATAGCCATTTTCCAATCGAAAATATATCCACGGGAACTTTGATTTATTTTCAATTTACCAGACCTGGGTGTGGGTGCGGTTCGGATATTCACAGTCATCGGCAAACTATTTAATACTTCTTATACACAATGCTCGCGTGGCTGTCAGAACGTTTCACTTTGAAACCGTTATATCTTGAAATATTAAGTCACAGCATATGATTCTATTTATTGGATATTATAGAGCTATATTCTCCCGACATATAGCCGTTTTCGAATCGAAAATATATCCACGGGAACTTTGATTTATTTTCAATTTACCAGACCTGGGTGTGGGTGCGGTTCGGATATTCACAGTCATCGGCAAACTATTTAATACTTATACACAAGGCTCGCGTGGCTGTCAGAACGTTTCACTTTGAAACCGTTATATCTTGAAATATTAAGTCACAGCATATGATTCTATTTATTGGATATTATAGAGCTATATTCTCCCGACATATAGCCGTTTTCCAATCGAAAATATATGCACGGGAACTTTGATTTATTTTCAATTTACCAGACCTGGGTGTGGGTGCGGTTCGGATATTCACAGTCATCGGCAAACTATTTAATACTTCTTATACACAAGGCTCGCGTGGCTGTCAGAACGTTTCACTTTGAAACCGTTATATCTTGAAATATTAAGTCACAGCATATGATTCTATTTATTGGATATTATAGAGCTATATTCTCCCGACATATAGCCGTTTTCCAATCGAAAATATATCCACGGGAACTTTGATTTATTATCAATTTACCAGACCTGGGTGTGGGTGCGGTTCGGATATTCACAGTCATCGGCAAACTATTTAATACTTCTTATACACAATGCTCGCGTGGCTGTCAGAACGTTTCACTTTGAAACCGTTATATCTTGAAATATTAAGTCACAGCATATGATTCTATTTATTGGATATTATAGAGCTATATTCTCCCGACATATAGCCGTTTTCCAATCGAAAATATATCCACGGGAACTTTGATTTATTTTCAATTTACCAGACCTGGGTGTGGGTGCGGTTCGGATATTCACAGTCATCGGCAAACTATTTAATACTTCTTATACACAAGGCTCGCGTGGCTGTCAGAACGTTTCACTTTGAAACCGTTATATCTTGAAATATTAAGTCACAGCATATGATTCTATTTATTGGATATTATAGAGCTATATTCTCCCGACATATAGCCGTTTTCCAATCGAAAATATATCCACGGGAACTTTGATTTATTATCAATTTACCAGACCTGGGTGTGGGTGCGGTTCGGATATTCACAGTCATCGGCAAACTAATACTTCTTATACTGGCACGGTATATTTGTTTGGTTCCTATTTTGTCGGTTCATAGATGCTGACCAAAATATTATAGCTGAGTTTAGGCGGAGAAAACTCAGAAAATTTTCGGAAGATTAGTTTGCTACCAGTTAACATACCTAAAAAGAGTGTCTTGCTACCTGTCTTCCTTTTTAAATGTAAGTTAGGTTTTAAAACTTTTAATTTCGTTTATTTATCATTTCAGATTCAGGTTTTTTTTAAAATCATAAAAATTAAATAAAATTTGTTTTAAAGTTAAACTTTGAATTTAAAATTTAAAATTATAAACTTGCAATGAAAAAGACAGTTTTATGTAGTCCAAGTCTTCTTGTACTAAAACCAGCTAAGATATTGGGATGGCGATGCTGGTGTTTAGTCCAAGCCCGCTTGTATACCAATCCTATCACACGAGTTACGCCCACGATCTGTGGCGGGAATTTGTGGTGTATTTTACTCGATTTACCTAGCAAATCAATACATGATGCTATATACATCGGAAAGGCTTACATCTTATGGTCATAATGGTGTATAATAATCTAACTTTAATGTTAAATTACACATAGAATATTCCGGTTGATTGCCACAAACATCGATTTGTTTCTCTGTTTGTTTACGTTTTAACCGAAAGCCGAAGTGGTCCGAATAAGTTCGGCATAATCCGCTGTTAAGATATTGGGATGGCGATGCTGGTGTTTAGTCCAAGCCCGCTTGTATACCAATCCTATCACACGAGTTACGCCCACGATCTGTGGCGGGAATTTGTGGTGTATTTTACTCGATTTACCTAGCAAATCAATACATGATGCTATATACATCGGAAAGGCTTACCAATCCTATCACACGAGTTACGCCCACGATCTGTGGCGGGAATTTGTGGTGTATTTTACTCGATTTACCTAGCAAATCAATACATGATGCTATATACATCGGAAAGGCTTACATCTTATGGTCATAATGGTGTATAATAATCTAACTTTAATGTTAAATTACACATAGAATATTCCGGTTGATTGCCACAAACATCGATTTGTTTCTCTGTTTGTTTACGTTTTAACCGAAAGCCGAAGTGGTCCGAATAAGTTTGTTCTGGGAATTCTACTTTCCATTTCTATATATAGCGCGGGTTTTCCGAACAAAAATGGCGAAAACCGATCGCCCGAAAGTCCAGTTTTCTATGTGCTTTCAGAACAATTCCCGCACTAAAAACTTAATGACATAATGGAGGATCAGAACGGTAGTTTTGTTGACAATTTTCGCAAGCAACTTGTCAAAATTGGAGCAAATTAGAACTCTTGTGTCTGACTTGCCATGCGTGTGATTTTCATCCATGTGCATTTTGACTTTTGTGTTGATAAAATAATCGGAGAACCGAATCACACAGTTTCGAAATATAGTTCTTCCGTTTTAGTGGGACTTTTCAAACTTAAGGTTAAAAATTTATACAAATTTTGTTTGATTTTTTGTGTGCTTAACAAGAGCACTATATTGCTCTGTTCGCTTAGTATATATCTTAATTTCGCCGAAGTCCACCAAATGTGGGAAATGTAGCACCATATTATTTATTCTAATACTCGTTGTGTTTACACTGTTTTAAACTTTGAGAGGGTTGTAATTCCCCGTAATTTATTTAATGTATTACATTTATATCTTCAATGTTTAATTAATCTATTTATTATTTTATTTATTGACACACATAATTACGATTACATGGAGAATTCTTCGTAATTTGCGTTGTTGTCCAAAATCTACGGAATATTTTCAACGGAAAATGCCGAACACAGTTCGCGAGGTCAACCGAGTTCGCATACTTTAAAAAAATTGTAAACATTGAGGTAAATGTCTCTTTTCGCATTAAATTACCGTTTTAAATTCACAACTGATGTGGGTTTCAGATAAAATAGCATGTCTTCTGCGGAAAATATCCGTTTATTGTCGCAATTGTGATATTTTATTTCATATAATTGTGGTTTTATTTGAGCGGGTCACTAACGCTTAAGCCGTGTCATAAGCGAGCATATAGGGCGGTCTTGGACTAAACACCAGCATCGCCATCCCAATATTTTAGCTGGTTTTAGTACAAGAAGACTTGGACTAAGTTTTATGGTGTATATTAGGCTGGACTGAGGATCTAAAAATGTAAAAAAACATTTAAAAAAAAAAAAAAAAATTAAAATAAAAAAAATGAAATTTGAAACGTGATATACATTGCTTATGAAGACATATCTAAGCAGCTGACTGCAAATTAATTAGTATAACAAGCCTTAAAGGGTAAACATACGAGCTGTGTTGTCACTGTGATTACCGGCACCGGCCGTCAGCATTAGTTAATTAGACAGCGCTGTCTAATTAACTAACGCTAGCGGCCGGTATGCAATAACCCAGTGCGGTTCAGATGGCTCTGAATTTAGTCACAGTTAACTCGACATGTAGGGGCTTGATTTTCTGTGTACAGTTGTCGCGTATGAAAATTAACTCACATACAAAAAATTTGGCAGAATCCATCAATAAATTCTTCTCATTCTGACATTCAACATCTTTTCAGTGGAATCAGCTAAGTAACTGGTGTAAGGCTAATACACTTTCATTGAATGCAAAGAAAACAAAATATATACTATTTCAGCCAGCTGGTGGTAAATATAACTGTAACAACCATCATCTTGTAATAGATAACCATCCAATAGACAGAATTGGCGACAACTGTGTAGACAAATCATTCAAATTTCTTGGTATCAATATTGATGAACATTTATCAGTTAAACATCATGTGGCAGTGGTCTCAATTAGAATATCTAGAGCTTTATATGCAATGAACAGAGTAACGAAATTTCTTCCACTAAAAGGTATGCGTATGCTCTACCACTCTCTTATTCAGAGCCACTTATTGTATGGAATCGAAATATGGGGTAATTCACATATGTTCAATAAGTTAATAGTGCTTCAGAAAAGAGCAATCTGAGTTATGCAAGATACAACAGTCACACTGAACCACTTTTTAAGCAAAGTAATATACTGAAAGCTATTGATTTGTACAAATTAAGGATCTATCAGTATATGCATGATTGGGCAAATAATATTTTACCCTTTCCACTTCTGGACACTTATCATATAATCAACCACCCAAACACAATAACTAGGCAAAGTGGTACTATACAGTGAAACCTGCTTTGAGTGACCACTGCCGTGAGCGACCACCTCGCTTTAACGACCGCATTGGCTAAAAATTGTATGGACTGGTTTTACTATATAAATTACCTGCCGTGAGCGACCACCTGTCAAACGCGATCAACGGTCGGTGTTTTGTGGCAAGAATGACAAAATTTACCTGTTATGAATGACCGCCAGACATGAAAAATGCCCTTCCCAACCCACCCCTCCCCACAAATATATAAAAAAACAGACAATGGCGACAAAACAGTAGATAAGTAATATGTTTAATTTGTATAACATTTATGTGTATCTGTTTTCTTCTCTTATCTTGAAATTATCTTGTCTGAATAAAAATATTATAAAAACAAAAAAAAGACATGAAAAATAAGTCTTTAACCAGTGCTTTTGGTAAACATAAAAACCTGTTGTGAGCCCCGCTTGCTTCAGCAGACACTTTGTCTCATAACTGTGTCACAGTGAATTAGCGAGGTGTGAAAAATCATGACCAGCGCAGACCAGCGATGTATTAATTACAACTGCGTGAATAGGTGCACTTGGGGAAATTTTACTACCGGTAAGACAATGTGGCTTGGGCATTAATGTAAACATTGTAAACTGTAATGCATTCATCAATTTGTATTAATTTGTCTGCCGTCAGCTAAGCCTTATACTTTTGACTCCCTATAAGTATCGTTCACACTTGGCAGTTGCGATGATTACTATATATATGACCAAATGAATCTCAGTCCCCAAATCATAAGCGTCAATATCTCTTCACTGGAGTGAGGTATAAAGCCAACAAAAAGCCTGGATGAATGCGAACATATTCTCAGATTGGCTCAAGAAATTGAATAATAAAATGAAACATAAAAATCGACACATTCTTATGTTTCTCGACAATTTCAGCGGCCATCCAGACATTGAACTAATAGTAATGTAAAACTGACTTTCCTGCTGGCTAATACAACATCAAAACTTCAACCATGCGACGCAGGCGTAATATAGGCTATGAAACTAAACTACAGGACATCCATGCTCAGCCATATTCTGTGCAAAATCGAAGAAGTTGACAGTATAACCGATGTCGCAAAATCTATCGACGTACTAAAAGCAATAATGTGGATCAAGCAAGCGTGGGATCGTGTAAATGACACCCAATCCAGAAGTGCTTTGAAAAGTGTGGGTTTGAGTAAAAAATTGCAGAAGAATAGGAGTGCCATTCGGAACCAACTAATCATGATGAAATGTTCCAACGTATTCTCAATGGAATGTCCATGGATGAATATGTCAACATTGAGAAAGATCTTCCCCAATGTGATGATTCATCCGATCCGAAATGGGCATTCTGTTTGCCAAAAAAGATGTTGACGAAACAAAGGACAGTGATGATGAAATCGAGGATATTACTGAAGTCGCCCCAGCACAAACTGAAGTGAGTCACGGAGAATTTAGGGACATGTTAGTCAAAATGAAAGCGTATTCTGTGTTCCATGGATGGGGTGAAGTGCTGCAAAGTGTGCAGATGACCAAGACGAAAGTTGAAGAGAAACAGTTAGAATCCAAATCAGACAATCAACCAACACTGGATAAATTTTTTGATAAAGTTTCTTGGAAACTAAATTAGGTCACAGTAATGTCAACAACCATGTCACTGTCAATTCAATCATGTTTCTTTTGAATTTATTGGAGATTTCTCGTTGGTGAAGAATGGGTTTAAGATAACTGTTAATTAATTCCCGCAATTAGCTCATTTAGTGCAATATCAGGACCGAACGCAGAGTCAAATGACAAAACAATTTAACAATTAAGAATGGTGTTTGTTTTCAATTTCTTCCTAGAACTGTTCGTCTTGTCAAAAAAATTTATGAAGTACACTATACGTTTATATACTTTTACCTGCTATATTTCATTTACCTAATCATTTTGTTGAAATTGAATTGTGTGCTAATGTTGGTAAATTTAGTTTAATAATAAACGTTAAAAAGATAAACTGAAACATTTGCTCATTTATCCACTAAAATTTCGATTGACTGCATGGCTTTACATTCTGGGCATGTGAATTAGTACTTCTGGCAGAAATCTCTTATCGATGACCACCTGTCATTAACGACCGTTTTTCCTTGGCAAAATGGGTGGTCGTTCATAACAGGTTTCACTGTATATGATACTATGTCTAGAACTGCATTCAGTGATAAGCTTACGCTACACAATTTTCCTAAACTCTGGAGAATCATTGATGTGTCCTTGAGATCCATTTTACCACATTCTCATTTCAAAAGACATATTATGCAGGAACAACATGAATCATATCTAGACAAGGTCCACTGTAAAAATTTGTATTGTCGGGATTGTTATCCAGATGTCATGGATTAAACTTAACCTTGATTTATATTAATCTTAATGTAGATTAACAATCTCCATTTCCATTAAACCATATTTATTGCAAATGATGTCTATCTGATCAGTCAATACACCAGTCAATACATCATAAATATAAAACTATATTCAATAGTATTTGTAAATGCAGCATCTTCATCTTTATCCTTATCTTTTACTTCTACTTCTACACACATTATAGAATATGATTATGAAAGATCTCCAACAAACATATAATAGATTGGTCAACGACCTGGAGTCAGAAAAGAATTTATAATTTCCATGGCAGGAAGCAGGAAGACGACTGTATGGTCATACAACCTCCCTGTAATGTATATTGTGATATGCTAAAAAAATATTTTGTTTACATTAATTATTGTTGATATACATTGCTGAATAAAGTATATTCTAACGGCTATGTTATTCAGGTTTGTTTCCGCCTACTGACCATCCCTCGCCATATCAATAGTCGAGCTTGAATAAAAACTTGTGCAACATTCATATATTTTTTCCCAATTATGATGAAACCATCATTGCAGTTTAAATGAGATATCCATTATAATTTTATTTATCATCCCCAGGGCGACAGACAGCCCAGCTCTTGTTTTATTTATCATCCAGTACATCGTACAGATTTGCTGGCTTTCAAAAATCATTTAAACTGGTTTTACAAATAACTACTGGAAGCCCTAGCACAATTTCTTCAGACATAAGAATATTGCCATGTTCTTGTTCTTTTGCAGCCGTGAGTTATTCTATCAGATAATGGTGTATGACTTTGGTAACTATGGTGTCATGCGTCTATCGGTAAGTCTATCCATGGTATGGATTTTTTTCTGTTTCTATACATCAAAAGTTTTGAGTGGTTGTCGTCTTCACACATGTCTTTGATTCACTGCTTAGAGAAAGTAGCTTTTAAATTAATAATTGTTTTACCTGGTGAAGCAAAAAACATTGGGGCTCAGCAGAGACACATAATTACAAGAAATCGCTCCCGCCATGTTTGTTTACATCGGCTATTTTCCCATGCTTTTTATAGGTGGCTCTGCCTACTCGTGTCAGTTATTGGTAAAAACAACGTTTTACCCATGTGGCGAACGTGGAAGTGATTATTTTATTCAGTGCATGTCCATGTGTACTCCGGACATGCATAAAAGCCACGATCGTGGCTTCCCGCACGTTTCAATAGAGCCACGATCGTGGCTTCCCACAATGTACGTGTTACGGAAATAGTTAGAAAATAAAGTATATTTTGGCGAAAATTCATACCACTTCCTTAAAACTTCGCATTTGGAGAAGAAAATAAATGTTCTGACCCAATAAATCAACTATTGTGATGACTAAGTGATTTGTTATCAAGACTGAAGAGAAGTATATTCCCTAATTGTCACCATTTCGATACAATCGGAAATGATGTAGGCGACATGTATGGAAAATCATCAATTGTCCCACTTCTGGTCGCCATTTTGGACGCCATCTTTGATCGAGAGGACAAATTTTTATATGAAAATATAACATGGCGTCAAGCCATACACTGTACAAAAGGATTGTCATATATTTTATATCACAATTTTACTTTTATCATGAAATCCAACAATAGCAAGCTTAAGAAAATTAGCATGATGGCCATCTTTGTTAGGTCATCAGACCACCCAGTTGCGACCCCATGGTGTCCAACAAATTTGTTTCTGAAGAAGAGACCCTATACTGGCTCATGAGCATGGTCTCGTTATTTGTTCATGATTTTCCCACGGGAGCCTAAAATCGGACATCAGCGACTCTACTATGTCCCAGTACCTTATGATAAAGGATATTTTAAAGGATGCAGTATGGAATTTTGCCGAAAACTTCTTGTGGGATGCTGGCCATGTTTTTGAACGCAAATGGGCAGAACTTTGAAACTGAACTGAGAGGGGCCATATTATGTGCTACGCTGACCCAATAACATAAAAATTCTGGCCCATTGACATCAAAATTGATTGACTAATGCCAGGAAAACTGTTTCCTCCATTGCGCATATCAAACGCCATCAAGATGGAGAACTCTCTTTATCGATTATCATATCCTGGAATTATTGTGGGAAGCGATTGCCACCCAACGGTACAACCTACAAAGGTACAACCCAACCATGACGATAAAGTCACTCCATATTTACATAAACACCACACAAATGACCATGTAACCACTCGTTTTATACACATCCCCCCACACCCATGACCAATCAGCCACACTTGGGTATACATATGACATTTTCTCATTATAATTTGCATCAAACTGACTTAGTGACCCGTCTGAAAAATGGTGGCCATGTTGGATAGCATCTTGTCTGGTGACCAGAAATAAAGTTCAAAGGTCGATTTCCTGGACTGAAATTGAAGCACACATACATATGTACAAAATATCAAAAGATGTATGGTACACATAATGCCAACTTCTGGATCAACCATCCATCATTCGTCTGTCCGTCTGTAGACAGTTGCTATCCAGTGTGATAGCTCTAGTATTTTTTATCCGGTCGTGTTCATATTTTATGTGCATATTTATGATGACACACCCAGCTGAAATGGCCAAAAACATAATCGGGTCTGTGTGAAACTGGTTTTTAGCTCACCTGAGACGAAGTCTCCGCTGGAGCTATAATCATCACTCCTCGTCCGTCGTCTGTCTTGCCGTCCATCATCTGTCTGTCCGTCCATCGTCCGTCAATAATTCTTTAAACATCTTCTTCGGAACCATAAAGCCGAATGGGTTCATATTTGGTGTGTATGTTCCCTTGGTGACTCACATTCAGATTTGTTCAAATGAGGTCACTGGGTGAAATAGTTGCGAAGGCAGGGCCATAACTCTATTCCTCCATAGTAATTCTTAGAATGACTTCTTCTCAAGAACCATAAGGCCGATTTAGCTTATATTTGGTATGGAGGGTCCTTGGGTGACTGGGGTTCAGATTTGTTCAAATGGGGTCACTGGGTCAAATAGGGGCAGAGCCAGAGTCACAACTCTTAAAAAAAAAAAATAGATTTGCACAATTTATAAAAAAAAAATGGATTTTAGAATTTTTTATTTTTTTTCAAATTAATTTTTTTTTATTTTAATTGAGATTAATTTCTTGCTGAATATATATATTTTTTTAAACTTTTAAATTAAAGAAAAACTAGAGATGGGTCTAAGTAATACCCCCCGTTTTCAAAATGTTAATCGAATGAAGTAGCCATTACCATATATTTGGCACTGAAATTATGTCAACAGGTAACCCTAACCCTAAACCCCCTAACCCTAACCCTAACCCCTAACTCTAATCCTAAATTTATTGACCGAATAAAAGCTCGGACAAAATAATGCATGTTGCAAAAAAAGGGAGTTAACTCCACCAAAAAATGTCGGACAGACGTCATAATCGCAGGTGCACAGGTTCTCATGGTACTAAATATATGTGCCAAGTTAAAACAAAATTGACCTAAAAATGTAGGAATAAAAGTTCGGACAAAATTGTACATGTTGCGAAAATTTTCTAAGTAAAAAAAGGGGGGATAACTCCATCAAAAAAAGTCTGACAGACTACATAATCACAGGTGCACAGGTTCCCATGGTGGTTGATGTCTGTGCCAAGTTTCACGGAAAATGATCATAAAACGACTGAGTAAAACTCCGGACAACATTGTGTCCACGGGCGGACAGTCAGACGGACGGACAAGCTGATACCCTCCCACAACTCGGGGGTATAAAAATAACACCATTACCATCCACCAGGGTGACTCAACCAAATTTGGTTTAAATCAGTCTAAAATCAAGAACATGCAAACAGCAGACACTTAGAGCTCTATGAGATATGAGGAAGGCACCTGGGATCAAAGAATGTTTGATTAACACCATATAGAAGTCACATTGATTATAAAGTAATAAATGAAATGGCAGTGTTAACAAAATCTGATTAGAGTGACAGCTCCTTTGATTAATAGCCTAAAATTCTCTGCCTGTTAGAGAGTTTATTTATAAATGACGGATGGCTTATGATAACAAATCCCAAGGCCAAGTGTGAATGATGAATCTGACAGTTAGGCCAGTAAAACTAAATACCTGTTTTCTCAGGCAATTGCCTGAGAAAACAGGTATTGCCTGAAATGAAGAATTGAGTCATATTTTGTGTGGTTGGTCCCTAGGTGGCTGGGATTCAGTTCTGTTCAAATGGGGGTCACATGGTCAAAAAAGTGGCATAGCTTGGGACCTACCTTTTTCCATCCAAAGTAATTCATAAAACATCTTCTCAAGAATCATCAGGGCTATTTACTGGTATCTTATATTTGGTATGGAAGGTCCTTGGGTGACAGCGATACAGATGTGTTAAAATGAGGTCACCGGTTCAAATAAGGGCGGAGCCAGGGACATTACTTGTCCATCCATTGTAATTCTTAAAATGTCTTCCTATCAGGCCTATTCAGCTTATATTTGGTATTTCAGATTTGATTAAGAATCGGATCACTGGGTCAAATGGGGTCGGAGCCAGGGACATACCTTGCTAGACAAAACAAGTGTCCACTTAACTGCAGTGCGGTTAGCGTTGCCACCGCGGCCGAAATGCAACTACACCGCAGCTCCACCGGCTAACTACAGTTGGGCCGCGGTGTACTTGCCATTTGGCATGGTGTAGTTACCGCGGTGTACTTTCATTAAACTGAAAAAAAACGATACAAACCAGAAATCTAACCACTGTGTACATGCCAATCGGCCGCGAGGGTAGTTGCCTTTTGGCCATGGTGTACTTGCCGTTCGGCCGCAGTGTACTTGCCGTTCGGCCGCGGTGCTCAACTTCAGTTACAAACTCTGACACCGCAGCCGAATGGCAAATACACTGCGGTGCCAATGGACACTTGTTTTGTCCAGCAGGGTAATTCTTTCCCTCAATATAGTTATTCTTAAAACATCTTCTTAAGAACCATTTGGCATATTTAGCATACATTTTGGTATAGAGAGTGCTTGGGTGACTGGGATTCAGGTTTGTTCAAATGGGTTCACCAGGTCAAATAGGGGTGCGACCAGGGACATAACTATTCCCCCATAGTAATTATTAAAATGGCTCCTCCTCAAGAGCCGTCAGCTCTATTTAGCGTATATGTAGTAACTAGTATGGAGGGTCATTGTGTTACTTGGGACTGGGTTACAGATTTGTTAAAATTGGTTCGACCAATCAAGAAATGGCATTTGGTGTATATGGCCTATGAAGAGTTGAGATCATAATTTGTTTGAATGAGGTCCACCATTAAAAAAGGGAGGCATGTCAGGTTGGAACTTTGCAACAGTTAGGACAAGCTTGAGGTATCAGTTGTTAAATTCCAACATGTGCAAAGGGATTTCACGAACTTGGGAGTGTGTTTGCTTCAGTCGGGAGGGAGCAGACTATGGTCTGTGTGGGGTGGGGGGGGGAATCAGGACCAAATTTCAAGTTTTCAAGTTTTCACTGCTCATCGGAGACTCTCTAGGCTACGTCCTTCTTGAGGACTACTTGTTTTTAAGTGATTTTGACAAGTACTAACTCTTATGGTCTTCCGAGTCCCAGTCTTCTCAGTCTTTACAGTCTGGTGAGTGTCTCCACAGTCATTGACTGTCTTATTTAGTGATAAAGTATGTTTTATTAAAAGTATTGTTGTTATCTCGGTGTTTGGAACCTGATTGCATATTAGCCTTATTATTCTAGCCATGGAATTTATGTCCTATAGGAACCGGCTCCTGTTTATGAGATTGCTATGCTGGCGCTGGATTCTGAGGACAGTGGTTGGTCAGAAACTGATGGCCCAAAGGAAGATTTAGCTAAATATATAGTGGATTTTCTCAAATCCAAAGCGGAGATGCTGGAAGACTACTTCTCTCTGGAAATTGATTACGTGAGTGTTGCACCCCCCCTTGTGATATACTTGATGAATTCTAAAGGCACATCATTGTCGCCCCAAATTTTTCAAAGTACTATTGTATTCAGCCGCATCCATCCTTCCAATTCCTTGTCTGGACGTTAATTTCAGTTCATATTATCTGATTGGAAAGAAACATGGTATGAGGAATAACCATCACATTATTGAGGTCATTGTACGATGAATTTTTACAGACTTATGCCCTAAAGAATACCTTATAACTTTGACATTTGTGAACGGATTAAAAAAAAAATTGGTATGTGAGTTGCTCCCAATGACTATTTACTGCCTGTAGAAAATGGGTCACGTCCGAACTTTTTGACAAGAGTTATCCATCTTTGATGACATTTTTTTTAGTTTTTCACCGTTAGCGCGATAACTCACGCAAATATTAACCAATTTCAACAATATTCGGTATATGAGACTCTTGCAACAATATCTCGGACAAGTTTGAAAACCAGGTTTGTCCGAATTTTTTTTCCGGAGTTATGGGTCTTAGTTTATCTATTTTTGGCAATGTTATCACCGTTAGCGCGATAACTCGATGAAATATTAACCGATTTCAACAATATTTGGTATATGAGTCTCCTGCAACAATATCTCGTATGAGTTCGAAAACCAGGTTTGTCCAAATTTTTTTCGCGGAGTTATGGGTCTTAGTTGATCTATTTTTAGCAATGTTATCACCGTTAGCGCGATAACTCGATGAAATGTTAACCGATTTCAACAATATTTGATATATTAGTCTCCTGCAACAATATCTTGGACGAGTTCGAAAACCAGGTTTGTCCAAATTTTTTTTCCGCAGAGTTATGGGTCTTAGTTTGTCTATTTTTAGCAATGTTATCACCGTTAGTGCGATAACTCAATGAAATATTAACCAATTTAAACAATATTTGGTATATGAGTCTCTTGCAACAATATCTCGGATGAGTTTGAAAACCTGGTTTGTCCGAAAAAAAATTCCGGAGTTATGGGTCTTAGTTTGTCTATTTTAATAACAATTTTATCACCGTTAGTGCGATAACTCAATGAAATATTAATGGATTCAAGTGATATTTGGTATATAGGTCTATTGCAATAACTACAAACATTTAAACAACCCCCACGCCCAAAATTAAGTTGCGGACCTTTCCACCAGCCTCGAACTAGTTGACGTGTGGAGATTATTTAACAAACAAGAAAGTCACTATACATGGAGAAGAAAATCCCCAGTTAAAATGGCATGGCTAGATTACTTTTTAATTTCTGAGGACCTCCTAAATCTAATGGGAAAAGGACAGACAATTTTACCCGGATACAAATCAGATCATTCTATTATTTCACTTTCATTAAAGTGACATCAAGACTGGTCCGGGTTTTAGGAAATTTAATAATTCTCTGTTATACTGTAGAGAATATGTCGATTTAGTAAAAGGAATCATAGCTGAAAACAAAATAAGATATTCTTACTTCTCACATGAGGAAAAAAGCAAGATAAATTGCTCCATTGGAAAACGACTATTCCTTGACAGTGTTGCTTGATATCAGAGGCGCCACTATACGCTTTTCTGCAAATCGAAAACGTGAGCGAATAAAAATTGAGAAAAATCTAACATTAAAAAAGGCAAAAATTATTTCAGATCTTGAGCATCCAACATATAGCTCTGAAGAAAAACAAAAACTAATGGCAGACTTAAAAAAATTAGAAGTCGAAATGGAAGCAATGAGAAAAGAAACAATCTGCGAAACCATGGTTAGATCTCGTGCAAAATAGACAGAGGAAGGCGAAAAACCAACAAAATATTTTCTAAATTTAGAAAAAACGTAATTACATTTCCAAAACCCTGACCAGCCTGACAGTCGCGAATGATAGTACAATCACAAAACAAACCGATATCATGAAAGAAGTCCGAAATTTTTATCTTAATTTATACTCATATAGGCCAATGGACGATCACGATTTAAAATCCCTTCTTAGTAAATGATGGAACAGTTCATAAACTGAGCACCATGCAGGCCTCAAGTATTGAAGGATGTTTAACCTTGCAAGAACTAACAGATGCGCTTAAGACCACCAAAAATAATAAAAGCCCAGGGCCATCCGGATACACTTATGAATTTTATAACTTTTTTGGTCTGACCTTGGCCCCTTCTTAACAGAGTCGCTCAATGAATCATTTTCAATGAGAGGAGCTATCAATCACACAAAAACAAGGTATTATAACGTTGATCCCAAAAAAGGATAAAAATAGGCAGATGCTAAAAAACTGGCATCCCATCCTCCTTTTGAATACATCTTACATACTAGCCTCGTCATGCATAGCTGACAGAATAAAACGTGTGCTCCCATCTATAAGTATAATCAACCCCGATCAAACTGGGTTTCTAGCGGGTAGATATATAGGTGACAACACCTGACAAAATTTGAAAAACTAACACCATTTATAACTCCGTCAGGGTACTCCGAGTCACCATACCAAATTTGGTTTAAATCAGTCCAAAAAAAATCTTGTGTTGTTTACTGGTAAATTTGTTTAGAGTGATATTAAACCCAATTCAACAATTCCATATCATGCCTTTGGACTACTTAGCTATTAATATGGCTATATCATTTTCTGATGTCTCTTAATATGCCAATGTGCAGATAATGAAAGCTATGGTATCTAAATTTTAAAAAATGTTTCAACAATACACATGACATGCTATTAAATGTAGACTACACAATCTGAGAATATCACTCTACAGATAGTCTGAGGTCATTATAGATTTGATAGGTTAAATAGTGATGCCAAGATTCAGCGCAAACAAAACCAGTAATTAGTTGACAGCTCTGCTATATAATTGATCTTAATGGATCAGCAGCAAGTTGGCTTATCTTGATGGATGTGTTGTTGGTTGAATTTGATACATTATCATTGTAAACTTCAATTGGACTCTATTAACCATGTCCGGGTCACCTTTTCACCTTTAATCCAAGGCTTTGCTGGTGCAGCTTTACGGATCCTGTGCCAGTGCATTCTCTTATATATGCAAGTCTCCCTATTTGACCCATAAGTTCCAATAATTTGTGTTATTATGTACATTTGTCTGTAATAGTACATAACAGTATGCTCTATAATTCAACATCAAAACTCTTAATTTATGATTCCGATCATTGTAATTTACTATTTGCCAAGGGATGGGTTAAACATCTGCCATATGAGGGCTGTAAAATGTTCATTAAACTTGGTTTCTTCTTTTCTTTCAGAGTGGGAACTTGCTGACACTCCCTCTGTTGCTGGATAGATATGTTCCTTGTCTGGACGAGATACCCATGTATATATTGAGACTGGCTACTGAGGTGTGTCATCTTCATTATTCCCACCTATATTTGAGATTTATTAATGGGGGATTATGAGATCTATTAGCTCAATTGTCCCCCAACTTTCTGAAAGAAAAGGGGGACTATAGAAACAGGCTCTGTCCGTCCGTCCGTTCGTCTGTCCGTTCATCCATACATCCGTCTGTCCATCCGTCCGTCACACTTTTGAGTACATTCATGGTGTATTCATCTCCTACAGATTTCATCCCAGAGATTTGAAACTTCAGAATATTGTTGCCCATATATTGAAGATGTGCAACATTAGAGAGTTCAGTCATAGTAATGTTGTTTATTAAATTATATTTCATGGAAAAGAGTGTACATTTCTGATCATTTTGGTACCAAATGTTTGACAAAAGGAAAAGTATTACTTGGTGTGTGATCAATAATGTGTCAAAAAAAATTGCTGCATTTTGGTGAAAATCATGCCATTGGGCAATGTACATTTGTATGGGTTTCAAGGTGGTTTGACCTGGATAATGGCACCACTTTTTGGAGGCTATTTCCCTTTAAAATTCAGTTTATTAATTGTAATTTGGATATTTTTGAAGATAGAGCAATGAAACTTAACATTGTTGATGTTCATTGTATATGCTTGATATTAAGTATGAAAACTTGAATATATAATGAGTTATGCATACAAATTAGGTTAATAATGCTCATTATTATGAAAATTAGTCATTTCTTTGGTTTATACCGCAGATGGAGCATAGTTAATATCACAATATAGGCATGATTATTTTGTTTAAATTGTGGAAACAATTTTCACCTGAATGATGAGACATTTCTACAATAATATTTTAGTTAACTGTTATTGAATATTAATTAGCAAATTATTGAATTAATTAGTAGCTAATTAGCATAATATTTAGTCTGTCTCTCGAATATTCTGAAGTTTTTGAAGGAAATAACCCTGTAACCCCTGTCATGTGAGGTATCAAATTGAAGGTATATGAAGACAGAATTCAGAAATGGGCATGTAAACTATCAGATAATAATGTCACGAATGTTATCAATGCTACAAATGCCTCCAGAGCCATTTATCCATGTAACTTCAAGTCTCCATTAACAAGAGTTGGGCTGTCCGGTACATACCCCATGTGACATACGCATTATACCGCCTAGTGTGGGCCTACCTAAAAACCCAGTGCTGAGATACTCAGGCAGATGTATGAAAAAACTACATTTTCAGATAAACAAAGATGAATAACTGCAGAATGAAATACCCAAATAAAACAATTGGACACTCCATTGAATGCCCTCATAGTAGAGAACATCCATACCCAATTTAATTCAGATCCATCTGCAGGTGGTTGAGATAATATATGCTTCGGTGGACAAAACAACAACATTGCCAGATAAACAAAGATAAATAACTCTAGAACGGAAACACAAACAACACATTTGAACAGTACATTGGATGTCTTCATAGTACCGTAGTGCACATCCATAACAAATTTCATTCAGATCTGACAACTGGTGGTGGAGATATCATTTCGGACGGACAACACAAACATTTCCAAATAAACAAAGATGAATTACTCTAGAATGGAAAACCAGAATTGGGGGGAGGCATCATTCTCTACTTACCCGCTTTATACCAGTTTCTTAAAATTCAATCATAATTTAAATCTGTAATTAATTTCTATTAGGTCCTTATCTATTATGTATATATATAGTATATGAACAGGGATGTGGTCTCCATCGAGGGAAGGGAGTGTCCATGCAACTTGGAAATTTCTGCCCTACCCTCAGTACTCGAAATAGTAAAAAAAATCCTGTGTATTACATTTACACCACCCCACCCCCCCCCCCCCAAATCCCAAATTGAGTTGAAATTTTCCAACTTTTATCTCAAGCTGTCCAATTGTTGGAATTTCCTAAACTAACAACCCCTAATGAGCTGGAAATTTCCAACTTATGGTCATTTACTCAAACAAGGAAAACCTTGACTTTTTTGTGAAAAATAAATAGTTAATACATAGTGGTTGTAAAAATCCAAAATGTATGTATCTGAACAATTTCAACATATTCTTGGTCTGAGTCAGACAACTTAAGATATTTCCAACATTCGACAATTTTGCCAACATTGGGACCCAACCCAAGAAATATCCAGGGCTGTTTTGATCAGTACCCAAACTCGAGAAGCCCATATTTCCACAATTTCAGTGGACAGTATTGATTGAATCAATTTTTACTTTAAATGCAATACAACAATATAGTATGGAAATATCAAATCTGAATAGAGCCCATGTATCTGCATGTTAATATTCAATTGAAATCAAAAATATTATGTCATATTTCAGGGTTTCCGCTATACCGGCAGGGGGTCCCCTTGACGGTCCCGTTCCCCTCGCCAAGTTTTCCCATCCTGCCATACCCCAGGACATACTGCATGTCCATAAAGGTATAAAGATGTTTAAAACTTCTGAATTTTGTTGGAATAGTACTAAGGAATTTTAAAAGGTGAATTTATTTTATATCTTGTGAGTGTACACACTCTAAACGCGTTATACAGAAAATTGAAACAGGAAGTGATCGGAACTGACATCGCTAGAAGCTATGCCTTTGAGGCTGGTTAGTTACGTTGCGGTTACTACCCGGTTATGTTATGCAAAAGAGCAGTATTTTAATCGTACCTGTCATGTTTTATACCGCAAAATATACTGTTCACTTTGTAATAGAGCGAGAGAGAAATATGGGAGTAGCCGCACCGGGCATCAAGGCATCTTATCACTGCCCACAAAGAATACTCATCGGCCAGATATGTAATCAGCCTTCTATATTTACACTGCAGCTGCTAAAATATATTCCGATTACGTTATGCATCTGAAATATCTGCTGGGTCTTCCACAGTGAGTCTTTTAACATTAACGAGCACGTTTAACTCGGGATCCAAATTACTGGTGTTCTGTACTTCGTAAATTAATTTATATCTAATAAATTTACTAGTTTTAAAGTTACAGGTACATGTATAAGGTTTGATAGCTTGGCACTTTGGCAGAAATGGAACAAAACAATCTGCCATTTCTACTCTCACACGATTCTATTGGCCGGTATAACGAAAGTAGTTCAACCAGTGCTAAAACAGGCTACTTTTACCTGGATTTTCCCCTTGACGGCTACCGGCCCCATTCCCCTACCCCCTAGCGGAAACCCTGCATATTTGTAATATAATTATCCTCTGCTGGAAACAGGTGCCCTGGGAATTATCTCTGGATTCCCACCACAACCCCGTCTACCAACATCCCTGTATACGTACATGGTACCTTCTTGTGTTACACCAACCAACTACACCCCCCCCCCCCCCCCCCCCCCCCCACCAACCACCATATGCCGTAATCTGATTTCCAACTACAAGTTCCAACTATAGACTTTCGCGGTGGATAGAGTTATTGCTCTTCCCAATTGTTGTGCAAAAAATGCCTGCCGATCACTTTGTGCCGTTATTCGCCAAAGTACACTTTCGAGATTCGATTACTGATATTATTTTCATAATTTTTCGATATAAATGGTTATTAAATTAGATTTAAGAATTAGCATCGATTTATAAACTCAAAATATGCGCCCATGTGTCGAGAAATGGTGCTTATTTGAACAGACAGTGGCGAGATTATTTAGCGTAAGAGCCGAAAGAACAGCGCGAAAAGGAGACTTCCTGTATAAGCTTTGCACTGTGGCTGTTCCTTCATATAACCCGGTCAATGTTTATTTTTAGTGCTGTTTGTCCTGACAACCTATCGAAGAGGTCTTCTTTCAAAATAAAATAACTGGGGAATTATTTTTTATTTCGATGTTTGAATTTCCAATTCGATATTTGATTAATGTTAAATAACCATGCTCTTCAACTGTGCTCTTAGGAAATAAAATTACCATGAAAATTCCGTCTTAATTTTGACAAATTGCGACGTCGCAAGCATTGTATTTCGCATCTTCAGCCATCGTGTTTGGGGAAATGCCACGAAAATGTGAGAATGGGCGCATAGAAACGGCTGGCCGATTGACTTACCGTTTACGGAAAGAAATAAGATGCATACCTTCGAACTGTGGGATGGGACTCCAGAAACGTCATTAAAATAATGGATAATTGTGTCTAATATTGGAGATAAATAGTTCAATACAACGTTTTTATTCTGAAGATTCAGAATATTTCTTCAGTTTTTATGAAAAACGATATTTTTTCCAACAAAATTTAATTTTAAAAGCAACATTTTTGTTATTTTTCCGGTATTCATCGGTTGCGTAACTCTCTAGCAACATGTATATAGATGACGGAAAAATTATTTTTTGAGGGAGTTATTAACCATTTTCGACTTATAAAGTTTCAACATTTTTAGCTAAACTTTACTTTGTAAAGTTTGAGCTATTGCCATTCCTTGGTATCCGTCGTCCATGTGCGCGCGCGTGTGTGTGTGTGTGTCCGTGTGTGATGCGTCAACAATTTCCTTTAGCACGGGCTACAGTTCGTACCTTTGGTCCGATTGTCATGAAATTTGTCATGGATGTTAATATTGACATGTAGATGGGAACGAGTAATTTTGGGGTCATTCGGCCAAAAAACATGGATTTTACTCTTTGTATGACTAAATCCTTTAGCACGGGCTACAGGTCCTACTTTTAGTCTGATCATCATAAAATTTGTCAAGAATGTTAATAATGACATGTAGATGGGAACGAGTCATTTTGGGGTCATTTGGCCAAAAAACATGGCCGCCAGCAGCCATCTTGGATTTTACTCTTTGTATGACTAAATCCTTTAGCACGGGCTACAGATCGAAATTGGAATGTAGATGGGAACGAGTCATTTTGGGGTCATTCGGACAAAAAACATGGCCACCAGTGGCCATCTTGGATTTAAAAATTTAATCCATTAGCACGGGCCACAGGTCGTACTATTCGTCTGATCATCATGAAATTTGTCATGGATGATAATATTGACATGTAGATGGGAATGAGCCATTCGGCCAAAAAACATGGCCGCCAGTAGCCATCTTGGATTTTACTCTTTCTATGACTAAATTCTTTAGCATGGGCTACATGTCTTACCTTTAGTCTGATCATCATAAAATTTGTCATGAATGTTAATAATGACATACATGTAGATGGGAACGAGTCATTTTTGGGTCATTCGGCTAAAAAACATGGCCGCCAGCAGCCATCTTGGATTTTACTCTTTGTATGACTAAATTCTTTAGCATGGGCTACAGGGCGTACCTTTAGTCTGATCGTCATAAAATCTGATCGTCATAAACATAGCCCACAATTTGAAAGTTCTAGATTGGCCTACAAATCGTCAATAAATATGGTATAAAACAAAGGGGACAATGTACTTCCCTGACGCGTTCCTTGCAACATCGGAAGCCAACGAGAGGTGTGACCCATGTATTTTAAGCAACATTGGATATCAGACAGAAGATGCAAAATAATTCTCCAGAGCTTGCCTTGAAATTACCTATGATACAGTTTATGTAATAGCCCCTCGACCCAGACGGTATCGAAAGCTTTCCACACGTCTAAGAAGCAAGAAAATAATCTGCCTCTCAGACGTGTAGGATATGCATTCCGTTACAAGGAAAGATGACATCATGCAGCTGACCCCTCGTTGGAATCCGTTTTGCAAAGGATGCAAGTTCAGTAAGGAGGGTGTATAAGTTTCGAGATAAGTCTCTCAAATAGCTTGTATAAACATGGTAGAAGGGTAATTGCCCGATAGCTATCGAATGAGTCCTTGGGCCCTTTATAAAGTGAAAAAACAGCATCTTTTTTAGCAGATAAAGGAACACATTCTTGACTTATAACTTGATTAAACAGGTAAGAAATTACTTCCGCTAACATATTACCACCAAAAATAATGTGTTCATAATTAATTCCATCAAAGCCGGCCGCTTTGTTTGGCTTTAAGCATTTATAAAGAGAAATCACCTCAGCAGGTGTTGTCGGAAACATTACAAGACTATCGACGTGACTGGATGTATTTTGAGAACGTTCCTGGTCGACAAAACTATTGACAGTCTCAAAGTGCTTCTGGTCAAATTGGGGATCAACTAGACGTGTTGAGAAAATTTGCTCATAGTAAGAGGCCCAACCCCGATGATTTCAGATTTATCTCTAAGAATCTGGTCATTGTGTGTGAAAAAAGAAGATGCAAGAGTCTGATCTTTATGAAATTTGTTACGAATGTTGACATTGACATGTAGATGGGAACCAGGCTACAGGTCGTACCTTTAGTCTGATCATCATAGTGGCCATCTTTGATTTCAAAATTCAATCTATTAGCACGGGCCACAGGTCGTACTGTTCATCTGATCATCATGAAATTTGTCATGGATGTTAATATCGACATGTAGATGAGAACGAGTCATTTTGGGGTCATTCGGCCCAAAAACATGGCCGCCAGCAGCCATCTTGAATTTTACTCTTTGTATGACTAAATCCTTTAGCACGGGCTACAGGTCATACCTTTAGTCTGATCATCATAAAATTTGTCATGAATGTTAACAATGACATGTAGATGGGAAAGATTAATTTTGGGGTCATTCGGCCAAAAAACCTGGCCGCCAGCAGCCATCTTGGATTTTACTCTTTGTATGACTAAATCCTTTAGCACAGACTACATAACAGGTCGTACCTTGAGTCTGATCATCATGAAATTTTTCGTGGCTGTTGAAATTGGAATGTAGATGGGAACGAGTCATTTTGGGGTCATTCGGATCATCATAAAATTTGTCTTGAATGTTAACAATGACATGTAGATGGGAAAGATTAATTTTGGGGTCATTCGGCCAAAAAACATGGCCGCCAGCAGCCATCTTGGATTTTACTCTTTGTATGACTAAATGCTTTAGCACTGGCTAGAGGTCGTACCTTTAGTTTGATCATCATAAAATTTGTCATGGATGTTAATATTGACATGTAGATGGGAACGAGTCATTTTGGGGTCATTCGGCCCAAAATCATGGCCACCAGCAGCCATCTTGAATTTTATTCTTTGTATGACTAAATCCTTTAGCACGTGCTACAGGTCGTACCTTTAGTCTGATCATCATAAAATTTGTCATGGATGTTAACAATGACATGTAGATGGGAACGATTAATTTTGGGGTCATTTGGCCAAAAAACATGGCCGCCAGCAGCCATCTTGGATTTTACTCTTTGTATGACTAAATCCTTTAGCACGGGCTACATGTCGTACCTTTAGTCTTATCATCATGAAATTTTCGTGGCTGTTGAAATTGGAATGCAGATGGGAACGAGTCATTTTGTGGTCATTTGGACAAAATTCAATGCATTAGCACGGGCTACAGGTCGTACTGTTCGTCTGATCATCATTAAATTTGTCATGGATGTTGTTATTGACATGTAGATGGGAACGATTAATTTTGGGGTCAATCGGCCAAAAAACACGGCCACCAGCAGCCATCTTGGATTTTACTCTTTGTATGACTAAATCCTTTACTGTTCATTTTTAGCTCAACTTTACTTTGTAAACTTTGAGCTATTGCCATGGCTTGGTATCCGTCATGTGTGTGTGTGTGTGTGTGTGTGTGTGTGCGTGATTCGTCAACAATTTCCTTTAGCACGGGCTACAGTTCGTACCTTTGGTCCGATTATTATGAAATTTGTCGTGGATGTTGACATTGACACGTAGATGGGAACGAGTCATTTTGGGGTCATTCTGAAAAAAAACATGGCTGCCAGCGTCCATCTTGGATTTCAAAATTCAATTTATTAGCACGGGCTACAGGCCGTACTGTTCGTCTTATTGTCATGAAATTTGTCCTGGATGTTAATATTGACGAGTAATTTTGGGATCATTCGGCCAAAAAACATGGCCGCCGGCAGCCATCTTAGATTTTACTCTTTGTATGACTAAATTCTTTAGCATGGGCTACAGGTCGTACATTTAGTCATTCGGGCAAAAAACATGGCCGCCGGCAGCCATCTTAGATTTTACTCTTTGTATGACTAAATCCTTTGGCACGGGCTACAGGTCGTACCTTTAGTCTGATCATCATAAAATTTGTCATGGATGTTAATATTGACATGTAGATGGGAACGAGTCATCTTGGGGTCATTCGGCCAAAAAACTTGGCCGCCAGCAGCCATCTTGGATTTTACTCTTTGTATGACTAAATCTTTTAGCACAGGCTACAGGTCGTACCTTTAGTCTGATCATCATAAAATTTGTCATGGATGTTAATATTGACATGTAGATGGGAAACGAGTCATTTTGGGATCATTCGGCCAAAAAACATGGCCGCCAGCAGCCATCTTGAATTTTACTCTTTGTATGACTAAATCCTTTAGCACGGGCTACAGGTCGTACCTTTGTCAGATCATCATAAAATTTGTCATGGATGTTAATATTGACATGTAGATGGGAACGAGTCATTTTGGGGTCATTCGGCCAAAAAACTTGGCCGCCAGCAGCCATCTTGGATTTTACTCTTTGTATGACTAAATCTTTTAGCACAGGCTACAGGTCGTACCTTTAGTCTGATCATCATAAAATTTGTCATGGATATTAATATTGACATGTAGATGGGAACGAGTCATTTTGTGGTCATTCGGCCAAAAAACATGGCCGCCAGCAGCCATCTTGGATTTTACTCTATGTGTGACTAAATCCTTTACTGTTCATTTTTAGCTCAACTTTACTTTGTAAACTTTGAGCTATTGCCATGGCTTGGTATCCGTCGTGTGTGTGTGTGTGTGTGTGCGTGATTCGTCAACAATTTCCTTTAGCACGGGCTACAGTTCGTACCTTTGGTCCGATTATTATGAAATTTGTCGTGGATGTTGACATTGACATGTAGATGGGAACGAGTCATTTTGGGGTCATTCTGAAAAAAAACATGGCTGCCAGCGTCCATCTTGGATTTCAAAATTCAATCCATTAGTACGGGCTACAGGCCGTACTGTTCGTCTTATTGTCATGAAATTTTGGATTTTAGATGAGAACGAGTCATTTTGGGGTCATTCGGCCAAAAAACATGGCCACCAGCAGCCATCTTGGATTTTACTCTTTCTATGACTAAATCCTTTAGCACAGACTACA
Organism: Siphonodentalium dalli; assembly: GCA_032622095.1. Taxonomy (NCBI): domain Eukaryota; kingdom Metazoa; phylum Mollusca; class Scaphopoda; order Gadilida; family Siphonodentaliidae; genus Siphonodentalium; species Siphonodentalium dalli. The sequence continues at coordinate 61,086,457 of CP136068.1, forward strand.
GGTCGTACCTTGAGTCTGATCATCATGAAATTTTTTGTGGCTGTTGAAATTGGAATGTAGATGGGAACGAGTCAATTTGGGGTCATTCGGATGAAAAACATGGCCGCCAGTGGCCATCTTTGATTTCAAAATTCAATCCATTAGCACGGGCTACAGGTCTTACTGTTCGTCTGATCATCATGAAATTTGTCTTGGATGTTAATGTTGACATGTAGATGGCAACGATTAATTTTGGGGTCATTTGGCCAAAAAACATGGCCGCCAGCAGCCATCTTGGATATTACTCTTTGTATGACTAAATCATTTAGCACGGGCTACAGGTCGTACTTTTAGTCTGATCATCATAAAATTTGTCATGGATGTTGAAATTGGAATGTAGATGGGAAAGAGTCATTTTGGGGTCATTAGGACAAAAAACATGGCCACCAGCAGCCATCTTGGATTTTACTCTTTGTATGACTAAATCCTTTAGCACGGGCTACAGGCCGTACCTTTAGTCTTATCATCATGAAATTTTTCATGGCTGTTGAAATTGGAATGTAGATGGGAAAGAGTCATTTTGGGGTCATTCGGACAAAAAACATGGCCGCCGGCTGCCATCTTGGATTTTACTCTGTGTATGACTAAATCCGTTACTGCTCATTTTTTAAACTCCTTTGTAATCTCTCTATTCATTGCTCATCACAAAAAAATTACCTTCTTTACAAAGTTGAGTTACAGTGTCATTGACACTTTCATTATATGAAATATCAACTAACGTACACTGACCATGAAAACATAACTTAAGAAACGATGTTTCCTGGCTTTACAGATAAGAAGGGGCCTTTTGGAACCACTCTTTCAAACCTGGAAATTCTGTGTAGAACAATGTAACTTGAGACAGTTCACTTTTATTTACACTTTCGTGCACATCTGTAATTTTTTATCTAAATATTCGCTAGATTTACAGATCATAAAAACATAACATAGGAAATTTATTGACAATGCCACCCTGCTTACATTTGAGTTGGAAATACTGAGGTAACGAGGTTACATCTCATGCAAAAAATGGTTTCCCAAATCGAAGATGGCAGCCATTATGGCATTCCTTTACTTTCTTTCAATGGTTGCTATTATTAATCAAATTCTGCCCACATTTACATGTGGATAGGGAACTCTAATGCGAAGTATTCCTTTTCTTCGGGCAATTGATACTCACAGCGAAGATGGTGACCAAGGATGTGGACAGAAATTGTTGTCGATATTTTCACATACCAATTTCAACATTTTGTCATAATATTGATACGTCCGTACATAATCATCTATAGTTTCCCAGTGAAAACGCATATTGTAGCTAGTAGCATCTTGTGAGGACGAAAACCCAAAATGAATGATTGGGATGTGGCTCACAATTTTACCTTGAAAGCTGGGAATTCTTATCCTTATTCTTGGCAAGCTTCATTCATGGTACCATATGGTATAATTCAGTGCCTACATATGGGATTTGAGCGCCACATTTCGAGATAAACTAGACAGGTATACAGTCAATGAGTATATTAGCTTTCAGAGGACCTCTATATTTACATATTCATCAGATTTTGTAACCTGATGGGGATAATGAACCCATAAATTAATAGTGTTAAAGTGCCATTACACCACCGAGCCGTTTTTGCATACAGCACGGATCCCCCATTAATGTCAAGTAGCAGTTAAATAACAGAATTCCTCCTGATACCTGATAAAAAACACATGTGTAGTTCACAATATTGGAGTGTACTGCCACTGGTTAATAGAATGTTCTTTATTTGGTGATAGACTGTATCCCACAGACCAGTTAATTATGATGGACAGTCGGTGAAAGATTTCCTGATAAAACAGTTCTTTTAAAAGTTGGCTGGATGCTACATTTCACAGCTGAATATATAACTCTACAGATGGTCTGAGGTCATTATAAATGTTATTGCATTAATAGAGATGCCAGCATCAATATAAACAATGTCTGATTTGTTGACAGCTCTGCTATATAATTAATATTAATGGGTCAGCAGTGAGGTGTCTTTATTTTGATGGGTGTTGTTTGTAGAATTTGAGATATTATCATTGTAAACTTAAATTGGACTCTCTTAACCCAAGTATTCCATGTCCAGGTCACCTTTTTCACATTTAACCCAAGGCTGTGGTGGTGCAGCATTACAGATCCTTTACCAGTGCATTATCTTATATAAATGTGAGTGACCCATAAATTCCAATAATTTGTTTTATGTATATTTGTCTATAATAGTACATAACAGTAAACTCTATAATTCAACATCAAAACTGTCATTTATGATTCCGATCATAGTAATTTACTATCGCCAAGGGATGGGTTAACATCTCGATCGGCCTCTCGTTTAAAATTTTCTGTATGAGGGTACCTTCATGGTGTAATCAACTCCTCCTACAGTTTTGATCGTAGATATTTGAAACTTCAGAGTATTGTTACCCACATATTGCAGATGTGCAACATGTATATAAATGATGGAATTTTTTTTTTTTTTAACGGAGTTATTAACCCTTTTCGACTTAGAAAATTTCAACATTTTTTTTAATTTTCTGTACTTTCCTTCATGGTGTAACCACTCGCCGTATACGCATACACTCCATTCATGATCATACAGCTACTCCCTGTATACATATACACCACCAATGGCAATACATCCACAACAGATATACATGTACATACATCGCACCCATTACCATAAGGGCACTCCCTATATCCCACATGCCTGCCAATAACCATCCAGCTAATCTCCTGACATGCATATACACTTCAATCATGACCGTACAGTCATTCCATGTTCACCTATACTTATTACCATAACCATACAACCTCTCCCTATTTATTCATACACCCCACCTATGATCATACCCATCACATGTATACATATACATGCACCCATCTGTGACAATACAGCCACCAGGGTACACTAAATCCCATCCATGACCATACAGTCACTCCATATATACATAAACAACACATATATGACCATACTCTTGCTATACCCACATACCACATCAATGACCATACAGCCACATCGGGCATATCAGTACATCCATACATCATTATAGTCACTCCCTGTATACCTATTCACCTAACACATGACCATACAGCCACTCCTTGTATACATATACATCCCACCATGGACCCATGACCATGTAGTCACTCCCTGTATACCTATTCACATCATTCATAACCATGCATTAACTTCCCTGTACACCTATTCATCTCAGTTCCGTTTCAAAGTTCTGACCATTTCCTTTCAAAAACATGGCCAGGGTACCAAAAGAAGTTTTTGGAAAAATTCCATACTGCATCCTTTAGAATAAATTTGCAATGCCTCATATATTATGGTCGTGGGAGAGTTGAAACCTGAAGAAATTGGATACAAGCTGAGTTTGATGTCATTTGATGCGGAAAAAAAACACCAGGAACAACATATCCAAAATCCGCTCCTGAGAAAATTCAAGATAAAAAATGGCCTCCATAATGACTGTTGTTATCGGGAAAATACTTAATTTATGTCAAATTCGTAATAAATTGAAATACACACAAACAATGCTTAGCCATGAACCATATCGTAGAATGTCTTTCCCAAAATGGATAAAATCAAAAGAAATTTACATTTTGTGCAAAATTGAATAGCTAGTCCTATACGAATGAACAAACAGCATAAAACCTTTCAAAATTAACTGGTATGAAAGTTATAGTACTGTGTAAATTGCGAAGATCTGTGTCTCAAAATAGTAGTCGTAGTTGCCTCAGATCAAGTGATAACACATTAATATTTCGCTTTTATCACAAAAATACATGGTGGTATACCATGAACTTAATTTATTAAAACACAAAGAAGTACCATAGATTATCTTCAATAAATTCTAAACTTGACCAAAAATGCCTACACGCTCTGAGTCAAGAGACTGTGTTTATACCTGGAAATTATATTTGGTTGAATTCACCAAGGCCACATCTACGCGAAACTTACGTTTTCTTCAACCGCATCACCCTGTTTACTCCTTCTCACTAATGTTTCAAATAGCTGCTGCACACAAAACCACAACTAACAATATTCAAAATTGAAATATCATCTTAAATGATGAGCAATTGATATTTAGCATGATTATGTGGTAATGGTAAGATAGTTTCAAACAAAAATATACTGAAAACTAATAGTGTGCATTGCGTGATAGGATATTCCAGTTTTAAAGTGTCGACTGAAGTTATTTGAACAAAATTGTCTACTAAGAAATGTATACAATGTATGATGTACCGTCTCTTTGATCTGGTGAGATGAGGTGCTAATCAATTGAAGATATGAATGTTTCTTTAGAGTATAATAAGCATTGCGACATATGTTTATGTTTTTTTATTTATCACCGGAAGTGCTGACAATTCCGGAAATATCACCAGTATTTATACCACTAGAGTATGCACTTAAATTTTGGCGTTACATTCAATAATTAATCACCATGCCGAATGAAACATTAGCTTGTGTGTTGCATGCCTGAAATGATTAATTTTGGTCCGACAGTTGGATAAGCAGAACACCCAAACTTTAAAGACGTAACTCATTGGGGGTTTGACTTGCGGTGCAGTGGCCAATAAATCCTTCAGATTGATCTGTTTTAACCCTTTGAACCCTCGCTTCCCACTTTAGATGGTTGGTGTTGGTAATGTTCTAAAGGCGGCATGTATTCGAAACTTCACATCGTCATTCATGGAAAGCCATTAGTAATTTTAAGATGGGTCGGTATTTCCAATTGATAACCTCTTAATAACAGTTGCTAGGCAACTACCCAGAATATGGGAAGAACACGCTAATGGAGGTGAAACATTGTTATTTCCCTTTAGTTAATGCACTATATCATGAAATAAAAGTGACAAACACTCTACTGGTAAAGCACGTCACATATTTGGCCAGAACTGGTGTCCCACAACCCTTTAAAACATGTAGCAATGGTTGCTAAGCAAATGATAGATGGTGCCATTTGGCATATTATGATCGGTGAGATTTGAAATGCTGTCACAAAAAAGTATGACCCTCAAAGATATTGAACCCTATGGAAATTCTTGTATTTTGGATAAATGGCGCCATTTTACGTATGATTATATATGAATTGAAATTTCTCAAAAATACTATGTGTGAACTCAGGCACAGTTTTGCCAGTCAGGGAACTCGACTGAGCGTTTATGGTTGGCAGATTTGTTTATTAACTAAATTCCAGTTTTCACCACTTTTTTCACATGATATCCAGTCTTTTGAACAAAAAATTATGAATTTCGTATTCTTGAATTCGTGGGGATTTTGATATGTGATTATATGAGTATAGTCACTCAAAACACCAAAAGTCATTGCATAGCAAATTTGTTCACGGTTGGGCGTTTCTTTCCATCAGTTTGACTGGACTATTAATAAGGAACTGAATTAACACACAAAAAAAAGCCAAAATAGGACCCTTTTTCAAAGATATGTAGAAAATTTTCCCCAAAGCGAATTTTCTATATATTGTTCCCCAGATTCTGCCTGACAAAATAACACCAAAATTAGCTTGTTACCAATTTAATATAGGTTCACCTTAGAATCCGAGTGTCAACAAGAAAATTACAATTTTCACCATATTTTGTTTACATATTACTGACTTTTGACCCAAAAATGATAACTTTTCCACCCTGGGATTCATGGGGATTTTGGTTATGGGTATTATATGGATATAGTTCAAAAACACCATAGCTATTTGTTCACGGTTGGGTGTTTCTTTCCATCAGATTGACTGGGCTAAAAAGGAAGAGTAAAATTGACACAAAAAGCCATAAATACAACCCTATTTCGAAGAGAGAGAGAGAGAGATATCATTTATTTTCGTGACATGTGTATGCATAATCAAATACAAAATAATGGAAAAAATACAATAAACACACGGCCAGTAAGGCCTATATGTCACGCTTAATATCAATCAAGTTGCTTATGTGTAAGGAATATTTTGTGTATCAATTCCTGCAAAATATAATTAAAAGAAAATTAAACTTTCATTCTAATTCATTGCATATATGCATTAACCACTAATATAATCGGTAGCTTTCTATTTATATAGATAATTCTTTCTTTTGCCGAAAGCGTCGGAGAGATATTTTAATAGATAATTGTCGTGGATAAAATATCATTTCTGCTAATGCGTCATAAAATTTTCCTTCCGATACCAATTCAGAGATTATTTTGGGTACAGATTTTAATAGTAATACCCTGAGGTCATGATAATGAGGGCAACGCAAGAGAAAGTGAGTTTCTTCTTCAACCTCGTTCATGTTACATATGACGCAAATATGTTCATGGAGTTTCTCATTCTTGAAATGTCCAGTTTCGACCCTTAAAGGGAGAATAGCACATCGGAATTGTGCCAAAATAGAACGATGTAATTTGTGTAAAATCATATCTACATATTTCTCAGTTGCATAAATCATTTTAAATTTTTTGTATGTGCGTAATTTCGGGACATAGTTTAATGTAGAATTTTTTCCGCAAAGCAGATTTCAGCGGATTTTGGATATATTGTTCCCCAGATTCTGCCCGACAAAATGACGCAAAAAACAGCTTGTCAACAATTTGTTCTAGGTTGACCTCAATCGAGTCTCAACAACCAGACTATAACTGATATAATCAGGGAGCCTGCTGGGTTCTATTTGCACAATGCGTACGAAAGGTTTGATTCCCCAGATTTGTTACACCCCAGGATCGTTCAAAGAAATCCGATTTCTTAAATTTTGCATTCCTGGCATTTGCACTTTTGAGTACAAAGCTGATTGTTATATTAATAGTGCTCCAGCAATCACTGATCAACAATACACAATTTCTGAAACTAAATTTCCTGGCGTTTTCATTTCAGAAGGGGTTTTTTGATACTACCCCCCAAAAATGACTTCTGTTTGCACTTCCGAGTACAAAGCTGATTTTTGTACTAATAATGCTCTAGTCATCACTGATTCAATACACAATATTCAATGCACTTCCGAGTACAAAGCTGATTTTTGTACTAATAATGTACTAATCATCACTGATTCAATACACAATTTCTGAAACTAAATTCCCTGGCGTTTTCAATTTAATACTGGCCCTAGCCTATACCCCCGTAGGATTTTCTTGCTCTAGAGCAGACTCTATATAAGTTATGTACCTTGGGTCAAGGGCTTCCAAAAATATTTCCATGGTAAAAATAGCTTTTTTTGATGAAAAATGAGAGCATTCCTGGAATCCATCACAACATGATATGTATCATTAATTCATGCCATTTTATAAAAATTCCCAGTTTTATTTGGTGATATATATAATAATTTAAGTATTAGATCTCAGTAATAAATATAATAAAGCGTTGTTGGAATAAGGTAGATTCTGTGGTTTCCAGGGTTATTTGTTTTTAATTAATAAAATCAGTTAAAACTGGAATCCTGTACTCGGAATAACATTCCCTTTATCTCTATATAGGTACATGTACTATACACATTTATTAGTGGGCACTTATTCGAATTGAGTCATGTGAAAGAGTAACACTATGAATTATGTGTCAACATTTTCATATTGATACAACAGATAACATGTCGGTGTTGCCTTTTTGTGAAATGTACGATTTTCAATTTTTTTGGTAAAATGGGATTTTTCATAAATAAACACGATCAAATCTGGTTTTAGTCAAATTTCAACGCTGTTTTCTTCATCTTGACTATCGTTATTCATTTATCTGCTTCTAGATATATCAAAATGACTGTTAGTCCAGGCGCTTGGGGTAACAATTGTGCAAAAGGTGATAAAAGTATGAAACTTGGCATATATGTTCCCCGTGCACTATTTTCAGATATGGAGACATTCGTGGGAGGTCCTTCCTTAGCATCGGTTGCTATGCAACTACTAGTACCCGAAATTGAAGAAATGCATATATGACTAATAGTATGGCAGTTTTTATACAAACTAAACTATGCCATGTATCATTTTAGGATGAAATAATTATATTAGTTGTTGTTTATGTGGATCTGATAGGAAATGCATCATATTTCTTACTTACAGGGATGGGAACGGTTGCTAGGGACATACCCAACATCGAAAAATGTACAGATGACCAATATTAATGGCAATTTTAACAAATTAAACTAAACAATATAGGACCTTGTGGTGAAAACAATTATAATAGTTGTTGTTGATGTGGACCTGACTGAAAAATAACCATATTTCTTACTTACAGTGTTGTTAACGATTGCTAGGGACATCGCCCGAAATTGAAGTAATTCACACATGGTTGAAATTATTGCAGTTTTAACAATCTAAACTACACCATGTAACATTGTTATGGTGAAAACTATTATAATATTTGTTGTTTGAGTGGGAATGACTGGAAAATTACCATATTTCTTAATAACATGGGTGGTAACGGTTGCTATGGACATACCCGAAATTGAAAAATGTACATATGACAGCATATGACAGATATTATGGCATTTTTTTAAAACTAAACTGCACCATATAGCATTTTGTTGACGAAAACAACTATAATAGTTATTAGCGTGGGCATGACTGGAAAAGTAATATATTTCATTCTTAATACAGGGGTGGTAACGGTTGCTAGGGGACATACTCACCATTGACAAAATACTGTTGACCAGTATGATTTTCTGGCAAATTAACAGATATATCTGTTTCATATTGTGCTTATATTGACAAATAATGCATCATTAAATGGTTTGGTGTGGTGTAACTATGCAATATGACCTTATTTCAGGTTGATATTGTGGTTGAAAGTGTTGCTAGGCAACACCTTCAATTGACAAAAGTACCTTTAAGTTATTACCATTTAGTTAATTTTGAATATGACATGTACATGTATGAAGGTTATGACTGTATCTGCCATAAATCGACAATGGAAGGATAGGATAGGATATTTTATTTCAATACACATACATATTACATAATAATGATAACTTAATGTATACTTAACGGGGTACGTTCTGGGGGCAGTCTGGACATCCTCGATTCTTGCATTTGATATCGTTAGAATATGCGCTTATTGTTTTCTCTGTGATGTGTTTTTTGAATACATGCCTACTTTGATTTTTAGTCATAGTGTTATCTAAGTTGTTCCATGAGGTTGGGAATGCATGAAATGGTAGCTGTTCAGAAAAGGAGGTTCTCGGGGTTTTGAGGAATAATGGCCGCTGTTGTCTAGTATCCGGTCCGGCAATACGTTTAGTGAACATTTGGGAAAAGGATTCAGGCAGGCGGTTGTAATACCAGTCATGCATGAATAGGGTAGTATGGACTTTGTGAAGGTCGTATACTTTCAAGATATTCTCTTTTTATGTGTACCCATACCATGTATGGTACACATAATGCCGACGTCCGGATCAACCATCCGTCGTTCGTTCGTCCGTCTGTCTGTCCGTCCGTCCGTCTGTCCTTCTGTCCGTAGACACTTGCTATCCGATTCAATTACTTGAATATTTTTTATCGGATCGTGTTAAAATTTTATGTGCATGTTTATGATAACACACTCCTCACCTGTATAGTTTTTGGTATCGATCGGTTGATCGGCATCCGCACATAGTCATCATTAGGGAAACTCTACATCAAAGACCGACCCCAGATATGGGGTCCTAAATATAGTAACAGAATTTTCCAGATTCCGCGGTGGCTGTGATTTGTTATGAAAAATAGTTCCTGTAATGTTGGTAAATCTCGTTTATTCCACGTACCATTGTGGTGTGAACTCACAATTTAGGCTATATGTTACCAAGTATAACATTTGTGAACGTTTTCGTGTTAATAAACTAGCACAATGTTGCATTTTGCAACATATTTCTCTTCCCTTGCATTGGAGACTGAAGTCAGCCCAAACAAAAATCCGTCGGCACCGTTCTTTGATCTCCCAGGCGTCTTTGGCTGGTCCCCGGCCAGTGAAGAACAACATACCAGGCTACTCGTTTTATACTTCGTTAAAATGTTTTTCTTGAATTTACGTAGCGCGTTCGGACATGTCATTCTGGTGTTAATAGCATACATATTGGCGTTTCAATTTTTAAAATCGGACTATAATTACTTATGTTATGTTTGTCTTTATTTAATATTTCTGAGTCTCGTTGCTTACGTAGACTTAATAAAACGTGTTCTGATATATTAAAGAATAAACGAAAATGGCTCATTCGAACCTAACTAAAATTATGTATTCTAATTTGACAGAACGGAGTAACTAATATTATGTATTCGTAATTTGATAGTGAGTATGGAGTTTAGAGTGATAATATATGTATATGACAATATATGCATAGCGGTTACACAAAACTCCGATACTGGCACATCAATAAACTTAATATGCCCATACAGTCGTATACATACAGTACCCATACAGTATCATCCTTTTCTTAATGAACGCTCTTTATTCATATCGTAACAGGAGTAAACTAGTAATAAGCGACCTTTATTGTTTCCTGTTGGAAAAACAAACGGGAACCGATTTCAGTCTATGATTAGAACTTGAATAATGCCTTCGGTTGTACATTGATGTCGGTAAATAAAACTATTTGACGCATGTGTCGACCTATCTAGTTTTGTTAGCACCAGAAATCGGACCGACGTGTAATTAAATCGAGCATTTATGCATGGTTTTAAACTGCCATATCGCTTTTTTGATTTTGATTGTACACGAACTGGTTGTTACAATTTATTATTATTGTCTTTCGATAAATCGAACAAGAGTTATACTGACCTTATATATTCATTGATCGTTAATATATATTCGTTTGATTGTCTCTTCATATAGCGATGAAAATAGGTAAAATAACATATTTTTTTGACAAAACAATAAGCATTGTGTGCATCAAAAATAATTTGTTTAAAAAGCGAAATGTTGTTTATTGGGCAACTATGAATAATTGATATATAAGAACAGCGTATTTATCTATTTTCCATGTTCGATATTATTTGTGCATGATGTGTTGTTTTACAGACTTAATTTTGTTTCTATACATATATACGCACTGCGGGTCCCTTGGATCCCTTTATGCGGCATATAGGACTTGACCCAACGTCCACACAAATGTCAGTATGGATACCGGTTGCGTGAGGGCATGATGGCAAATGTTCAAAGTGTTGGTACAATATTTTATTTTGATCAAAATTTCAACATGTAAAAAATATATGGAAAAAGTCAGAGTGTGACAGTATAATACATGGAATCATGCATTTAATTAATTATACGCCAGGCGCATGCCAACGTCGCGTACAGGTGCAGGTACAGCGTTGAAAGAAAAAAGTCCCCCCCCCCATTTTAACCCAGAATGCACAGAACAGTATATGTTTCTCAGGCCAAAGGATGAACAAGTTCCTAACTGTCACAATTTTAGCCTGTACAGGCTTGAATTACCACATTTTGGACTATAATCCATGATTGGGGGAGGGGGCTAGTTCTCGAAAGTTTCGAATAACTAAGGGATTTAGTTGAATGTATCGGTTGGGATTATCTGGGCAAAAATGTACAACATAATGTTTTACTTAAATAGATAAACATTGACAGCGCCGACAATAACAACTACAAAATGTGTATGTTGGGGCGGGAAGCCTGGGTGATGACACAAAAAATGCACAGAGTTCGTATGCAACACTTATTTTCTCAAAAATTTCAACATGTCAAAAATATACGGAGCATGACTTTTATTAACAATACTTTTATGAATATGAAATTCGCTTTCTTGAATCTATTGAATACTATAGGAAAGCGTAGGTAATTAATTATAAGTATAACGACGCATCGAAATATTTAAAATTAACACAAGATGATCGATGTAATCGACAAAAAGGTACTGTTCCCGGAAAATAATTCCCTGACTAATTAACATACTGTATAATTCCCCGCCATCTTGCCACCAATCGACTAGAATAATGTTTTCAAAATATGTAAATGACATACATATAGTTCTGTCGTAGGGCATATTACAATGACGCAAGTCACTAATTCGACTGTATACAGGTGCCGATGTCATTGACAGTACACCGATACACCGACGAGATTAATCAGCAGTCTAGTGTACTAGTATAGTTATACCAGTACACCAGACTGTGTTGAGTAATCTGGCGTGTGTATCGGTAGTGTACTGTCGACAGTGTACTTGGAATATACTAGTTAATAGATAACTGACAACCAACGAAGGCCATATAATTACGCGGATGTGTTGCTTTCGACATATTAGTCGTTCTCTGTATATTAGCGCTGCATAGATCTCAATAATGGCATCCATTTTGTTTTTATTTTCGTAAATGACATAAATAGCATTACTGAAAAACACATTTAATTGAGTTCAACGATTGTATCTCACCCACCATTAATTTATATGAACATATACCCAACGCATCTCTGGGGAAACATGTTCCATCAGAAATCTTGTCCCCAGATCGGTCACTATATATACCCAATGCCGGCCCCTCTCCATTAACATACAACACATAAAAGCAGCGGTCCTTTTTTTAATTCTCAGCTTAGCTTCGTATTATTAAGTAGATGGTTGAGAAAAAGCCTAATCGGTATATTACGAACTTGAAAGTAGTACATGTAGTATAGTTAGGTTTTTCTAGTCCCAGTAAAATATGTATATATTTAAACGGAAATGGCTCGTTCAAGCTTCCGTTTTTTCTAAGTAAATTGGAAGGATTTATAAGATATAGGTTCACAAATACGCGAATATTGATATATACTTGAACAATACTTGTCTTGCATGGTCACAGCCATTGTCCAACTGTTTCAATTTTCGCACCTAATTTAAATAAATTGTACGCTCTTTATTGAAACCATATCAGGAACAGATTAAAACGGAATCCCGTGGATTGCCGTGCACATGGGTGTTGTTTGCTTGGAACACAAACAGCGTGTTCATGGTTGTATATTTTATTACTTTAATTCGTCTTCATGTGACATAATGCCCTTAGAAATGTAGTTCAACTATTTATCGACATATATCAATACCGGGAAAAATTCAAAAGCGAATATTATTGGGTGTATCGTGATACTCGTGTTTAATGATTTTTGTCCCCGAAAATCGAGCCGGAAGATCGATAAATTTCAAGTTCTGGCATCAGTAACCTCAAGTTATAATTTCAATACTAACCACGTGGTAATACTCATATCATGTGATATATTTTGGAAATATCAATCTAAACGAAAATGAACCATCGCGGTTATACAGTATAGTATAACTAGCATTTTTGTTTGGTGCCAATTACTGCCAAATCTATATTTGAATGTATACACCTTAATTTATCTTGTATATATGTGTACGCACATGCACCGACTCTTTCTCACGTCTGTTATGTATCGTGTATACATGTTTTGCTTGTTCCACATACAATGTGACTTGGTATTCATTTATTCAAACATTCGGCGCCCTTGTTCAATTTATTTATTGGAATAGCGAGCCCGAAAATAGATCATTTTTAAGTACTGACGCTAAAATTATATACGCACTTCTCATATATACACAATCATGCTGGCAACTCGGGTATCTAGAATTCTGGACCTCAGTAAGTAATTTCTAGCTATAATGTCAATAGTAACCGTGCCGTGGTAATAATCATATCATACGACACATACGTGTATTTAGGAAATACCAGTATAAACGAAACTAAAACAATCGGCGCCCTTGTTCAATTCATAAAGGAGTCCGAAAATCAATCATTTCGCGACATCGATTTTAAGTCAATGTATAGTTTTATATCATACCCCACATCAGCAACAAAATGAAGCCAATAAAACGATAAAAACAATTATGACGCAGCAAAACAGAGTTAACAAACGAATTATATTTTTTAGACAATCAGCAAAGTAATTTAATTAGTTTCCAAAACGACAATTTAACACTTTAGTTCATTCAATGCAAACGGAACCCAAAACCATGCATTTTCTATAAACAATGCGCAAATGATCGTGCGCATGAACATGTTTTTATCGCTAATTGAATTAATTCAGTTCTTTCTAATTTCGGGTGTAGATTATATTTTTATTTATACAGGTACATGGGTAATTTCCGTATTTATCAACGGATTCGAGCCATTGAAGTCTGAAACCACAACCGCGGATTCCAATTATACACTTGGTACATTTCGTTCTTGTCAAAAGCTGAAGTTTAATGAAATAAAAAAAATGCGATAACAGTATCAGCTTATGTTTCGATGTGTCACATGATTACGTAACTGACCAACATGCCACACGGCAGACCGCGGCGATACAACCTTTGATATACCGCCGACAGACTGGGCTGATATCTTTATTTAACTGAAGCCTGGTAAAGCTATTTTTAACATGACGTAAGGTAATTAGCCTGTCACACGGACTTCTTTTTTAATGGAGCGAGAACGTAATGTGTTCTATCCGATGCTATAACTTAAGTATTTTTTGACCGATTGTGTTAATATTTGATATGTAGGTTTATGATGACACACCCCCCCACCTGTATAGTTTTTGGTATCGATTGGTTGATCGGTTTAGAAAATAATTAACCCTGCACACAAATGCTATCTGATGCATCTAAGTCAAACAAATTTCTTCTGATATGCCTCATATTTCTTACCTAGGTTTTTCTTAGCACGTTCTTTATCTGTATGGTTTTTGGTATCGTTTATTTAACCCTTTCTGCTCTTGTTTTTAAATAGAATTTATCCAAGCTGTGTTGACTTAAATAGTTTTCATCTGATCAGCACCAAATTTGGTACATCTGGTCCTCACCCCGAAATACAGATCAGGTTCGAATTTGAGTTTGATCTGGTATATTTTAACAGAGTTATGGCCATTTAAAATTCAAGTAGCTGATAATCTAATTAATGCCTGCAGGCACTGTTAGCTTAGAAGAGGAGATCTTATTACACAGCCAGTGTCTTATTGGAAATGAGTTTTGTTTAGCTTGACATTAGATAAATACCATGGCTCACAGAGTCAAATCTCTTTAGACACATCACAGTGATAGTGGTTCTCTCCTGTATGGACCAGAACACCTGATCAAACAAATCTCTCAACACTAATAAAATTTCTCTCCTGACTCTCAGACTCTATCACACACAGTGTGCTAGCATCTCTAAAACATTGACAAAACCATGATTGATGACTCTCTGGTCCATTCTGTGTTCTGTACAAAATTAATTTAACCCCTTTGTTGAAACAGGTTCATGACATTAGAGACTGACTTATTGTATGGGTTTCTAAATCCAATGACATGCTTTTATAGACTGTTTGTGTTTATCAGTTCATTATTTTGGGTAAGATTAAACCCATTCTATCCGATTTTATATCCATTGATTATGTTTATAGTTCTTGGCATAGTTTATGATAACACACCCCTAACCTGCACAGTGAGGGTCATTTGGTTTATTTGCTCAAAAATATTAACATCCTCCACCAATCCTGTTGACACAATGTGATAACTAAATATTTTTCACTTGATCACTATATAAATAATTGCATCCATGTTAATGATGAAACATTCTTCACCTGTATAAATTTTGGTATCGATTGAATGATTTTGATAATATATTAACAGTAACTTCAATTATATTTCCGCTGTTTAGATACATTATAGATAGATAGTTTATTGGATAAAGCATGTACATATACAATAGGATTTATAAAAATAATATTAGAAAATTCAATGCACATACAGAATCCGGGCGGTGGTGTGACCTAATGGCCGTCTTCCCAGCATCGCCCAGGCAAAAGAAAATTATATCTTTCCAATGATCAACTTAGAAGAAAATTAACCCACCCCATTCCATAGTCATACAGTATGCTAACCAATGTAATGAATCTAATATTTTTAATCTGACCAATCTCATATCCTACCTCTAGCTATCTGAAAATTCTGCATAAAAACATTTTATATCCAATCATTATCAATCATTTTATATCCAGGTCTATACATCCCTCACTTGTATAGTTGTTCAGGTATTGATTAGTTTTTGAATCGGGAACTATTAACTCTTTTGTCCCATCTAAATGATCCCAAGAATTCTTAATATGCAGCTAACACAAAACATAATAAAAAAAATAACAATATTAAAAAAATCATAATATGTTTTGTCTCACATTCCAGTGTAATAAGCAAATAAATAAATATTTTGTCTTTAACTGCTATGGTGCTTCTCTCTGACTATGGATTGAGCTTAATTAGCTTTATCACTCTATAAGATATATCGGTGTTGAAGTGACTTAATAGGTTGAAATGGAATGCCACATCCGTGTTCCTATTGTGTTTATGTGAGCAAGGTGCCCAATAAGTCTGATTCCACTTGTGACCTTAATAGTAAGGTGTCAATTATTGAAACTTTTGCACTCGTGAAAAGGTTGGTGTAAGGATTTATTAAAATAGCTAACCGGTATCGCCAAGGTATGGGTTAAACATCTGCCGATCGTGATCGGCCTCTCGTTTAAACAAAGGTTCGGTATGGCTCCTGTATTTTTTATTACACACAATTCGTATTGCTCTTTTTTGTAGTAAAAAAACTTGTTTTACCTCGGGAACATGGCCCCATATCTGGATTCCATATACCAAGTGACTTTGGATTAGGGCATAATATAACGTTTTAAGGTCGCTACCTGGGAAAAAGTTTTTGACTTTGTTTATTTTTTGGTATTGGAACAACCTTTGCTATTTTCATCTTTTCTGGGACAATTCCCTGTTCAAATGAGAGGTTAAATATATGTTTCAATGCCGGAGCTATGGTTTCAATTGTTTCCTTCATGAGTTTAGTGGTTATCCCTTTAAAATCCATACTAGATTTACCTTTCATTGATAAGCAGGTTAAAATAATTTCTTGGATGGTGGTTGGGGTAACATCAAAGATGTCAAGGTCGTCTATTCTATTGCGGAGATAATCAGAAAAATCTGCGTTGTGTTCATTCGCAACAAGTTGACTGGTTTTACGCCCAATGCTCGAGAAGTACGCATTAAATTTATTAGCCATAAGGCTGGGACAAGTGATTTCATTCCCGTTATCAAAAAGGACCTTAGGGTGATTAACAGTGCCCCCTTCCATCTTTAGTGCACCCTTCAATATTGTCCAAGTTTTCTTCAGATCGTTCTTGTTTTCATCAAGAATTCGTGAGTAATATAATTGTTTGCTCTTTCTGAGAAGTTTATTATATAATTGACGATAATTTAAATATGTATTTGTAGCTCGATCGGATGCGGATTTAAGTTTCTTGGTGTATAATTCTTGCTTTACGATACTTGATTTAATCAGACCTCGTGTCATCCAGGGCTCGCGTTTTATAAATTTCTTTGGGTGGAAATGCCAATTCGTAGGCATTCAAATATATTTCAAGGAAATTATCGTATGCACGATCAATTGAATTACATTGTAGTACAGATTCAAATTTGCATGTTTGTAAAACAGATTTGAATTTACTGATATTTTCAGCGCTAAAAGATCTTTGTTTGGTATTTGGGCCTGTGTCCAGGGTGTGAGATGCGTGTATTTGTTTATGCGGTTCGCTATAGAATATGCCAAAATGGTCAGATACGTCACATGTAATTATGCCTGCGCTATGTTCATTGCGAATATTGTTTGTGTAAATGTTGTCGATCAGAGTAGCTGAGTGGTCTGTCATTCGAGTAGGCTTGGTTATCGTGGGCACGAATCCTCTGGTGAAAATGTTGTTAATAAATTCATTTGTTTTGGAATGCGTTTTAAAATTAAGTAAGTCTATGTTGAAGTCTCCTGCTATGTAGGACTTGTGATTTTTGATTTTTTCTAAAATGCCATCAAATTTCGCCATGAATTTATCGTTATCAGCTTTTGGTGCTGTATTCGGCCTGTAAACACAACCGACAATATGGGAGTTATGCTTTCCTGGGTTTATTTCTATAAATACAGTTTCGATTACATGCGGAATGAATTCAGTAAGATCAGGTCTAATTTTGTATGGAATGTTGTCTTTAACAAATAGGCATACACCTCCCCTGGCATCGTCGTCGTCTAACCGACATCTAAATTCCATTGGATGATAACCCGGAATTTGGTGATCGGATGATTGATTAATTTTAAAACGTTTCTGTTAGGGCAATTATGTCAAATGCATCGGTGGGTTTCAAGTCGCATAGTATGTTACACATCGATTCGAAATTTGCATTTAAGCTTCTACAATTCAAGTTAAAAATGGAAAATTTTGTTTTCTTATTCAAGTAGTCATGGGCCTGTGTTGGGGAGAAATACTGACAATCATTATCGGGTAGAATGCTAGGCTCTAAATACATATCCGCGTTATTTTGTTCTATATTGGCCCATTTTGCGGCGAAATCATAAGCGTCCGAGTCCCCTGACCTCATCCAGAGTAACCACATTACTTGCTGACATTGAATTGGATTGTGTGAATTATGAAAGTCGTGCCCTTTAGTGAGAAGGAATTATTCATAGGAATATACAAAATATGTACACAGTCACCCTGGTCGTACGTGCATATATAACAATAGGTTTGTTTCATTTAAGCATTATAAGGTGATATATTTGGCGGGCCTGTAAGTCATTGTTGTGAGCTCGCTAGGCAGGATTCGCGCATATAAAAAACCCAAATAACTAATAGGTTAAAAGAGTCTATGTATATAGTAACTAGTGGTGCGTGCGATATCACGCAGATATCTGCGAGACATTAATTACTGTGCCATTTAATTTATCACATGGGGAATACATGTTAATGAGCCATTAATTTGCCATACAATAGGAACTAACTGTTTGTCCTACCTATATATGTCATAGCTGTATGAATGATGGGTCCTATCCCCGCTTGCAGGGGTGTATCCTTCGCTTATCTATTCAGACTGAGATTCCATGACCCACCTTTATGAGCTGATGGCATTTCCAATATACTATACCTATATGGAACATTCATGTGTCATCCGTCCAATACCTGTATTGGGTCATGTGTGGATGGCCTGCATATAGGGGTGTCTGTTAATGGCTTACCTGTAGGATTTTGATCCACGACGTGTCCTAACTACTGTGTACATGTCATAGATAGTGGACTGGGTTGATGGTATACTATATAGGCCTGGTTCCATGGATTTATGTAGGGACCTGGGTACATGTGATAAGTTTCGGCACCTGTTATTTGCACTACATAAAGGGACCTGCATGTGTCCATGATGTATGCATGGGTCATAGTATATGCATGGCTTGGTTTGTGGCCTAGATATAGAATTATAAGGGGCTGGGTACAAGGCATATACACATAGATGGCCAGTGATCATGTCTGGATAATGCCATGCATGCCATAGTACATGTAGGTATTTTGGTCCATGACTTACACCTGCAGGTGCCTGGTTCCATGAATCTACTATAGACATGGTCTACCTGAATATATGTGTGTTTATTATATAACTACTGTTTACATGCACTATATAGGGGAACTGGACCAATTCTATTCTATTGATGTTGGTTCCTTGGCATATATTTAGGGACATGAGCACATAACCTACCTATAGGCACCTAGATTCGCTGCATACATATAGTCGCCTGCGTATTTGCACTACATAAATGGGCCTGGTTCCATGGCCAGCTACATGTAGGTGTGTCTATTCCAAGATATTAGATTACGCTCAGTTTACCAACAACGGTTTTTGTACTATTTAAGGTCTTTTTCATTCCACATAGGCATCGTCAACATACTGTTTTTTCGGGTCAATGACGTAGATATATCACTTATAAGGGGCTGGGAACATGACCAACATATAGACACCTGCTCATCGGCTGGGTACAATGACATGTCATACATATATCGACCTGTGTCCTTGACCTGCTTGTATGGCCCTGGGTCCATGGCCAACCTACAGCATTGTGGCATTGGTGCGTGAACTATTTAGATGAACCTCCATCCATATAGGGCATTGGTCCAGTATCTATGTATATGTTAATATGTGGCACAACAGCCCCATGTGTTCCTATCCAAAATATGGAAATCATAAGAATCCATAATAAACTACTGACTGGATACATGGTCTACATTTGGATTTTTGGCATTTGGATCCATGGCCTACTGTGGGCACCTGGGTATTTACACCATGTAACAGCAGATGGTCATTGCGTGCCATGCAGCTTAGATATCATATAGCTTTTGTGGTACTTTCTACAAGAATAATCATATCATCGAGGTTCCGAGTACACACATTGTTTGCATGTATATGTAGTGTCTAAGTCTATTTTTAAACCAGTCACTTAAAAACATTAAGTCTTTTATGGGCATAATTGTCGAGAAAAAGATTCTAATCGTTTATATACCTTGAAAATAGGAATGGTGTCAGTGAATCAACTTGTCTCCAACCAGTTTCATCATTTCATTTTAAGTAAGACCAGATTCTATTATAGTGCCAGTTGTTATATAGAAATAAGGGAGGGATGTTGTTCCGATGGCTGAATTCCAGTTTTCACTGATTTTTAATAGCAAAAATACCCTGGTAACCATAGAATCGGATTTAGTCCAGCGGCACCTTGTCATAGTTATTAATTACACCGAACACTCAAATTGTAACGGCATGATAACTGGGAATTGTCATAATGTGACATGAATTAATGATGATTATTATGTTGTGATGGATCCCCGAATTAAACCAAACCAAAATCAGTTCACAAAATGTAAACAAACCTATGCTATAATGTCCAGTTTGCGTACCCATTCCAGAATATATGCAAATATTATTCAGGCGGCTAGCTTCTATTTTTCACTGTTTTTTGGTTAACGAACAAAATATTTTACCACAAAAATAAGCAGTATTATAACACTACACGAACAGGCAACACCGGCATGTTATCAGCTGAATAATCACAGTCATTTGGTATATATATAAGCAGATCAATGAACAACCATAGTCAAAATGAAGCAAACAGTGTTGAAATTTGATGAAAACCAGATTTCATCGTGTTCATTTACAAAAAATCCCATTTTACCCCAAAAATAGAAAATCGTATATTTCACAAAAAGGCAACACCGACATGTTATCTGCAGTATCAATATATGAAAATGTTGACACATAATTCATCGTGTTCCTCTTTCACGCGATTCATTTCGTATAAGTGCCGATTCTCCTCCCACTAATAAATGTGTAGTACCTATATAGAAATAAAAGGGGGATGTTATTCAGAGATAGTTACCTCAAAAGGAACCCTATAGATATACATAATCATTGACATAAACCAAAATTATCCTACAAATGTAAACATACAGGTCTACCGAATAATGTCCAGTTGCGTTCCCATTCCAGAATATATGTAAATATTATTCAGACGGCTGGATTCCATTTTTTCACTGTTTGATTGAAGAAAAAGCTAATTTACCCCAAAATAATCATGATTTAATTCAAATAAGTGCCCACCAAAATTGTGTATAGAGTTAAAGTGGATGCTATTCAGAGTACAGGATTCCAGTTTTCACTGATTTCATTAATTCAAAACAAATTACCCTGGTAACCATATAATCTGCCTTATTCCAACAACGCTTTATTATGCCCCCGACTTGAAGTCGGTGGGTACACGTATATAGTCGACGTCTCCGTCCGTCTGTATGTCTGTCCGTACAAACATTTTGCATTATTGTTCAGCAACTGCTGGGCAGATTTAGCTGATATTTGGTATGGTGATAGAGCAGCATCGGGGAACAGCTACATGCATGGCGCAGGTTGCATCCACCCATTTTCACCAGAGTTATGGCCCTTTTTTTACTTAGAAAATTCAATTTTGTCTGTCCGTACAAACATTTTGCATTATTGTTCAGCAACCACTGGGCAGATTTAGCTGATATTTGGTATGGTGATAGAGCAGCATGGGGGAACAGCTACATGCATAGCGCGGGTTTCGTCCACCCATTTTCACCAGAGTTATGACCCTTTTTTTACTTAGAAAATTCAATTTTTCTCTTGTTTTTTGTGTTTCCAGATGATAGCGTGAGCTTTGGTGGTACGATTGCAAATCCCGTTCTTTTTGTGGATCAGTTATATGAAAATACATGTCAAGTGCGAATTTGGGTATGATCTGATGATTTTTTGCCAGAGTTATGGCCCTTTTTTCAACTTAGAAAATTAGAATTTTCGCTTGTTTTTGGGGTTTCCGGAATCACTTATTTTTTGGGTTTCCGGAATTTCTAGAAGTGCTATATATTGTGCTTAATCAGA